>WBMV01003161.1:1237561-1404679 GCA_013396655.1 Campylorhamphus procurvoides | reverse complement strand
AAAAAAAAAAAAAAAAAAAACCCGCTTTCACTACCTGCCCCTCCCCACAGAAATAAAGATACAAACAAACAGAATCCATCTTTCTTCCCTCTGCTGGGATGCTCCTGACAGCAGTTATTATAGCTCCCAGCTGGGAGCTCACTCTTCACTGCTGTCTCAAGACTGTCACAGCCACAGGTTCCTATCAGATTAGCAGGAGAAGGAAAAGATGCTGCCAAAACTGTGTACAGCACACGGTACATCCAACCCTTCCCACGCTGGCTGAGCACTGCGAGGCAGCAGCCCAAGATCCATCCCCAGTGTCAAAAAGCAGCCCATGTAAAGATGAGCACACTCAAGAGATAATGAGTTCCCCAGGGAGGAATCGAACATCCCAGCTTGAAAGAGGTCCGCCAAGAATACGTTGTTATTTACACTCTTTAAACGTCCACAGCTTTACTGCAGGAAGCTGCAATCTTGACGTTCTCAGGAGTCAGCTCCCACCCTCCCAAGCCTTTTACTACTGACCTTCAGTGGCTCTTTAATTGCAACGAGCACTCTTGATAAAATTAAAATGTACATTTTAATGGATCAATCTAGCTTCTTCAAATCAAGACAAAAAGCCAACCATCGCAACTGAGAACCGCGGCCTGGCTGCCTGGTCTGATCTTCTTGGTAGCTATTTTCCACTGCAGTAATGCATAAAGGCTAATGCTTTCAATAAAATTTCATTGCTGCTTTTTACTTAAACTTAAAAAAAAAAAAAAAAGGTCCAAGAATGGGGTTTGAAGGTGGCTGCAGCCTGAGCAGAAGGGAGGGCATAAAGCCCCCTGCCCTGTGCCAGGCTGAGCCCCTTCCACAGGATCCTTGGACAGTTGCAATGCACCACCCTGAATTTGGCTGTACAGACTAGACACCTTCATACAGCAAAACCAATTATTTACTTTTCTTGCATGTCACTAGAAGGTGGCACAAATCCTGCACTCCTCCTGCAGAATTTTGCAGCTCTGAATTGTACAGAAGGAGGCTACAGCTGTTCAGAATCTTCTAGCTTAAGCACAGGGGAGGTTATTGCAGGCCACACAGAACAGGAGGAAGAGGAGCATCCAAGAGGAAATGACCAAATTCACTAATTATGAAGCTAGATAAAACTCAAGCTAACAAGATTAACTTGTTACACTATATGAACAAGCTACCTCTTAAGAGTCTGCTTATTATCAGACCATTAGAGGACAGTCAATTTTTTGCACGCAACATATTCCATTCCAAGAGTACATTCAGCAGACAATAACCAACAAAGCTGATGGGTGGAAATTGCCCTGTGCCCTTCCACACACTCCTCTTCCCTCTATGCTACAAGGAGAGTCTATGTGTTTACTCAATTAAGCGTCCAAAAGAAAGTGTGTTCCCCAGGCAGCAGCAAAAGCATCTAGCAAAGCAGGAGCAGTGCTTCAAGTGGGCAATTATTCTGCAATACCTGCCCAAATTAGCTGTGGCAGAACCAAAGGCTTTCACTTGGGAACAGGGCATAAAGGGAAGAGCAGCATCAGGTCAGACAGCAGTTCACCCAAAGCAAATCTCCAGCAGGGACACACAAAACAAAGAAGCTGTGGCTGCCCCATCCCTGGAAGTGTTCAAGGTCAGGTTGGACTTTGAGAAACCTGGTGTGGTAGAAGGTGTCCCTGCTCACGACAGAGGTTGGAAAAAAATGATCTTTAAGGTCCCTTGCAATGCAGGCCATTTTATGATTTAACTCCAGGAAAACACTAACAGAAGGTGAGTGATGAAAACATCTGCTGCCAGTGCTTACAATCTTCTCCAAGGCCAAGTGAGAAGCAAAGCACTGCTTCCCAAATACATCCCATGCTTACTGTAAGGGCTGTAAATATAGTAAAGCCATAGAGCACATGACTTTACCTGGGCATTTCCTTGTGCATTCACACCCCAAGGTCTTCAGTAGCCCTTTTGTTACATACTGGTGGGGCCAAATGTGCTAAGGGTATCTTTTATGAAGATGATTATGCAGATACTAAGAAAAATTTAAGACCAAGAAAAAGTATAACAGGATACAGAGGTAGAGTAAGTGAAAAACCAATGCTAATAAACAATGTTTATTGAACAAATGATAAAGTGACTGAGACTTTAGCTAAACATAACTCTAAGAAAAATCAGATCAATGTGTGACTCCCACATCTTTATGCATTTTGTTTAACAATCTCTATTACGTTCTGCATTGCAGAAGTCATTCTGACTTTATGCTCTGCCAACTTCTGCAATGACTTGGAATTTTAGAGATCCAGGATGATTTGTTGTGTTAAAAAAAGAAAAAAAGAATTATTACAATAGTCTGTCTTTAAAGCTTTTAGTCTGGATTCAATGTTAAGGATATGAAGAACAAAAATTGTCTTTATTGTTTTATGCACCATTCTAAGAGCAAACACAAACATCCAAGTGTCTTCAAGTCTCATATATTCACACATTGTGTATTCAAAGTCAATCATAGTGACAAAAATAGGTAATCTGAAATTAAAGGGCAATTGTTTTGTCCTTATGTGACACAGTTTAATGTGGAAAAAATAGTGCTAGAAGATGACAAACTCCAAAATGTGAATAATTTTAATTAAAAAATGGAACCAAGAATAAATCTATACAGCATCAGTTTTCTTTACAGACAGTTAACGTATAAAAAAAACCCCATCTATTTTGTCAGTAGTGCAAGAGCATCAACAAATGTAATCACTAGCTGGTAAGTAGTGAGAAGCAGCATGAAAATCTGCAGTCAACATTTACACTTACCTAAGATGAAAACATCTACAAATTCATCCCCTGAACACATTGCTTTCCAATACTGAAGGAAACCTCTCGAAGAACATTAACACATAAATATTTGAGATTTAAATGTCACCGGGTCAAAGGGTTAGCGTAACACAATATTACTGTTACACTTTGCATTATTATCGTTATGCTTGGTTTGCATTTTTACAGCATATGAAATCAAATTAGTTTGCTCTTCTGCTAAGTGCACAGCTCCTGGTGACCATTAGTGTGACTCACAGGTCAGGAAGCACACAGAATTTGGCAAAAACGTGTCTTATTTCCAGAGGCTCCTATCATCTATAAATCTGATTGAAAAGAGTGAAAGGGAAATTAGCATATTTTAAAATTAAGTTACTGCTACCTAAGAAACTTGGAACCATAAAGTTACTTGAAGCTGTTGGATGAAAAAGAAAATGTATTCAAAGCATCAGAACCCTTACAGAATGAGGGACTTAGCAGAGCAATGAAATTATCTGGCACATTTCCTTGTGAGCTTTCTTTGTATATCATCTTGACCATGGAATTGTTGCAGAAGTCACAGAAAGCTTCCTACATAAATTTGGGGCAGTTCCTGCTGAGTTCCCTAATGAATAACCACATAAACACAAAAATCCTAATCCAATCTCGTGAATACACCTCACAACTATTCCATCCCTGCCCAAGCTGAGGAGATACAATGGCATGACCTCAAAAGGAGTTTAGTATTCTGGTCACACTGATATTGCTAACATTATTTTTATATCAGTATCATTCATTTTTAGGTAGATTAATTATAATAAATATATGCTATATCAACAGACTTTTCATTATGGTCCATTTAACCTCATAAAACATAATTGATTCCTATTTGCTCTCTGTGATCGATGCTTAGTGCTCATTCCTGAGCTGTGTTAGTAAGAGACAAGTTAGAGAAGGGCCATCTCTCTGTAGGATAAATAGCATGGTTGATATCCCATGTAGCTCTGATTGTCTACATAAATATATGTCTATGCACTTACAGAGACCACAGAAATTAATACTGATGCTTTATTAACTCAAAAATCCCATCCAAGAAACCTATAATTTATAAATCTGTAGTATTCACTGGCTTGCATTTCAAGGCACATGCATTAGAAGAACTAGACCTCCTATGCTACACAAATAAAAGGAATATTGGTGTAATATTCAGCATAAAGATCACTGAATTGATCTAAAAGTAGTTATGACCTTCTGGACTTCAGAGTATGTCACAAGATGCAAGAAGAGAAAGGGAAAGGAAGGGAGATGTGTCTGTACCACGCCCTTTGACACAGATTGCTGCGTTCTTGGTAACTGGAAAGCTCCAAATTGAATTTATGAATAAAAGAATAGTGACCACTGTTTTACATGGACCTTCGGTGCACAGACCTAGACTGGAAAGTGGTGGGGAAGGATCACGTGAATGAACCAACTGGAGGATGGGACCCACCCAGACTCCATTAATGAAGTCCTTCCTTCCCCACTTGGATATTTCTGACAGATACTTAGATTCTGGGCAATCAACTCAGTGTTGCAGAATGAGCAAGGTAGGAGCTGGTAGACCTGAAACTACCCTGATTTGGGCAAGGCTGAAAGACATTATTTGCATTACCAGGATCACAGTCTGACTTTGACGTATCATAACAAGACATATGGAAACACGTATAAAATTTATGGGCTTTTCCTGAAGGAATACAACAGTGGGTAAGTATTTCATAGCCAAGGTCTTAATATTCACATTTTACTATGAAAGAATCTTATTCAACATTTTCAGAAAGAGATAATATTTAGTAGAGCAAGTTAATTTGTTACTTGTTGCAGTGAGGTTTTGTATGATGGGTGGGAACAAAATGAGCAAACAGATACAAAAAAATGAAAATTTCAGCATTGTATTTCTAACTGTTGCTTTCCGGAATTTCTTAATTATGGAAAGAGAGGAGGATGTATATTCCTTATGGAAACATGTGGAGTGTAGGTTTGCCCTTCAAGTCAGCTAAAACCCACTTAATTCAAATCCGAAATAATTTTAACTTCAACTTACATGAAAATGTATTACTAACAAAGACTTACAGTTTATCAGGTATGTCAACCAAATCATTCCAGGCCAGTTTTACCATGTGAAAAACAGTCTCCAGTACATATAAAAATATATTTAATATTACTGAGAAACCATTATTCGAAAGCTCACCCACCCTGAATTTCTCTTAATGAATTTATCAATTTTTAGAATGCCCAGGGTACAGTAACTTTTAATACTACACACTAAATGTTAACCAAGACTTCACAGTCATAAAATATACCAAGAGACAGTTTCAGATTTCAAGATGCCCAGCTTGTCCAGGCAGCTAATCATCTCCCAGCACAAGGAAAACAACAGGAAAAGAGCTACAGCACCAGGGCTTGGTGATTAACTTAACTCTTGCAGGTAAGCTCTTCAGGAGGAAAGCCTAAAGGCACAATTAAGGGATGCTGAAACAGGATTTCTGAAGAATTCTTGCTGTGAGATGATGCTAGACCCAAAAGCTTTTACCTTCCTCTCCACTACGGCAGAAGCAATTTCCTTTCATTAGGGACTCTGACGGCCCCTTAGGTCAAGATGAAAGATCTATTTATTTTTTTTCCTGTGTGAATCTGACATGCCAATCACCCAGTCAGCCTCCATGGACTAACATTTGGTAACTAAGGCACAAATAAGCAGACACAGCTGGCCAAGAGCTCTTCAAGAGGGAGCCTGGGCAGAGCCTACAGTCAGTCACTCAGTCTCAGCAAACCTTCACTATGTTTCACAAGTGCTATGGGCAGGGAATTAGCCACAAACCTGCTATTTGGAAAGCCTGGGCAGGAGTCACTCTCCTAAATTGGGAGGTGACCATTATTCTAGCAGGATGTGAGCATCAGGTTGATGTCTGAACATCAGAAGAAGAAAAATATTAATTCAATATTTGCTTTAATAGCACACTGGGCCCCTATGAATGAGAAACAGCTCTCCACAGTGCCCTTTTGTTGTGATAGTCATGGCTGCTCTAGGGCATTAGAGCAACAGGACTGAGAGTCCTCACTTCAGTCTGGACACTGAATTACTCTCACAGGCAGGAGAGGCCAAGGACACACTCACGTACTACAGACTCAGACAGCTGCATGAACTCTGCAGGAATGCACTGCACATCTGCACACGCACTTTGCTCTTAACAACTGAAACATGGATTTTACTGTTTCATTTGAAAATTTGCAGCCTGAGAAAGAGTGGTGTTTTATCAGCATAATGTCCCTTTGGCATGTGAAATGCAACCTCAAAGGTTACAAGAGGTTAGAAATTGTAGGTGTTAGACAAGTGGAAAAAAAGGAATGACTCCTCCTGTTCTCACTGCTCATCTGCTCTTGTCCTTCAATAAAGTATTTCCTGTCAGCTTCTCAAATCACATCCACAAAAAATTCAATACTGTTATTCCCAAGAGTTTTGCCTTCTCTGATTTCTTAGGCAGATAAGCATGTAAGGCACCCCATATTTCAGCATCAAAAGGACAGCGAAGCCATCAGCAGTTTGAGCAAATCCTTCCATTTCCCTCTCTCATCACTGTTATCCTCCATTACTTACCCCAATAAAGTGACCCAACTAAAGAAATTGCATCCATCACATAAAAACATTCCCACCCCTGAGGCCAAGGGCAGTCCCTGCCTGAGAGAGCCCCTTTGCAGCCAGAGACAGCAGCTCACCAGGGCTCACACAGGCTCTCACAGCACCTCACATGAACACCCATCCCCAGGCATCCCCAGGGCTTGCCCAGCTTTTCACAGGCTATATTTGAAGTTTCCCACGTCCCACATCCAGTGGGTGTGGGAACTAGCACCAGAGCAGCAGAACTCATCTTCTGGCTTCATTTTCCATCTGCACGAGGTCAGAAAGTTGTATATCCGTATATGGGGCCATAAAACTGGATTTTATCAGAATCTGCAGGGATTCACATCTCTGTCTTGCACAGTCTATTTGCCCTAATTGCTGCTTTGACTCAAAGATATTCCAGCATTTGTCAGTTTAAACAAAACTTTCAACATTGTTTGAACGGATCTAAACACATTCAGAAACGTAATGAAGTCCCACTTCCCCCAAAAGTCTGCATCTATTGCTCCTAAATAGTTCAACTGAGTATTTATTTGAATTTATAGGCAGCAACCCAGTCATATATTGCCTTCTTAAATGTCTTATACAAGCAAAAACACATAACCATGACATGAGTTCAGCATAATAGCAAACCAATGCTTCATAAACAGCAGTAATTTTATAAAGCATTTTTTTAAAGGAAGTTTTTCAAATAAAACACACTTTTTCTTCATCAACCGAAGACGATCAAAGCCAAAGCCCTAAATTCCCTGAGCTACAGCATTTCTCATGGAGCACTGCTTGGCTATCCCCCCTTTAATTTACAGCATATAAGCCCCACAGAGTCCAAAACTTGAATTGTGACAAAGTGTTGTGTGTGATTTTCTATCAACACAGCAACATGCTAACTCTTCACCAAAGCCAAGTCAGCTCCTGAAATACAACCTACATTTTCTGGGCCAAGGACTTTCATTGAGAAAATGCAAGGTCATCCACTGTGGTTCAATTTACAAAATTAGCTACTGATCATTATTTATTTGCACTGCATCAAAATTGAGAAAATACATGATGAGTCACATCCATGCATTGGAAAGCAAAAGAAAGCCATTGAAAACACTTCAACATCTACAAAAAGGAACAAAATATACAACATTTTGATTATTTTCCAAGTTCCTGATAACTTGCAAATATAAAAGACTTGGGGATTGCGTGGGAAGTTAAAAAGAACATTTCATTTTACCAAACTTGCCAAGATCAGCTGACTTTATGTAACATTTTCCAGTGCTAGTAATTCATGTAAATGAACACATATGCTTTTCCTAAGGAGAAAAATTAAGAAGAAAAAGAAAAAAAAATAGAGGGAAGAGAGCAGTCCTTATAACTCACATAACAGCTTTTAAATTTTAAACACACACAGAAGTGTGTTCCAGTGAAACCTTCTTCACCTCTACAACATCATGTCCCTAGGGTATTAAATGCTCTTAATCAACAGTTGTTGATAATGATGTGTCACCTATCAAGATTAAAGTCTGAATACGAAAACATCTGTTACATTCCTTTGTTAGGAAACAGGCAACATAGTTTTTGAACACGTAAAATTTGACTTTTAATTACCCTCTTACACCTTCTGTTCAGTTATTAACCAGCACTAACCCATAAGTCCATTCAACACGTTACAAACTATAAAACTAAGTTCTATAATGTTTCCATATGAAAAAGACCAAGAAATTTTAATATAAAATGGATGCTGTCTATTTTGCAGTTTTTGAATCAAGTTATGATTTCTGCTTTTGGTGTGGAGAAAAGTAAGTTGTGCTACATTAGACAAAACAGTTACGAGCAGTTGGACACAGATTCAGAAGTGTTGTACTTTATAATCATGGCCTACGTTATTCTCTTTCTTTTTAATTGGGCTGAGTTCTCTGTTCATAATTACAATGATAATATGTAGATAACTACATAAAACGCTTCTTTTTCCAGCACTTGCTTGCACAGAGTAACGTTCCATAGAGAGGTTAGGAAAGTGCGATGCCTTAAAAGTAACTTCAAAAATCACAAATGTGTACTATAACCACCTATGTCCTAAACAATGACCTTCCTCACGACTTGTGTTTGCTGTCACCCAGGACACACGTGCTGCTCTCCGAATGTGGCACAGTACAACACTTTATCATCATGCCACCCTTTGCATTTAAGAGATAAATACATATATGGAGACAAAACCACCCATCCGACCCTCAGAGGCACAACAATGGTTAGATTTAAGGAATAAAAGTGCTGAAGAAAAAATAATTACAGCAACAAATACTTCACACAAACATCCTACTTCCATACTACTTGAAGTGCAAGCTATTCCCAGTCAGGTCAGTGCTGTAGTAATTAGTCTGTGCTGCTGAGTGGGAACCCAACCCAGCCCATGCTTGGGAGGGTCTTCATAGCCCAAAGCAATCACATTGAACCACCTCCACCTCATTTTCCAGAGAGCAAACTGGGGTCCAGCCTCAACTAAGCTACCCAAGAGAAACATTACATCAGTCATCTAAGCTTTTCCAAAACCAAGGCAGAGAAACAAGAACCTAGAAAGCGCATCTAAATCAATATTCCCTTAGAAAAAAAGGTGCTTGTATAATTTTCTGCTTTTGTAGTAACACTCAACCAAAATGCAGTCAGCTGCAGTTACGGTAATTGGCTATTTCAAACTCTGATACGCCCAGGACTTGACACAG
Source organism: Campylorhamphus procurvoides (assembly GCA_013396655.1). Lineage (NCBI taxonomy): Eukaryota > Metazoa > Chordata > Aves > Passeriformes > Dendrocolaptidae > Campylorhamphus > Campylorhamphus procurvoides. The sequence continues at coordinate 1,395,562 of WBMV01003161.1, read as the reverse complement.
GACAGATTTAACCTTCATCAGTCCTAAGCCCATAGATGCATAAGAAGAATGGAAATAAAAAATTATGTCACTGCTAATGACATTAATCAGCTCAGTTCTATCTATTGGCAGCTCCTTCCTGCTCGTCAGAAAGCACAGCACGCACTGCAATTTTCAAAACTGACTCCAAGCACCCAATCCTGCAGTGATTTCACAAGAGAAAAACCAGCCACATTGCACCATTGCCATGTGCCAGCCAGGGAACGCTCAGAGGAATTGCCTTGTGCAAAAGCTGCTGACAGGATTGTGGTGCTGCAGGGGACACAGAGCCCACAGCAACCCAGAGGATCTGCCACGAGCTGTGCAGTCAGAAACCTCACAGCACTACAAGCAGGAAATATCTTAAACTTACACATACCAGGATTTGTTAGTAACACAAAATAATATGTAAGCCATTCTTGTTAGCCTTCATTTACTTTTCCAAAAACTCTCAACCGAAGAAATTACCATTTTTAAATGCTGAAGGGTTACTGTTAAATTTCTCCCACCAAATACAGCAGCGGTCTAATGACTGTAGAGCTACAGAGACTTTCCATCATAGCTAAGAGAGAATATTATTGTGAGATTATCAAAAGACATAATTTAAAATTGCACTGCAGTTATATGTTCAACTAAAAGGCCAGGAAACTACTTTTGTATTAAAAATGAATGCTACATCTCTGTACTTGGCTATTCAGAAGTGAGAGACTGCAAAAACCAGCATCAAACTCTTTGTGTAAGTAAACTATTTCTGGTTAAAGAGATGAACGTGCCTACCCAGTAAATCTAGCGAAGGGGCAAAGAGGCAGCCAGTCAGGTGTTGGACTTCCAGATACAGAAAAACTAAAATAATTAGCGCAAAGAATTTGGATTTAACCAGGCAGTGCATAAAAAATTAAAGGAACTTGTAAGTGGTATTTCCCCCCACCTCCATTTTAATACTGAGATAATCACTAAGAAGACAGAAAGGCTTTGTATTTAATGTCACATTTGTTCTTACAGGACACATCTATAACCAAGCAGTCTGTGGCTGTTTTCCCCGTTTCTCTAAGACTGCATCCTTAAGAATTCACAATTTCTTTGCTGGAAATAAAATGATTAAAGAGTGTCAGAGGAGAGCAGTGAAGAGGTCTCCAATTTCTGCTGTACCTTCTCTGTCAACCTCTCTGCAGACTCCAATTCCTCTATAAATCTCGACCCTACGTAATCCCTTTCAGAGTTCAGTGGCTCCTGGCCAACACAGTCCACATCACCCAGCACACACAACAGATACATTCTTCACCCTCACAATACACTTAAACTTGGGCGCCCAGTCATTTGGCCAAAGGCAGGCTTGCATTCATCCAACTTCTCAAGCAACTTCTTGTCATTTTGGCACAACCACTTTACAACTCAATTTACAAGAAAAGTGGCAGTTTAGTTCCAGCTGCAAAACTCCAACAGTAATATTAGGAAAATAAGAACCATATTCCACCTTTTATTGGCAGGGTCCACACAGCACTTCGTTAGTTTACTTAGCACCCAGGAACTACATGTGTGTATTGATCGGTGCTTTGATCAAGCTTTGCCTTCTTTAAAAGAGGCCAGTCCCTCCATAGAACAGTCTTCTAGCACAGACCAAAGGCACACATATAAATAAAGAAATAAAAGCCCAGAAAACTCAGGAAAAAAAGAAACAGGCAATCACTTATTTACACTTAATTAAGCATAAACTAACTCCCCTCCTCCTTTGGGAAGGATATAGATAAAATATGAATGGAAATAAGAGTGGCTGAGTAATCACTGCAGTTCAAACAATATTTCACAAGCAAAACAAGTGTGATAAGATTCAGTAGCCTGTGGCAGACGTTTGTTTGAGTGAACAACAAGATCATATTTTCATACTTTTGGCCATCTCTGTAGTCCGAGGCAACCTGCCAATTCCTACTCTACTGTCAACCCCCAGACCTAATGGAGATGAAAGGCAAAATATAGTTCCATTCCAACTGCATTATTAATTCCAGCAGGGCCACATTCGGGCTGACAGGGCTGAGGTCATAATTTAGCCATTAGCACTAGGAACAGCAGGATTTGTCTACCCAGAACTGCAGGACCATGGGCCATGCTCTCCCTTTTATGTCCAATCAATATTATATTTTGTGTTCTCTCACTGGGCTAAGGGAGGAACAGCTGCAGCACTGGTTTGGAGAACACTTCCAGCAAAAGGCAAAGTCAAGATTTTCCTTGTAGACTACAACTGGTCACAAACCTCATCCCACTTCTGTTTTCCTGCTAGAATCCCTGGGTCACATTAAGCTCTGTTTTCTCTCTACAAAGAACTAAAAAGAGAGTATAATACGTTTTTTAAAAAAACTCTGCTGGCAAGACCTGCTCTACCTATACCTTGGGCTTTCCATACCTCTGCAATGCTGCAGGCAGCTTCTTGTAAAACACAAAACCCTTCAAACATAAAATACTATAACCCAAAATAATAGCCCTGTTGTGAAATAACATTTACAATACAAGTGGAATTTATCACATGATCCTGCAATTTTTTACTTGCCTCTGGGCAGCCAGACCTACATGTTTCCCACAAGGAGCTGCAGAGCAAAATGCCTGCAAACCCACCCTCACTGATTTCCTCCTGGAACTACATTGACTTTTTTTACAGTTTCCAACAACTTTCAGGTGGTCATTAAAAATAGGTCTAAATGCAAGCTACTACAAAAGAATTTCCTTCCCCACTTAAATGGGTTTTCCTTGCCAGGATGTCCACTGGAGGGGGGGAGTTCCACAGAACAATCACTTCTTGCGTCCCCACACTCTTTGCCCTTCAGCCTTGGCCATCACTTCTAAGGACTGCTGTGTCTAAGGCTACATGGACTGAGCAGGACCAAGGTAGGGCAACTCAGTTTTACACTTCCACAAACTTCAGGATGTTACTTGGTAGGATGAAAGCTGGATCTTCACAGCTCAACTCACAAAGAGTTCAGACTTGGCAATTTTCTTCTGTTATTTCTCTGAGGACCTTTCATTTCCTTCCCTCGCCTTTTCAGATCCAGTCTGCTTTCACTGGCTTAGTCAGAGCCTGTAAGCAGGAAGAGCTAAAGATTTTTAAGCATGTCTGTATTGCTCCTTATTTTAATTTGCTTTTGTTTTTAAAATAACAATATAGAATGACCAGCATTATCTTGACTTCAAAACTGGCTGCTGTGAATCACTGCTTTTAATTACTTGATGAAGAGGGAGAGGTCCCAGACAGCCTCTGACATCCTTAAAAATAATATATGGTAGGGTTATTAAATGTTGAAATATTTAGCTGAATTCAGTGACCCAGACAAATCTACAGAATCTAAATTCAGAGCAGTAACTTTATAGATTAAATAGCTGCCTTAAGGCACCAAATTATTTTAAAATAAATTTCATTGATTTTTTTCCCCCAGATTTTGGAATTAAATGTTACTGTCAGCTCCATATAAGCTCATCACTGCAAAGGTTTCTCATGTACTAATATATCAACATAAATTAAATTCTAATCCATTTGCATCAAACTGGTATAAATCCTGATAGGCTATAAATGAGGGTGAATGAACTTAAACATGTTCCAAATTAACTTAATTTGCAACAATACAACCTACTTTTACCTAAAATTACCATACTTAGGTGAGGCAGCACTAACATATCAACATAAATACATGGCACACTAAGTTGATGCAATCCTGTTTGAAAAAAAGGAAGCAAAGAAGTAATAAACTGAAATGTTTTTCCATGGAAGGAAGTTGACACTGAAGGGATTCCCACTCCAGACAGACACTCAAACCTTAATTTATCTGGGAAAAGGAGTTTAAAAGTTATCTGCAATAAAAAAATAAAATTGCACCAAAAATGACTGCAAAGGTGTGTATAAGGATCTCACAGCACTGTGCAATAAATAGCAGATGAAATTCAATGACAATCAATACAGGATCAACGCTAATTACATATTGACTTGAAATTAGCTGTTAATATTCAGGGAAGACTTCAGAGTAATCACTTAGACTGGCAGCTCTCTCTGTATCACCTCCAGTCTCCACAGCAGTTTAAAGGCAAACAGAACCCAAGGAATTACTATTAAAGAAATAGGGAAGAGTGAAACACCATCACAGTCATCTTATGAACTCACATCCCGAACACTGAGAGCAGCTCTGCTCACTCCTCTCAAAAAGGATGCAGAAGAGTGATCAGAAAAGGCATGAAGGATGAGCATGGATATGCCATGACTCCTCTTTCAAAAGGAAAAAAAAAATCTGAGCCTGAACAAGAGATGATTTAGGGTGAAGAGAGAAAAACACGCTGGCAGTCTTTAAAATCAGAAATGGAATGGATGAGATTAACACAGAGCTTGCATTCACTCTTTGTGCCAACACAAGAGCTCCAGAGCATCAGGTGGATGCCTCTTCCTTTGGCTAATGCAAGCATTGCCACAGGACATGGCAGAGACCAAAACTATTAAAATGGTGCAAGAAAGCAATTAGACAGATGCTTGGATTAAGAGAAAATCCAATCAAGGGGTATTAAAAACAATTATGCAGATACAAGCTCTGGGTGAAGAAGCCTCTCAGCCCCACAGACTCACTGCCTGGTGGGGCAGGTCCCAGACACATCAGTAGCCCATCCTATTGAGTTACCAAAAGCCACAAAATACTGGGCTAAACAGACCTCTAGTCTGATCTCTGTGCTAGAGTATTTTCCTATGAAAATCTATGAAGCTGAGACACATTTAATTGTGGTGCAATGGGATCACACACTAAAAATAGTGATATCCAAAGCTCCATCACCTGCACAGGAATAAGCAGAAAATGTAAAGAGCCACTCTGATGCAATGTATAATTCATGCAAATTTTGCCGTCTAAGCTCTTTAGGCTTTTCTTAAATAAACAAATAATTCATCCTCCACATCCTCTGCAGTCAGAAGCTCACACTAATTATGTTGATATCCTGGTAAAAGTTAGAGCCCAGCTGAGCACAGAGTCCCATCGTGTCCTCTGCAAATAGAGGAACACAGAGTTCTTTCCTCACAGAGCCAGCAATATTAAAAAAATCATAGCAGAAGGATCATAGGAGACTAGAAACAGATAAGACAGCTCTTCCTCCTCCAAACCAGAGCATCAGAAACAGAATTCAGTTTAAGTTAATGCCTGTCTTCTCCCAGACTTCCTCAAAAAGAGACAAGATTAGATCTTGGGCAAACTACCTACCTCTAACTTCCACTAACATGAAAACACATTGGAGAATCTCATGCAGATAATGTGCCACAAGTGAAGAAACATGATCCACATAAACATTTTTATTTATTTCACATATGCATAAACCATGAGGGGACCCCAACAGTAACGTTCCTGTATCTTTCAGGCAATTTAAATGGAAACCATGTCCAGTAGTCCTGGGCTAGTGCTGTGAAACCTCAAGGGATAGGAAACACAAGTCAGTGCAAAGAAGTACAAGATGTGTACATAAAGACATCTGGTACAGCTTTCTCAAATGTCAGACTTCAGCACTGTCAGTGATGAACATAATAAAAGGAGCTTTTTTTTGAGAGGTCTGATTCTTCACTGTTTTTTTAATCATAGGATTTCTACTGTCCCAAGACTATCACAAAGCACATGATAAAGAAACAGACACCACCTGCTCTGTAAATCAAAAAAAAAAGAACAAAAATGTCCAAACTCCAAGAAAAAAATAAGGTCCACAGGTATCTTGGCTGTTTTTTGAGAGGCTTTTTTCCTTCACATCCAGCATGTGATCCTGCACAGCACTGGCCTCAAACTCCACAAACACACTGGCTGGCTTCTGATATTTTTTAAAATGTTTTGGTACAACCTTTGACATCTAGTTTCAAACAGTCTAAAGGCCACGTGAAGTAGCACTATTAGTATTCTAATCTGAAAAACCCCAGGAATACCAGATCCATTGAAACTATGTGGTCTAGCACTGCTTTAACTTCAGTGACAATGTGATTGAGTCACAGGTAATTGCCAGGTAACACGAGGAGAGGAGCACAAGTGCCTTCAGTCAGCACCACAGTCCCACTGCCAGCAAGACATGGGTTTTTTGTGGCGGGGGAACAAACTCAGCGAAGTAGAACAGAGATAATCAGAGCCAGGAATTCATATTAAATGAATTTTGATGTTTGATATGAGGAGAAATATGAGTGAAAATATTATTACAAAAAATTATAATATTATTCATTGTAAGGGTTCCTATCCTCCAAATTAAGAATCTCTATTTTGCTATTAGCACAAGCAAAAATGGATATATACTCCTCCTTAGAAAAAAATTCTCTTGGACTGCTCAAGGCAATACTAACTGCACACTGATTTTGTCCCAGTTTGCTCTGAAAGATCTGCTAGAGTGCAGATTCATTTCTGAGCAAGGTGTGAAGTCCAACTTCTAATATCTGACAGAAAGATGCAGCAGTATCTCTTTAAATATTTAGTTTCCTGTCTAAAATTAATACTGGAATACCAAAAGGAACCCTCTGACACCTTCAGTGAACATTCTCTCAAACAAGAGTCCCAATTTTAACAACAGAGATCTCAGGAACTACTCTCACTTAATGAGCCTTGGCAGCCATTCAAATTAAACACTCTATTGTGCAAGGAGCTAATTATGCTGAGATTAAAACCAGAGAATGATAGGGACATTTACTGTACTTCTGGCAATTATGAGAGCTCTCAGTATAGGAGAATACATCTTGTATTTCATAATTCTGAAAGATGTCCCTGCTAATCCAATAAAAAAATGCATGTGCATGCACACACATACAAGATTAATTAAATTTTAAAAAACATTTTTCAGCTACTTCTGACACATATACATTCACAAATTATTATTATTAATATTATTTGTTTTGCCCTATTTCTCCTATATCTGAATGTTCATCATGTATCTCACATATTCATTTGTCATAATCCTTCTTCATCTCTCTGATAGGTAATTAATGTTATCTCTTTTCCTAGAAAAGCTAAAGCAATAGCAGTAAAATATTTGCTCATTTAGTATTCTAATTAATTTCTTCAGTATCTTCCTGACAGTGCCCCTTTCTTTCCCAGAAACCCAAGTGGTCAGTTATCTTTCTCACTGCTAACCAAAGAATGCACACAAATATATGGTGTTTTCCTTACTTGGCACACAGAGGCAAGAGCACTTTTGAAATGTTGTGGGTCAAACCTGTCATAGGATGATTTCCAATGTCCTATTCACGAATGTCTACTCAGAAAAGGTTTGGTTATGCAACACAAAACCTTCCAAACCTCCATACGAGCCTGGAGAGGCCAAAGGTAAGTGCACAGCAATGATCAGACTCTACTGTGGCTAAAGGTGTTCAGCATCTCATGGGAACAAACCCTTGCACACACCATGGGAAGCTGGGTAGCAAAAGTAAGGGAATTTGGATTTCTAATGGATTTTGCATCTTGTGCTTAGCTCCACTAGTGTCTAATAGCGTGTGTAATCTGATTTAAGGTTTCCCCATCCTGCAGTCAAGGCATTCACAGCAGATGTCTCCCCAGGGAGTCGCTGGTGTCTGATGAAAGCACAGTCCCTGCAGCACCATTACCTTCAGGGAGAGGCTTCAACGGAGCTGTGTTTTTCTACCCTGGCTTTGGTTTTCACAAAACTTGCCAAACTGCAATGTATTGAACACTCTTAACCCTGCTTTTCCTGTCCCATCACACTGTAGAGCCATGCCAGTAGATGCAAAGATGTTTGTGAGGACAGACAGGTGGACAGAATCACCAGCCTGAGAAATTAAGCCACTTGATCTGTGCTTCAGGTTGTGAAATTGGTCAAAAGCAACTGTTCAAGTATTCAGCCGAACTGGATAACCCAGCAGAAGGCAGGCAGTCCCTATTACCTTGTGACAGCAGGGATCCCTTGAGGAAAGCTCTCCCAAAGTTGTGAGGCAAAGCCTTTGTTCCCATAGGCAGCCTTCACATATAAATTCTGCACTATTTCTTTTTCATATTCTATTCCCTATCAACATATTGTTTTCTTAAAATGGAAAAAAACAAATGTGAAAGGCCTGACCTCTCTGGGGCTGATGGGCACAAATCAGGGCACAAATGAGCTGCATCTGCGAGTAATGATTACTGAAACAAGTCTCTAGAGGGTTGGAGGCAAAGCAAAGTTACTATTATTAAATGTAGATTACCGTAAAACAAGATAAATCAGAAAGAGTTACAGGTAATTATTTGTATGTTGTCATTGGTCAATCAACAAACTGCATTTAAGAATCTGTGATAAAGAGATTTCATAATTAACTGCTCATCACCAACACTCCTGAAGTGAATAGTGCAGCTGATCTAATTGTTTCAGTAAAACCAGAAGATAAACAATTTACAAGTGTCAAGAAATAGGTAGCACAGTAATACACTGAAGGAATGCACTTTCCAAGCTTGCACTTTGCTCCGTTCTTTATATAGTTTTGTTCCTGTTGCAAAGCAGGCACACAAAATACACCCGCTAAATGTCAGCCCATTTATGAGAAGCATCCCCACTCGGAAGCGCTCAGGAAGCGCTCCCTGCATTCCCCCACCGTGGTATTCTAACATTTCACATCTACTTCTGTGCTCCCTCACATCACCTCCTGCCAACCCCCCCAGTTCCCGTATTTCTGATGACACAAAGTGCTGGGAACAGAGCAGGGACAGCCAACGTCAGGCAGCACGACCCCAAGCATGGTACCACTTCCCCTCCCAGCCTGGCTCCATTACAAGAGTATCAGTAATTACAGAGCCAGCATTAAGCCTATTACACTGTAGGACAACCCCCTATTTAAAACTTGTACCGTTTTAATTCTGGAAGAGCCAGGTCCAAGCGGGTGCAAAGCCCCTCCTGATCCTCCTCCTCCTCTCAGAACAGCATTTCAGACCCTTTGGCTGCTGCTCTAATCCTGATCTTATCAGTATCACCTGGAACACTCCGGCCACAAAGCTGTCTCAGCTGCATACACAGGTTTTGCTCATTTGTCTCTTCCCAGGTTTTAACTGATTGCTTTTAAATAAATATAAATGAAAATGCCTAACCTGATGAAGACAAGTATCTTAACGGCTTGGTTTCATAAGATCTTTTTTACATTTTAAAAAAGGCAAAGATTTCAGAACAACACCACTCTGGCAAACTTTCCTCTCAATTATGTATGCAGAAGCTTTCAAAAAAGGAATGGATTTGATTAATTAAAAATTTACCTAACTCTTACATGTGTCCATTCCCAACAGTTGTTTCTCCTGCTGGGATGCAATATCTGTGTTTGAAAACCTTTATGTAACTTCTGAATTTTTCCATTTAGTTCCAGCAAGCTGATATAATCCAGCAACAGAGTCTTCTCTGTCCCTGTGCACGTACTGGCAGTGAAGTGTGAATGCTGCATAGGAATTGCTTAAAATATTGCTTAAAATATTTCTTTAAAATTTTATCATAACTTTTGTGGATGTTCATTTGTGTCCCCTCCAATCTCAGGTGTTGGCAGATGGAGGTTTTTTCCTTTTAGACAAACCGGAGATGGAATTTTCAGGTTTGTTTTCCCCTACAGCAGATGTTCTCATATCTAAATATATTTCAGTAATTTTCCTGTTCCTCACCTCTTCCTTGGAGATTGACTGCTTACTTGCATAGTATTTTTTAAATAATGATGTTTTCTTTTTTTCTCCTTGGATAGGCAGACAGGTTCTAACATTTTTTTATTTATATGACTATTACATGTAATTTGATAATTTCCTAGTAAGAGAGGGGTAATTCTCCTTATAGCCATAAGTGGATTGCCAATTTTATTTATTAGAAAACAAAAATGCCAGATTAGGTAAAGAACCAATATTCTATTGAGGCCATACACCAAAAGAACTCATCTCCATCTATTCTCCAGTCTGCTGTAATTGAAGCACAGTTACCCAGATTAATAGATACAGTATCACTATTTAATCCTCTCCTCAGTGACAGGGTATAATGATCTGATGAACATGCTGCTTAATGGACTACCTGAAAGTATTCAAATACCGCAGTGATGAGCACAGGCAGGAAAAATAGAAAAATACAGAAAATACACTAGAATAGAAGGAGAACTGAGAAAGAAATCAGTATGTAAGGGACAGTGTTTACTCAGGGATGTATGGGGCCTTTCCTTACCCGTAAACATTCCCATTTTTAATTCCTTTGTTAACGCTTTTATTGTTCCTACAGCTTCATGTGAATGCATTGATATCATACAAGGAGTAATCTAAATTATCTTGCACAGCAAGGTCGATAACCTCCCACAAATTAATATTAGCTCAGTAACTTGGCAGCTTGCGTATATAAATTACCAAAGATACATGGTGCCTCCCTGTTTCCATATAAATATAATTTACCATGGATTTATTACTAATATTAATAAGCCCAGGCACCCTGTAGCAATTATTTATTTGTTTCTAATTTCAACAGGGCAGAAGTTAATTTGTCAGCTGTACAGGCTCCTTGCCCAAGAGCTGACTGGTGGGCTCCATGAGTTCCCTGGAGACACCCAGGCCAACCCAGCCCAGAGTGACTGGGCAGAAATCAGCTTAACCCAGGGAGGGCAATTACACAAACTACTGTGAAGTCAGGCTGTGTTTATGCCAAGGATGAACATTAGCAAGGACTTCTTGGTGTTGAAAGTACTGGAGAGGTTTCCATTGCCCTACCCAGGGACTCAGACCATACCACACTTCAGTATCCCTAGGATTTATATGAATAGGAGGATATTGGCATCCAGTCCCTTACGCAACAAGGCAGTTCTGTAGAATTCACTACACAAGAACTTGTCACCATCTACTTCAGGATGCCGACTCCCCCCAAAATAGCTTAAGGTTGCACAGCTCACTGCATAGCACACAACAATCACAGTCAGGCCTGGGTGAATCTTGCCACCTGTCTGCACAAGTCAGAAGCAGTTTATCCAAAGAAGAAAAAAAGGGGAAAAAACCCCACAACAACCCATGCACATAAGATGCAACTTCTTGGAATGACTGTGAAATGCTGACATAAACCAAAGCTTGAAAACTTTACTGTTCTAGAGAAGGAAACATTGAATTAGCAACATCTTTATATATTTCAATGAAGTACCAAGATGACTTTGTTTTTAATTACCGACTAGATTAAGACCATCAGGACTGATTTAATATACAAACAGTGCAGAATTCCTTTAGGTTTTGGTTGTTTCTATACAAAATTTTAAATGGACATATAAAGTCTTTACATCTAGACACTAATCAAAAGCAGAAGAAAATTTATATAATAAACATTTAGGAAACAGCAGCTCATATAAAAAGCCACACACACACACCCCGTATCCTGCAGAACTGCTACCCAAGGGCTGTTGGGTGTCTTAGCTTCCAATTCAATCTCTTTTTACCACATTCTTGCCATGTGTCTTGCCTGCTTTCTTAATGCTTACCTCATCCTTTCGTGCCTAATAGAATGCATTTAAGGAATAAGCATTTTCGCAAAGTTTATTAATAGAATAAAAACACGCTTTGCAATTTAGTTTTTTTTTAATTTTAGTAACTAAAACATGTAATTATACTAATTCTCTTGGGGGGGGGAAGGAAAACAGTGGTTTTCAAATACTTTGCTTATTAATAATACTGTAATCCCTTCACTGCTTTAGAGAGTCACTGTGTTATAAATAACTGTTTAATTTATTTTGTAGATAAATAGCCAATGATAAACCACTCAAACATAGCCATAGGTATAAAGTTATAAGCAGTTACTCTTAATAAATATCTATAATATGAATCGATATGCACAGTCATGCTATTTGCAAACAGAGAGAGGGCAGAAATGAAACTGTACAGCTGGCCTGGCATACAATTTCCCAAGGAGTAACAGCAAATGCAAGATCTTGGATAGGGATGTGACTACCTGCAATTGCCTCACGTGTTCAGTGTCTGCATTACGAGGTGAAGCTGCAGCACCAGGGTGGTGTCCCAATGCAGCAACACATGATGCATTATCACAAAAATCCTTAGGGACATGACAATTGCTTCTTGTCAGCTCATATATTTTGGCAAGTTAAAATAATGATAACCCCGAGTTTTATTTCCAATAACAGATGCAGCCTGAGGGCAACAGTACAGGTTCTGTCATGCCTCACTATCCTGTCCACCAGTCTCCACGCTGATCTCCATCTGCTTGGCCCTTCCTTTAAGGCTCTCTTTAGATTTTAATTTGTGCCTTTCAGCCAAGTTTCTCACCAGCTGGCAGAGAATGAAAATGCCAGGCACTGCTGTTGGTTCAGGACCTAAGCATTCCCACCAGTGTGTCCAGAGTAGGGAACACTGAGCTACTGCTTCATTAGGAGGCTCATTAGCTTGGGGGCTTCACAAACAAATGGTCCTACATAGGAACTCCCTCCCTAAGACTCAGCAGTGCTGGGAAGGGCCACCCAGCTCTGCTGTACATTGAAATGGCCAAGGTAACTGCAAACTGATCCCCAGCTCCTCCCTGGCAGGCACACAGTCATGTTGGCACACAGCCATCCTTCCCTGCATCCATCAGCAGAAGCAGCACCCAGAACCCGACAGAGCTGCTCCTGGAGAGATGACATAAGGACCTGGGAACACGGGGAATGCTCAGACCAACAATCCATGACTCTGCATCTTTTTCTACTTGTGAGACTTCAGCTACTGCGTGCTAGTTTTCATTCCTGCTCTCATGGATCAAAAGGCCTGAGGTGTGCTCTGCCTGAAGGGCTGTGTTCATGGGAGGTTATTGCCTGCTTCTTTGGAAAGGGGGCTAAAACATCACCCCATTTCACACAAGTCACTGAAAACATCAGAATGGCACAGCTAACATCAATGCTAAAATTAAACCAGCGAGAAAGACTAGAAATATGTGATCTCCATACAAAGAAAAAAACCCCAAACAACCCTATGATTACAGCCTACTGAAGGATAATGCTTCATTCTGAAAAGTTTGAAAACATCAATACATGACAGATGACGTTAAGGTAGCACATTTCATACAACTCACATTTCCCATCTCATAAAAAAGCCCAATCTCTATCACAAACTCCTTTTGATCAAAGAACAATGGCTTGAACAGAAAGAGCTTCCAGGGCTGTTTGTCCATACAATTAGAAGACTTATTTCAATTTTCAGTCAGCTGCATTTAATGACCAAAGTTGTGTCCCTATTCAGACAGTTAATAACTCAGATTATCTTTGCAAAAATAGACTGAACAAAGGTTACGAATATGTTAACCTACCCTGCAATATTTTATTTAATTGGTAACCCCAGTGGTTTTAGGTATAGCATGAGACCACCCTTTGAAATCAGATGCAGAGATGTAGAGATAATTGGGATTGATTACAGGACTCAGAGAAGTAGGAACAAAGACAAATTATAGTCTAAGATAAAACGAATGGGAGTTTTTTCTTATTAAACCATAAAGTCACTCAGAAGTAAGGAAAACATATTCTGAACTGCAAAGATCACAGTTTTCTCTAAGAAGCATCTTCTGCTGTACAACCACATGCCTGAGGTAGAGCAGTATCATTTTGTACCTGTATCAGGGATTCTATTTATTATATTTCATTGACTTGAATTTTATTTTTCTTGACTTGCACAGACTTTAAGCACAGCCAAGTCATGGCAATGAGAAAATAAAAGTATATGCTGCTCTAGGTGATTCTGCAGGGTGTAGAGCAGGTGACTCTGAGGCAGACCAGCCATGCTCAGTGGCCAAGAGGTAGGAAATTCTGAGCAATTTAAATCTTGAACAACTTCCAAGAAAGAGTCAAGGGCCAAGACAAACTCCCATATCCACCTTCTAATTTCAGTAGCATTTTTAGAACAACAATCTACTCTGGAAGTCAAGCGGGGATTTGTTCCCCTGCATTAGAATTTAACTACATGCACAGTCTTTTCACAACCCTCAAGAGTGGGCTAAGCTCAGTTTGACCTGTGTTTGGTTAGGTGAAGAGCATACTTTGGATGGCTTGAGTGTAAGGCAAGGATTACTATTTCTTACAAACATCGTTCTATCCATATTCCCAAGTACCTGCTCTTTTGTTAAGCATTCCTGATCCCTTCTCAACTTCTTACAGGACTAAGTTCAACTGTAAAGCAAGCAACATCACAAATAAGCAGAACAAAGAATAAATCCATGTCTAGCCAGCTTCAACACTCATCTTCCAGAGCAACTCAGCAAGAGTGTGTCTGTCAGTGGGAGACCACCACTCCTTCCATACAGGTACAATATTCCTCCTGCCAAATTAAATTCTCAAGTAGTAACACTTCAGCCAAACTTCAAAAAAGAGGATATTTTGAATGATAAGAGATTTGCAGCAGTTTAACAACAGCAGGGTGATTAAGACCAATAAACCTCCTGGCATTTTCTTAAGTTTGCTGGGCAGCTCCTGTTGTGTTAGCAATGCTACAGGAGGAACATATGCTCAGAGAATTACAGCAACAACCCAAAGACTGAGACAGCAACTAGTTCCCAGCTTCTACCAGCAAACTGGGGAGAAATTCATGTGTTTAAGGACTGTTTAAGCAGAAACAAGGCAGAAATTTGAGGAAAGCACATAATCAGCTCAAGGATTTCTTAAGTTGAGTAAGTCTAGCAGGAGTTATCAACCCTCCTCTCTCCTTGTCTGTCTGCTGAACAGAGTATTTTCCCTTCAAGAATCAAAGACCAGTGACCTACTTCTGCCTTAAGATATCAAAGATATCAGACACAGTTCATCCACACTACATTGCACTGAAGAAGGCCTGAAATGAGAGAGCCTGGGAGAGGAAAAGTAACTTGGGTTTCCAACGCTGGAATCAAACCAATGAACTTACTCCAGATTTATAGCAGAGTAACTGCAAATGAAATTGGACTGTTATCTCTGGTTTTACAGCCACTGGAGTGGCAGAGCAGGTATCAGGCCAGCTGCCACAGGCCGTATTTGCTAGGAGGACTTCCCTCCTTCATAAGCCATATGAACCAATTTCACTAGTCAGAAAACAATTATATGGGTTTGCATACTCCAAAAACCTGTGGAAAAAATTATATGTTGGCTGTCAATTTAGAATTTGGGTCTGTTGCTTTACTTTATTTTGCTCAGAGTATAAAGCCATTACATGATTAAAATTAAATAACACTGTTTCCTTGAGAGCTGTTTAAAATATTCTGATGTATTTGTCTTGGAGCTTCATTAATCCATTTCTAATTCATTCTGCAGGTTTACTCAACAGCTGTGCCTGATGTAACTACAAATCTGGATAAAATTAAGGCTGCTATACCACTAAATCACTTTACTTTCAAAGACTTAACAAAAATCTTTGCTACTTCAGGTCACAGTAGCTTACAGGTTATTCTACCTATAGGCAAAAAAAGTATCTTTGTTGTAACATAAGAACAAATACAAATACTAGAGGTTAAGAGTAAAATTAATTTAGATATCAAGCACAGAAAATATTCTATCCTATGATCTATGCCCTTTTTTCATGTTGGACATCAGTTTTCATTTTTAAGCTTCCACATGCAGTGTTGTAACAAATCTGGAACTACCACTTTATTGTTATTTATAGCATTGTAGCACCTCTCACAACCTGCAGTTATTCTTAAAAGAGCCTGAAATTCAAAGAACAGTGAAAAGCACCTGTAACTAAGTATTGTTTATATCAAAGATGATTTACTGTAACAAACAACCATTCCTCTTTCTGTTTAACTAAAAACATAATTAAGGAGCCTACTTATATAACATCTTCTAAATAAAAGGAAATGCTGCCTTTCAAGCCTTCTTGGCGATTCCCAGAACTGCAGTACCCATGGTAGAAAATCACTCTGGGCTCACCACTCAGGAGTGTCTCGGGGTGCAGACATTCCAGGAACGAGTTAAGGTAGTTCATTATGAATTGTATCTCTGCACCCTTCAGGCTTTGCTATAGTATTACTGTATGGCAGAGATCTGTTCCAATTTAGGAAATGTTACACTAATTGAGTATGCAGGCACACGCTCTCCCCATCTCTGATTAATTAGCACCACTCTAGCTCTTCACATCAATCTTGTGAAAACCACTGTGACTGATCTTGTCTCACTTGGAGCTGAAAATTACTTTGCCAATAGCATAACATAATACTTTGGTATAAACAACAAAAACCGGGATTCTTTGGTGGCCTCAGGATCGTTCCTTTCATACTGCACATCTCTCCGGTGCTTTTGAAGACAAAGGATGGGATTTTACTAACTGCAGACAAATGGAAGTCAGAAAAATAAAGACAGCACACTGGATGCTCTGTATTTTTACAGCAGTGTCTCTAAACAACAGCG
This sequence comes from Campylorhamphus procurvoides, assembly GCA_013396655.1. Classification (NCBI taxonomy): domain Eukaryota; kingdom Metazoa; phylum Chordata; class Aves; order Passeriformes; family Dendrocolaptidae; genus Campylorhamphus; species Campylorhamphus procurvoides. Next base: position 1,379,253 of record WBMV01003161.1, on the reverse strand, counting down.
ATGTATTTTTTGCAAGCCCTGGTTTGACAAGACCACTTCAAAGGTCACTTTTGTCTCCACACCCTTCCTTGTGATGAGGAAAAGGCCCATTTAGGAAACCATTCAGGAGCTTCAGGCATTCCAGAATAATTCCTGGAGGATCACTGCTCAGACTTGACACAGCCAGACTACACAGCATGACCCAGGGCCGCTCTGCTGCGCTTCCCTTTCTTAAAACTTGGAAAAAGACTTTCTCTCCCTTGCCCAGCAGCCATTTTGAGCAAACGCAAAGGAACAACATGAATTGCAAAATGTTTTTTCTCACGTTGTCTTCTGCTCCTGACAAGTCAAATCGTTGAGCCAAGAAATGTCAGCGATACAGAGATGAAGGCTGATGATTTCAGGGCAGAAGTGAAGTTTTCAGGCAGAATTTCCCTACTGGACCAGGTTGCTTTCATCACGTGTATTGCAACTCCCAGGCTTGCCCAAGGCTGCGCAGCTGGCTCTGCACTCCCAGCCTGCTTCCAGCTCCATGCTCCCAGCCCCTCATTCCCAGCCTGCTTCCACCCTTCATTCCTAGCCTGCTCCCAGCCCCATTGTTTTACACATTCTGCTTTCTCAGCGTCATCAGCCCAGATTTCACAGGCCGTACTGTCTGCCTCTGAATTCCCTTACTGGTTTTAACCCAGAATTTACTAAGCTCCTCAAGCTTCACATTTCCGAACAAAACCACAGGAAAGGTTTTGCAGTTAATACCAGCCTTTCCCTAATCTCCTCCGGTCTGCAACCTTCCAGCTGAGGGCCCTTCTATTACAGGCTCATGCTCTGAGATATGAAACATAACAGGTCAATGGAGATGAGATCGACCCCTGTCCTTCCATCACCATATTTTAGCAAAACTACCAGGAATTTCTGCATGTCCCTCTGCACCAGGGAGACGGGGAGGTGCAGCACACCAGTGGGAGCCACAGCTGGGTTATTGTGTGCCTGTAAGCCGTGTCCCTGCCCTCAGTCCTGGTGGGAAGCAGCTCATGAGAGGAGGGGATGTGCACCCTGCCTGCAGCACTGCAAAAGCAAACACAGCTCCCTGGCGAAGAGGCGTCAGGATCTCTGCGAGGTTGTCGCTGTGATTCTATTTGTGCTTGTTTTGGCTGCCTCCCTGGCCCAGTGCTCCAAGGAAAAGTCCTGTGTTCCTTTTATAGTTGTAGAAACGGAGTGAGAAACAGATTTGCCATTAAGTTAAAATGGAGAAGATTTTAAAACCAGCCATTTCCAGAAGGTTTACAAAGGCTGAGATTTTCAAAGTGTCCCGAGGGAAGCAAAGAACCTCTCAGAAATTAATGGGAATTAAATGTCCAAAACCCATAGGCAATCCTGAAAATCCTATCAAAGTATCTAATACTTCTATCTGTCAAAGGCACTAACACTTAAAACAAAAGTGATTCTATCATCAGCTAAGAATCAGTTTTCAAGTGAAAGAATTGCAAAATATTAAACCAATTAGTCTGTTTGACAACTTGACATGATTCTTCCCAGATGACAAGAAGGCTGCAGCATGGCAGGAAATAGTAGGATCATGACATAAAATGATAAGTAACTTCTAAGAAGTCTCAGAAACCTATAGGTCAGAGCTGAGACCTATGCATGAGGAAATAAGCATTTATTTCTATTTGGCAAGTTTAATGTGGGTATTTGCCACCTAGGCATAAGATTTATGATCCCCTTAACTACTCCTTAACCTGCTTTGAAATGCTTAGGGTTTACAAGTTAGTGAAAGCTAATCACTTTTTGTGCTTCTCTCTTCTTTTTTAACCACCTAGAACAAAGGTCTTTGTATATGCAACATGGATATTTTAATGCAGCATATACTAACCTTTCTCAGAGCCTTTTTTCATATAACTAGCCCCAGCAGATTACTCACTGGAGGCAGGGATACTTGTTCAGCTTGTGTAAGACAAAGCCATGCCAATGTGAGTGGTAAAGGAAATTTAAATTCAAGCTTCATTTTACATGGGGAAAAAATCCCCACCACATTTGAAAGCTATAAAAGGTCACATCAGTAAACAACAGGGACTCAGAGACACAACTGCTAAATGTTCCCCATGCAATAAACACAGTTTCTAAAAGAAAAGGAAAAATGGTGACATTAAGAAATACATTTCCTGCTACTTCAGCCAGTATGGTTAAATTCAACCTCACATCCTTATTTGACCTATGAAATTAAGCTATGTGGCTCCCAACCCACATACACACATTTTCATCCAGTCAAGGTTTATATGAAAATGCCTCATTTGCTGTCAGGAGTGACTTGCCTTCAATTGGTTTCATGGGGACACAAAACAGGATCATCACTAGCCCCGCTCACCAATGAGAAAATGCCAAAGCAGCATTTTACCACAATTCCCCAGAAATCTATTTTTGACTACCCTGACATTGTAAGAAAGAAGATTCAATTAAACAGATTCTTTAGGCTTACTCATCCAGCATTTTATGAACCATCTCACCTCTTATCAGGCTAAACCAGATATTTATTATAACAATAAGGAGATTTCATACTAATGTTTCACATTCACTGAAGCTAGAGATATTAAACAAGATCATTTACCGCTGTCTGCTGCCATTTAAAACACTGCATTCAGAAAACGAGAGGTGTGCAAAGGTTAATTTGGATTTATGTCAATGGAATTTGCTAACTTCTCCCAGTCCTTGACTCCTGTGCTTCCTTGAGGCCACAGAGGCCCTTCCACTTCATGTGGAACAGAACTGGGACACACAGAGATGGAAATGGCTCTGCCCCTGCTCCATCCTGTAGCGCGCTTGGCCAACCCAACTCACTCAGTCCTTAAAAGCAGCTTTCAAATAGCACCTGGATTTTCAAGATTATTCAGGTGGAATAAAGTAGAGGAGACTTTTGGATTTCTTTATAAGCCCTCATCACCTGGATGATCGCACTGCCCCACACCACCCCTTCCAGCACACCCTGAGGGGTTCAGGACAGGACCCATCCCACCTGCTCTGAAGGGTTTGTATCTCAGCCATCACTCCCCTTCTCTGCACTGGGGGAGGATCACACAGCCTTCAGCACAGACAACTGCTGTCAGTGCCTTGGCCCTGCAGAGGGGAGCCACAAGGAAATGATCTGGCACCACAGCTCCTGCAAACAAACAGGTGGCTCCACACAAAGACCTATCCCAAGGCTGGTTCAGCAGCTGCCAAACTTGTGTGCATGCCAAGGAAAAGCAAGTCTCCCTGCTGCACAAAGGGTTAAAAACCCCATTGCAGTTTAACCAGCGAGCAAAAACCAACATCCCATGGAAGAACATGTTTCCTCCACACTTAGCTGGCAACCATCTCCAGGCATTAACACAGTACAACCAGGCAGGATCAAGAAACGTGTAAAGAAACCCAAGTTAAACTAAAATCTGACTCCAAATAGGGAACGAGTAACTATAAGAAATGAAATACTGAATTTCCTTCTCTCCCCTTCTTTAGAGAAGGGTAGACTAACAATATACAATGGGCCAAATAATGAGAAAGCCAGATGGCTGGATCTTGTGGAATTTTGGAAATGAGAAATGAGAGACGAGTACAGAGAGGGAAGAGCAATAGTATTTTAAAACCATTATGCTGCCGAAGACAAATTTTAACATATTAAAACCATATGCCTTTTCTTCCTAAAACAGTACCAGTCGCTAGGCCCTTGAATATAAATCATGCTATCCATGCTTTAAGGACTAGCTTGGCATCTATTGTTAAAAAATAGCAAGCATCCATGTGAAAAGAGGACACTATTTCCATGTAAACCAAGTGTTACCTTTATTTTCCTTTTGCTAAATCTTCTACTTTTCTCCTATCAAACAAAAATATCACTGCATAAGGATCCATATTATCATCTGCCCCACTGTATCTTGGTCCTCAGTAGCACTCCTGTTGACTCTGCAGTTATTTATGGGAAACAGCACATTCTTTTTTCCCCCAGCTGCTCAGCCTTAGCACTGCACACAGGCTGTAGGAAGGATGTTCTTTCCAAAGTCAGTCTCAGGTTAAAAATAAGATGCACTTCAGTCCCAGAACACAGAACCAGTTTACAACAGTGATTAAGCTATGTATTTAGTAACAAAGAGACAGAAATGTGTTTCTAAGCTGACACTTGTAATTAAGTACAAGTTTCTTCCATGGGGCACACTCTGGGTCAGGTCAGCCTGCCTGCACGGGAGTGCAGGATCATCACCAGCACCTTTTTATAGTTCAGTGTGCACAGAACTAATCATGACAGAGGGATCGAATGTCCTCCGTGCTCACTCCCCAGATGCTGCTGTGAACCCCAGCAGAGAGAGAGATCCCTTCAGGGCACCTCTGCGGGCAGCTCTGGTTTGAAAGCTGATTTCATAGACAGCAAGCACAGCTGAGGAGGAGGCTGAAGGAGGAAGGTGGGGCAACACCCAGGGTTCCTGTTTTGCAAGGAGATGTGCTGCACAGCAGGGTACAGGAAAGAATGCACTTGGCTGCCCACTGCATAAATTGCTTTGGTGGCTCCTGAAGTGCTTAAACCATGGAAGTGTCCTCAGACAGCAATGCAAATTACACTGGTATGCGAGGGCTGTCCCACTGTGGCAATTGCAGAAGAAATTCATGTTGAAAGCCTTTCCCTGAGCTAGTGAGCAGTGAAACGAATCTCACTTTTGCAGGGAATGGAAAGTGGAAAGCAGGCACTTAAGTCACTTATCTGGCTAAGAGGGTAATTCCACAGCACAGAAAACATAACGCAGATGTGGTAGCTTGGCATTAATATTATTAATGTACTGTGGCCTATATGCCTCCATTAGCATTGGTCTTCCGTGGGCCAGATGCTCTGCAAACACACAGGAGGAAAGCTCTGGTACAGCAGTGAACTCTGCAGAGGGAAGTGCCAGAATGAGGCAATCTGTAAGGTATCACTCCTTGATTCAGTCTTTCAGGAGGCAAGAAATGAATGATGACTTCAGAAAGCATCTAAAACCCAAAGCAAAAACAGCTTCTCTGTTTCAAAGCCTTTCCCTTCCCCACTTTGAAAGAGTATTTTCTTCCCCCTTCTTCAGAAATGCCACAGTATAAATCCCTGGCAGCAAGACACATGTCTGGCCATCCGGGAAGCACAGCCAGCACAGCAGCTCAGCCACCACATAGCCCAACCCCATATTTTTCATTCTTAACTTAACCATCAAATACTTTCCAATGCCATAGAGCATTTACTGCCAGAAAGCTATTTTCTGCTTTATACTCATCATTCAAATAAACAAGAGAAGAAGAAAAGAAGGGAAAAAGAGGTTAGCATAAGGTTCTGGAAATCCAGAAACCAGCAAAAAAAAATCATATATTCTTTTTAAAAACATGCATATCTAAATATCATTTTAGTGGTGGTGCTGGGGTGTTCTATTTCCTATTTTAAATTAACAGAAAGCAGTAACTGTCCTTGATGAGTCATCATCCATGGCATACGATGAACCAAGAACGTGATGGAGGTAAAGTTCAAAAGATTATGTTCTTCTTCCTCCAGAACTGGTCCTTAGTAAGAAGTTTCTGACTGTCCTGGACCCATCAGATATAGCTAACGGCCTCTTTTTGATAAAACAGAACAATTTCTCCTAAATTTGCAATCCTGAAAATGTTCCATAATAGCATTTTTATCTTAAAAATCATTCACTGCATGTCCTGAAGTCTTGACCTCACACTTTATCACTTTGACTAAAATTGCTACAGGAATTTGGTCAAGTGCTGAATCATGTTATTCTACCATACAGGCTAAGAAAAAGGTGTCACAAAATTATTCATCATCCTATTGAGCAAAGATAGAAGTTTCAGTCTCTGTCCCTGTCTAGTCACCCATGGTCCTCAGCACCCAGAAGGGGCAAGAAGAAATGCAAGGTCCTCTGCCCTTGCAGTTCTACTTGGATGTCCGTGTGTATCAATGTGTACTACGTGTACTTAGTACTTATTGCTCCTCAAACTGAATGGTTTAGGAATTAGACAGGCATTTCTATTCTTTCTCAGAAGGCACTGCATGATTCCATGTGCAAAAATGCTTTGATATTTTGTAAAGCTGTGGTTATATATAATTTGTGAAGTCGTGGTTAGGTTTAGTTTGCATTCCTGAAATATTTTTTATAACCTACACTCATCAGCAGATATGAAACAAAAAGACTCAGGAGAAAGTTCAAAACGTTTTTTTGGAATACAACTGTAAATATTTGTCCCTTTAATTCCATTGCTTCTTTCCTTAAGGGCCCTGACTATGATCTCTGACTGAAGATCTGGCCTTCTTTCTAACCTATGCTTGAATCCATTGCTCTCAACACTGGGTCTACTCCCAGGCCCATTCTTTCAAATGCTTTTATGTAAGGAGTTGGTTGTCCTTGCCCTTCTATGCAACAAAAAAACTTGCAAGTTCAAATACCATATGTTCCATAGCGAACTTCAAGTTGGACAATACACTAAACTCATTCCTATAACAAGGGTAAAAGGGTAAAACAACTTATAAATTACTATGATCATCTCAAACCATTAATTGTGGTTAGTAACTTAAAACAGGAATGTTATCTGGTTTCATGTTGAAGAAATTTAGGAGAAGCCATGCTTTCCTGTTATAGGGTGTTGTCCAAAGCTGCTCAACCGAAGTCTGCAAAACCAATCTTTCTAGTTCTATTTGAAAAGCAACGCTTGGAGTTTTTCCCATTAAAAAAGGAAATGGGCTTGTCTGAAGTGCAAAACCTTCATATTCTTCAAAGAATACAAGCAATCAAACAAACCTTTTTTGGGGAAGTCAGGGGAAGAGAAGGGAAGTGCTTATAACGTGGGATGACTGGATTTTTATCTTGATGCCATAAAGAGACTCAAATATGCAGTCTGACTAATATTTGTTTAACTCAGCTTCACTAAAGCAATTAGTTTAATATATAACACAGTTGGACGACAAAGAAGCAAGACTGTTCTGTTTTAAATACAACAATGAAATGAAACTTTCCCAAATAACTCCTAATCTTTAAAGATAAAACTGCTATCTAGGTTTACACTAGCAGAATACAAAATGGTTTCCTGAGATATTCTGGACAGTAACTATGTGTTATAAAGGAGCTGCTAGACAAGAGCCATTTTTTATTTTAAATTACCTCAGCCAGTCACCCCTCTGCATTCTGAGGTTTCTCTTGTTGCTATTCAGCCTCTGGTTTTAAATGCTCTAGGTGGTTTTCATCATTCTGGTCCTTATCTTCAGGATGCTGCAGCCAGGAATGGAAGATGACCCCAAGCCTGGAAAGGGGCCAGCACTCATTTGGTCCCAGAGAAATCCACTGCTCAGGTACAACAGGATCAGTCCATGCACATGGGTGTCTGAGACAGAGGGGATGACCCAGTTCTGCCTTTCACAGGACCTGAGGGCTCTGTGTGGTGCAAGGTAAGACTCATGACACACATCAGGTCTCTCATGAGCTCTTCTCCTCAGCTCACACTTCCCTCTTCATTAAGAAAAAACCTACACGCTTTCTGCCAGCCACCCTTTCAGCCAAAGGAAACCCCAACACGTTCACACCTCTACAGAGGAGAGATCATGTCTTCTGCAATTAAAAAAAAAATAACAGGAAAATCTCAGCAGAAGGAGACTACCTCTGTAGGGTGTAAAATGACTAAAAGAAAAGCTAATGAGTGCCCAGGAAGAGGGCCAGCTATAGCTGAGAAGTATAATCTGGAACTTGGAATCAGGGGTACTTTTGCTGCCAAACATATGTCACGAGCTGTTCCAATGGCTGTCTGTCTGTTCTTCTGTAGGAGCCAGCTAAAAAAAGGCACTCAGGTCCCTGCAAACATTCTTCCAGTTTTGACCTAGAGACTGCAGAGCAAAGGGATTATTCCATTTGCATGATGATTGTGCTTGAAGCAGTTAGGAAAAACTGCAGCAATGAAATTCTAATCTGCTGATGTATGTATAGCTGAAACGTGGCTTGCAAATAGGAATTCCGAAACATTTTTAAAGAGTCTTGCAAACAAGGACAATTTTGTACATTTCATATGATTTCATAAAGACACAGCACCATAAAAAGGAATCGTAAAACCAATGACAAAGACAACTGATTAGTTCATCTTCTTCATTTCCTGCCATGGCAAAATTTTTCTCCAGAGTACGTTTAAAAGCACATTCTAGATTAACTTAACAAAATTAGTTAACCGTACAACTGTGTACGACATAGCAAGAATAAATGGTTTCTTGAACTGAAATGATATAAAAATTAAAAAAGAGAGAAAAAAAAAGTCAAGATCTTTCTCACCATGGATCTGTCTTTGCTACAAATTCCCAAAATGCACAATTCTGGGGTACTGCAGCTGCCAGAAAGTCTGTTCAGGTTGCAGAGCCAGCCCATTTCACAAGGTTATGAGAAGCATGACAGAGGACACTGAAACAGCAAGGTCTTTAAAGGACTCCAGTGAACGGGGAGTCTAAAATTTTCAGAGAGCAATGTATGGAAAATATTTGTTTTAATGAACTGGTCTGATTTCTGCACTTAACTCCAACCCCTGACTCCTACTGCTCACCAAACAGCTCTTTAAACAACTTATAAAACCCCTGCATTGTGCAGTGGTCCTTCCTGACCTTCTGGTCCACAGACATGATGTTCTTCCATGCTTCATACATCACTGTCTTCTTTTTGGGAGTAAGACAAGGATCTAGCACTTTGTGTATTCAATCTCTTCACTTGCAAGCATCTTACTCATATTTTTTGATTTGTCCCAACCTCCCCTATATTGCTGTACAAGAAATGATTATCTAACAAACGGATGGAACTCTGTTCATTTGGGTGATGCACAGCAGAGTCCCCCACCTTGCCCTCCAAAGACTTCTCTGGGATGTTCCCACCTTTCAGCAGCACCTGTAAGATCAATGAAATGTGGTTTGTACTGCATGGCTCCCTCCTCAGGCAAACAGTGAAAAGGGAAGGGCCAGGTTCTGCCTGATTCGAGTCAATAGCAATGCAACTGCTTCACTGAAAGGGAAAAAACACAATGCCAGATATTTTTTCCTCAGTGCAGATTTGACAGTGCTCTCATACATCTTTACTGAGTTTCCACCAAGAACAGAAATGATTTGGAGTATCCTCGAAATCCTGTAAACAAAGTAGTTCTAACATGTTGGCTTTTGTTGTGACAAAGCAAAGCCAAAAGACAGGCTGCTAAAAGAAGTTAAAGGTATCTAAAAAAGAGGTATGTCTGGGATATTTCTGTTGTCAGCTTTCATTTAAATCCCTAGACATTGTTAAATAGCAGGCATTCCAGTATGTGAAAAGTACATACAGAATATGAATGTTTTTCCTAGGCATGTAAGGGGTTCACACTCTCTTTCTTAAAAAGAACATTCTTGCCGTCTTTGATGTTGTAAATCATATTATGTAAAACAGACTGTTGCGTAAAATAAATGATGGCACATGATCCTGCAAGAAGCTTAGTAGCCATAAGTCTTTTTAAAGCCAACAGGAGGAAAGGGCACTCAGCACCAAGCACATTTCTACTGTGAACTTGTGCTAGACAGTTGGTGAATGAAAAACCTCCTGAGAAAATAAAATTTAATGTAAACACAACTTGCCCAAAGCACAAGTTGGCATGTTTGAGAGAAAGCCTGCATGCAGGAAAAATTGCACAGATCTTTCAATTGCTCTTGAAAAAAGAAAGGACCCTGAGTGATGAGGAAGACTGCTCCTCTCCAAACTGATGCAGTAAGAAACCAGCACACCATCAGCTTTTCCCTGTAATCCTGAGAAACCCAATGAGAAGACATGGGTCTTGTGAATGTGAGCAGTATATGAAGTCACTGTCAAAAGGGGCTCACCAGGTGAGCATCATTCAGCTCCCTCTGTAGCTGTGTGATGACTACACTGAAAGCTCTTGAGCTGCAGATCCATGGATACCAGCAGCAAAGCTTCCATGGGTGTATGGAGGACCAGACTTTAAAGAAAATGCTGTGTTGCCTGTGAAAACTGCTGGACTGATTTCACTCTCAGCTGATGCTGAGCTTTGCCACGCAACAGCTTGTCTTCCGTCTCGCCTCCAATGTGCTCATCGTGCTCTCCTCAGAGCTCGGGATTTTTAGTGGCATAATATTAGTTAATCCTCTATGTTCTGCCAAACATTTCTCCTCCATAGAATCTACAAAGAGGCACAATTAGTACAAGTTGCTGTATTAAGAGCTGGAGCAGAGCCATCAATTCATTTTTACTGTCCCCACAGAGCCAGCACCGATAGTGGCTGTCCCCCTTCTGCTGGAGATAAGCTGTGACCCAACGTAGGAAGACTGCTTGAACAAACCTACCAAATTGTCCATCTTTTTTTCTTTCTTCTAACAGGACCCCAGACACTTTTTGAAAGGATAAGTGTTGTGAATCCTCACCTTTCAATCTGGGCCACAGCAGGTGACCACGACCCCACCACAAGCAGCGAGCTGGTATTTGCCCTACTCCACAGAAATTACGTATGCCAAGCAGATATTCATTTTTAGCTGGTCAACCTGGCATAAAAATGGTCACATCATGTTTATTTGCATTTTTAGTTTAATTACCTCTAGCCTCCTGTTATACTTGAGGGAGTTCTAATAAGATATTAAGAGAGAAGCCATTCCCTACATACATTGCCTCAGGTTAGTTCAATGCCCCATTAGCCCATCTAATGGCTTCTCCTCTGCAAGCTGTGTGTGGGGGTCCTGAAGTCAATGTAAAGACAAACAGAGAGGCTGAGAGAATGGAACTCTTCCTGAACCAAACCTATGCAGCCATGCATGTTTTAGCTATCAACGATATTGCTGATCAGAGTTAAAACCTCACCCCAATTAAAATATTAATAGATATCACCTACCCAGAAAGATACAGGAATTTTAAAATTGTAGTTGCTTTGGGGAAAAGCAGAAAACCAGAACATAATACATCACTTATCTTAGGAGACTACCACTTTCCATGGTGTTTTACTAGGTGGTAGAAACCACCATGTTTTGTTATTTGAATTCTTACACAGCAACTTCATCACATTGCTCTCAGATACAATAAAGGTACTTTTTTTTTCACTGCTTTCAGTAATGAAATCCTTTCTGGTTCTACTGTGGTAACAGATCCCATTCTATGGTGCTTAAGACCAAGACTAAGCTGCTTATAACTGGTATTTCCCACAGAGAAACACAGCAGGAATTGACTTTGTTCCTCATCTATTCTCCTGGCTCTGTGAAATAACTACCCATCCTCATCACCTTCTCACCTTTCACTGCACAGACCAAGTGGGAATAGCAGAAAACATGACATGTTTAATGTTCACTGTCCTATTGTTCAGCAGTGAATAAGTGAACTTGTGAGCTCAGCTCAGCAAGGAGCGAGGAGGAGGTTCTTTGCTCTGCAGCAGGCAGGACTAGAACATCCTTGCTACCAACCACCACAGTGCCAAAAATCAGAGCTGTGCTCTCACTGTTGCCCTTCTGCAAGGCTTAAGATGTTATTGCAGTGTCCCTCAGCTGGATGTAGGAAATGGCAAGATGGGACAGAAGCCCAGGCCTCAGTGTTCTGGTCTGTGACTTGGCTTGTTAACAGAGACATGAATTATTGCTGCCAGTCAGAGCCCACACAGTACGGAGCAGCCAAGGGCCAGCTCTGCTCCCTCCTACCAGCTCTGGGACAGCACTGATGGTCTCCAAGAGAGCAGAAGGGGCAATCACGCCTTCAGCTGCCATATCCACATTTAGGGAGGATATCTGGGCAAAAATCCACAAGCCAAAATAGCAAGAGGTGTAGTTTCCACCCCCTGCAAACCCTACAAAACTTCTCCTCTGCAACCCATCTGTGAGGAAGCAAAACGAGGTGTGCAGCAGAGAGTTGCATCTTGGCAGGGAACAATTTTCTGAGGACAAGATCCAGTGGTATATATATTCTCTCTATTCTGACAAGGGTGGTGACACCACCCTGCTTCCTAAATTACAGCATGAATATAAGCACACTCCCTTATTTACAAGCTCCCTTGATTTCAAACTACTTTTAAAATAACTATGATCAAGAATATGAAAGTGCATTTCTGAACCTATTAAGGTGCTTGCCACACTAACAATGCATACGTTTTTCCAGAGAATTCAGCTCATTTCCTAAGGTATTGCGAAGAAAAAAAAAGAAAAAAGGAAAAAAAGGAAAAAGAAAAAAAAGAACATGGCAGCCCCATGTTCTTTAATTCATTTGAAACAAACCCACTTCCAGAGTTACATATTTAAGCGTCACTTGTCAGACAACCCAATTCATCCACATAAAACACTTATTAACTGCTGTTAAGTCAACAGATTTATAGATTACCAGTTCATTATTTATGCCAGTAGGAAAAAAAATAACAATCAAGTTGCATTTAACAATCAAGATACATTATTCAAAGTATAATTGCACACATAGGGTGTGACCTTCACAATAAGAGGCACCTCTAACACCAAGTGGTTTGGGTGTGAGCAGGCAACAGAATCATTAAAACCCAAACATTCCCATAAAACAAGCCACCTGCAGCATGGCTCCCTCCTGGCAAATAAGTATTTTTCCTGTTATAATCACTTATTGGGAACGAAATCAAGCATTCACTCAAAGCATACTGAGGTTGGAAAATAAATTTTTAATCTTTATCACTCTAAATTACCTCTCCATCCCTCCCTCAAACCCAGATCTAGCAATACAATGCTTTGTGTTCTCCCACAAATCTTGCACGTTACTTTCACCAGAGTAATTTGTGATGCGACCTAAAAAACATATTGAGTATTTTGTTTCGTGCAAACTACCTCACATGCCCTGAGTAATGTTTTGATAAACTGCAACATACACGACATTTCCGAGACAAAACCTAGTAATATAAAATATTCCTGTTCCTTTTTAATTCCCTCTTTCTTCTGACTCAGAAGTAAAAGGTATGGTGCAGTAAGGGAAACACTTCCTAGACATCAATTCATGCTGTCATTTAACTGTTTTGCAGTGCTTTTGAAAACACAAATATTTAAATGTTGAAAATATAGACTAATAACATTATCCAAAGCTTTTACTGAAAAACGAGTCACAAACTAATTTCAAATAACAGTTATTCAAAGAAAAAGTAAGATAAACATTTAAAACCCACTTCAAAACCCAAATACTTTTAAGTTTCTCTTTCTTGAACCAGCTTTCCTGGATATTTCTGCAGTACTAGGAGCAATACAATTTTACATTAAATGTTGGAAAAGCAAAAAAAAAAAAAAAGAGGGATTTTTTTCTGACAAGTGGAGAAAAAAGGACTCAGTGGTAGATGAGACAAAAATTCAGATGGAAACAGTATAATCCTATGGTTTTCTGCAAAATGCAGCTGAGAGAAGCCATAAGTATCATACAAAAATCACCACTTTAAATGAATTAATATAAAGCAGCAGACTTGTTGAGATTGGCAGAAATACACATAGATGTAATGAGAGCCAAAATCTGTCTGTTTAGTTTCTGGGAGCTGGTCAGATATTTATGCTAATATAGAACAACCTTGGGTATGTGAATGTCACAGAGACACAGGAAGTGTGTGGAGAGTTGAGGTTTTGGATAACCGAGGTAATTTTCACAGTAATTAACTAATGTCAGGGGACATGACCGTGTTCCAAATAACAGGGAAGGTTAAATAATCGAATGCTGCTGTCTTACCACTTATCTTACTGAATACTGTAAAGGTTTTTATTGAAAAACTTTTACTGAAAAGGAGTTCAAGATCAAATGAGCAGAGAGACCATTAATTTCACATGCAAAAAGCACTGCTACAAGGCATTTTGTGCCAAACCACATACTGCTCGTCTGCCAGACAACAGAAAAGTGGTTTGTACCTTGAAAAGTGAATTCTTCCCTCTGAAGAATTTCCCATGAACCTCTCCCTTCAGCAGCAGCAGCTCCAGCAGCACCTCCCCAGCTCCCCGAATCCCAGAGAAAGCTCTGAGGGTAAGAGCCCTGCACTTTCCTTTTGCATTTCCAAAACCAAGGCTCCCTGTGGCACCTCAGGTGCTGAGTTTGCTGCTCTCAGCCTCACACTGTCCTTCAGAAACACCCTGCAGAGCCTGGAATTCGCTGGACCAAGGCTGGAAATGTTATTTGGAATAACAAAAGCTGTTCGGGAACAAGCTGAGTGATAGAGCTTTGCAACAGGCAGGTAGTGCAAAGTTGCCTTTAGGATGAGCTCTAACTCTCACACATCCAGCCTGGACCCAGCACGCTGCTGCAGTGCAAGCCTGGCCTCGAGGCCACCATTCTCTCAGTGTCTTTCCGATCCAATGGTCTGTGTTGAAAGAAGTGGAAATGCCTCCTGGGGCGTGTTCCTGCACTGGAGAAGACATTCCCATCCATGTTTTTACATGGGAAATTTCTTCTGTGGTTTTCAGCTCACGTACGTGACAGGGTGAATGCTGCATCTTCCATCTCGCTCCACTTTTGTTCAGCTACCTCTCTCCTCCAGTATTTCTGAAACATTTGCAGTAATAGCAGCATAACAGCACCAACACTATTGTGCCTATTTTATAAGGCAATAATCCACTTCACTCCTTGAGATAAACTACTAGAGGGAACAAGAGCTGGGTTATTGGCTTGTAAAACAGTGTGATGATAGTATTATTGTCTAAATTAATGTCATTTAACGCTTTATACCACAGTTGCAGAGGTCCCACCTCAAGCATTAATAATGCATTTTGCTTTTTAACATGTCACATGGGAAAAAACTGACTTCTGACATCCGGAGATTGCATTGGTAAAACATAACTAATTGGTGCAATCTGCAAGAACAAAATAGGAGACCTCAGTTGTTCCTAAGAACAGTTCAGTTACTTCACCCTCCCACCCCATCCCAACCTCTCCTCTGCCTTCCCAGATAAAATCTTTTTTGTGCTTTACATTATTCATTTCTGAAGAGTATGAGGAGCTAAATATGTAACTTCTTCATATACCTTTTCTGTGATAAAATGCATATGTGTTACCTCTCCTGAGTTACCTCGTTCTCATTAATATATTCTACCCCATTTATCAACGTAAGAAACTGAAGCTTTACAAAGGAATCACAAAAAAACCCCAAACCAAACCAAAAAAAAAAAAAGACAACAAATCAGGCCCTGCATTGCTAGGACAGTAAACAAGCCCTTGGCTGATAAATTTGCTTATGACAATATCGGTAGAAAATTGCTTCAAATTCCAGCAAAGTCAATTTTGAATCATAGCATCCAGGGACATGAAATAGCTGCTTTTCTTAGCAGTGAACCCCATAAAAGCTTCTTTTTTGAACCGTAAGTCCAGCGTATTTCCCTGGTGGTGCAGCCTAAACCAGTGATCAGTATAAGTGAAGCATGATAAATAGCTACTGCACTACACCCCCATCAGCTGAAGTCTGCACAGGTCTAGCTGTGGAAACAGAAAGGTCATTCATTACTCTGTGTGAACAAACAGACGGCACATTTGTGATAAATAATAGCTATTACAGAGCTACAATACACACTGAGCCTTTCTGCTCCATGGCTGTGCATGACTTCCCCTGTGTTACTCTTTAAATATAATTACTTAAAATTGGCTTCTGTGATAAAGACCCCCATACCTCTATGGATTAAATTCATAAACCTAAGTATGAATACATATGTGTGTGGAGATATATATATATATATATATATATGGATGTATCTACCCACACATGTATTTTTCAAACCATTTGTTTGGTTCTGGTAAGCAGGGCACAAAGTCATTTGTCTCATCTACTAGATAATAAACAGGATACAAGTGGCATATTTGCCTTTATTTTCACTTCTCTCATCAGTCACGATGTGGATCTCAGGACTGTAACAGAAACAGTAATTAGTAAGCCAACCTCTGGTCAGGGAAGTCCTTAGATGTCAGTTCTCCCTGATTGCTTTAAACATGTTTCAAGCAAGAAAACAACATCCACACAAGGTCTTCTTTCCCTCCCACCATGACCAGAAGGGCAGGTTATGTACAGTTTTCACTTGCTGGTCAGTCTTTGAAAAAGAATCTAATTTCTTATGAGTATGAAAGGCTTTAATATTAGTCCAAATCTGGTAAGCACAGCAAGTGCTGAGAGTCATTTTGACAAGGGGAAGGGACAGATCGCCCTAACTCTCACAGCAGGAGCAACTGCAAAAGCCATATATTCTAAAACTTCTCATCACACTGAGAAACACTGGGCTTTCCAAGTGCTCGCAGTAAAATAAAGGGATTATTTGAGACCTTTCTTTGTGAAGTAAATCACTGCCACACAAAGTTAATATACTAAAATATATTTTATACTTATCTACCTTTGTCCAGCATTGAGTATGGGGAAGCCTCTTCAGTGCCCACTGCCTGTTCTCTCTTGCAGGGGCACAAAGAGAGAAACTCCCCTGTAACTATACCAATTTAATTTGTAAATCTCCCAGCTGTACTGGCCTCTGCTGGGCTTCTGTTATGTGTGCCACAATCTGAGCCTTTCGTGGCAAGGCAGGAGTACAGGGCTGATGGACAAGCAACTTCCTTCAAACCATATTTAAAAATTTGTAGGATTTTTAGAAGTGTTTGGGATAAAATCATTTTCCCTCACCAACATACCCAGTTGCACATGTTCAGTCTCACAATCCTGCTTGTACTTAGAACAGCACTGAGTCTAAACTTGCAATCTCCACTGGCTTCCAGCCCTGCACTGCTGTTTGTTCAGAGGAGGAACAGCTCGCCCTGCTCGTGCTGAGCAGCTCCAGCCACCGTGTGCAGGGGAAATTAACTGGTCACCCCCTGAACGCAAGGACATGAACGCTTGAGTGCATGAATCTGATCACAGGAAGGGAGTCCAAGCAGAGATGTGCTCATGTATTCAGCAGGAAATTAACTCTCCTGCATTTCCATCCCAGGTCTCTGCTAAATATGCAGCAGCAGCAATTAACTTTTACAGAGGTGGGGAGGGAGGAGAAAAGGGTGAAAGTTTTGAACTTTCACCAAACTTGGACCATTAATCACAATCTGTAAATTCATATGAAGAGACCACAGAAGCAAATAGTTTCCTGCAAATTTCAATTTTTCATTTACATGGCAAGCAGAAAACACAGGTCGTAACTCACAGCAACTGGAGTGCAAACTATCAAATTAGCCCAATAGAGTATGTCATTGTGCAGCTTCAGAAACAAACAACAGCCAGCAAGGAAGCCTCCTGAAAGTCAGAGATATTCAACTAAGCATACTACACAGTGTGCTAGGATGAGTGTGGTGATTATGGGGAGTAATGACATGAATAGCAAAATGATACAGAGCATTTATTTCAACCACGGAAATCAAGGAAGCCTGCAGCAATTTAAATTTTAGGCTTTATAGCTAAAGGCAAAGCAGGCTCTCTAAAAAAGATATTCCTAACACAAAGAAAAGCAGAGCTGCTTACTTCCTGATAGGTTTATATTTTTCTAGTTCTCAGTAACAATCTCATTACTTTCTACCCCAAAACATGCCCAACCTTCTAGGCATTGGGTGGGTGAGCAGGAGGTACACTGGGAATTCTGCAAACTGATTCCTTCAACAAGAACTAAATTTCATGCAGCTTTGTTTTTCCACACGATAAAATCTTACTGCCTGGTCCAGGTACTTGTAACAGGATGTTGCTCACTCTAGTTCAGATCCTCAGCTAAGAAACCTGGCTTTGTGTGCACTGGTAAGAAACATCAAAACAAGGCATCTTCTAGGAAATACATATTACTGCAGTAGAAGCACCAATTACTTCTTGATCTAGAAATGCCTCTACCATCCCACCTTTCTTAAATCAAGATGTAAAAACATCAGGGTTAAAGCAAAAATCTCAGGGGCTAAATTATTTTTCAGGTGGCTGGTGAGATAGAAAAGGTGTTACCTGTCAGGAGATTTGAGGACTCAAAAAAAATTAAAGAAAATAGACCATCAAACTTCTCTGACACTTGAAATCTACAGACAAGTTAAACAAAACAAAACCAAAAAACTTCCAAGGTTTAAAAACTCTTCCACATTATTTAAGAGTAACTAATCTCTGTGCCACTAGCTCGTAATGGCACTCACACAACACAGAATAGCCCTCAGGGTCTCTCACCTGAACTATTTCCTTCCTTGTAAATGCCTGATTTATATTTCTTGTCTGGTTGGTCCCTGGAAAGTTTCCTTGGAGGCTACAAAGGATCTTCCTTTCATTTACTTAAAAAAATTATTTGCAGAAGTAATGAGATGCTGTTCTGAGTTTCCTTTTGGAAAGCTCTCCGAGGTCCAGTTTCGGGGTCAGAGCTGCAGCCCTGATCCCCTCCGCAATCACACTGATTGCAATAACCTCAGGCAGAAAGATGCAGGAGTGGGCTGGCAGAGTGCGGACCTCAGGGTAGGGCTCTCATTCACATTAAGATTATTTTAAACCACTCCCAAAGGGCAAAGAGCAGCGTAAATGGCTCCTGTGTGGGAGTAAATTACATGTGTACAAAAGATCAAAACAATGCCAACACAACACACTGAAAGCAACACACTTATGCACAATTTGAAATTACTTTAACCTGTACCTTGCTTAAAATTTCTCATAACAGGCCTTTTTTTTACCCCTGAAAGGAACTGTAGACAAACCCATGCACAAACCCTTATTTAGTGAGTGTATTTACTTGGTTTTCAGATATTTGCTAAAGAAGGGAAGCTGAAACATCCATACAAATCTTGATTTTCTGGATCAAAACAATACTGTTCTAGAAAACTTCAGTTCAATCATCTTTCAGGATATTGCTGGGCAACACACCCAGAGGATATTTATAGACTCCAAAATACTAATTTCATACCAAATTTCTCCACTCTCAGTGTCTTGCAAAGTTTCCAAGCTTTCACACTTCTTTTAAATATCTGTATGTTCAAGAACTCGAACATCTCAGTCATGTTCTGCTTTAAAATAAACTGTTAAACATGAATCTTAATTGAATTACATTTATTCATTTGACTCAGTTTTTAGTTCACAACATAGGCAAAGCTGAGAGGACTGATTCTTCTGGCCCCCCAAGCAGAGAAATCCTTCCAAGGACGCATTTTGACTAGCAGCCCTCTTAGTTCAATGGGATTTACAATCACCACAAATACTCTTTTATTCAACCCCTGAGCACGAGCCAACTTATCCACTTGGCAAGCCATGGCCAGGATGCCCAGGTGAGGCACAGATAACATATTGGGATTAGGTTCTGGGCTATTACTCTGGTCTGAATGACACAGTCACAGCAACACAAGCGTAAGAGTGGAAAAGTTAACAGAGACTCACAAAAAAATCCTAGGTGAAGGTGCATGCCATGAAATTTAAGTGGCTTGAGTTTGCTTATTCCCAAATCCTTTCATTCAACAATCAAAACCTGAAAGAAAGAAGCTTTTTTGTTTGCCATTAGTGGGGGTGGTTTGTTTTAAGAGTAAAATAAATTACACTGAACAACAGTGGCCAACCACGAGCTGGCATACCACCAGCTTTTAATGGTACTCTGAATGGCTCACACACTTTCCTTTCAGTACAAATCTCTTGATACTCCTTTTGGAGTTTGTTCACAGATTTCTTTTTTTTTTTTAAAAAAGGCCTGAGGATTTAAAAAGTTTGCTATCTGAGTCATCTCTACATGATTTGGTTGAGTCTTTCATTTCCAGTCCTTTTTAGACATAAAAACTACCTAACAGATCCTGGTTACATCTGGAGTGGAATTTGCTGTTTGATCAACTAGAGATGTAGAGTAGGGAGGTCTGACAATGGCAAGTTGACTTTCTGCTTGGGGTACCTCAAAGTTCAAATTAGCACTGAAAGAAGCTGAAGTAAGGTGCAGAAGTATGGTCTGCTGGTTAAAGTATGGGCTGGGGAGATGGGACTGCAACACTCAATTCCCAGCCTTGCCAATGATTCACTAAACCTGATTCTACAAAGCACTTGCAAATGCTCAGGATGTGGATAAAAATTTCTGCACTCCCTGAAGAACCTCACCAGCTCCAAGCCTAGATGACTCACATTTGATTTAACTTCTCTGTACCTCAGCCTGTGGTAATGCAGTAATTCATTTAATCTGTAACACGATTTGAGATCCCTGAATAAATATGCAATCCCCATAAATATTAATACTTTATTATTAAGTAAGTGCTCCTTGCTTGTAACTGACCTAGTAAGCTCTGAAATACCTGTTGCTGACATCAGTGGGGAAACTTTTAAATTTATAGGAAAACCTGTTAGCAAGTTCAAAAGGTATGAAAAAATCCACCACTTTGCTCCTTTTACAGCAAATTTTACTATACTGATGCAAAACCTTGAAAGATCCATTTTCCATGCAGCACTTTATCTCTAACCCTCTCAAACCTTATTCTAAAAACCCAAGACACAGAAACAGTTCTGCCCCTCCAGACCACAGACAAATGATGATGAACAGCCAAATCTGTTGCTTCTCCTTGTTGCGTCCAGCACAACACAATGTCCCAGAATAAAAGGGCAGATGAAACGCTCTGACAGTGTCTTTGATTGCCATCACTTCACACAGATTTCCAGAACAGCACAACACGTTGGAGCACCAGCTGGAGGGTTGCTGGACACATAACTGCCCTTTATAAAATAGCATCTGACCTCCTGCACTCTTACCACTGGAATGCTCTTAATGAGCTGCAGCCTGGGAATGGCTGGAGATTTCTAAAATAGTCACTAAATGAAGACTGACATGCCCCAAACCGTGACAGAGAGGGGAGCAGTGAATATGCCAGTGAGTTTGGGATTAATGCAGCACACATGGCCAGGGCTGCTGTCAGAGCTCCACCACTCTTCCTGAGCTATATGATCCACGTAAAACTAAAACAAACAAATAAGAACCCCCTCCCACAATAAAGTTTATTTCCTAAGTTACTTTTGTGACACTAACAGTTCACAGCGACTCATTGGGTACAATGAAGTCACACAGCATCCATGTGTTTACATAACAGCCACTCTCAAAACATGTTTATTGCCAGAGGTAATCAAGAACTTTTATCTCAGTATCTCTTACAAGAAGCAGCAGATTTAAACAGTACCAGTGTGATCCTCAGTCATAAAGGCAAAAGCAAATAAATAAATGAAAATAATTTTGAAAAAAATAAATCAAGGGTCACAGAGGCATGTACTGCTCCAAACTTCCCACTGAGATTATTACAATTCAAGACACGACAGTGCATAAAAAGAAATATATAATTTCAAAGTACTGCAACTGCACAGTGTGTTAGTAACAGACACATTAGATGAGAGAAAAAGGTCTCTGTTATTAATCAGAATTCATATTTAAGAAACAGTGGTTGTTAAGTAACTCCCCTGAATCCTAATCACAACCAGGAAGGTACCAATTATTCTGACTCTGCTACTATTCATTAATATCACACTGAAATCTTATTTGTTTTTACAAGCTGGGGTGGGGGATGAAGGAAATCAGCTTTGAGAGGGTTGCTTTTCTTTTCTTTAAAGTGCATCTGTACCTGAACCAGCTGAACCCACAGAGATCAGGCAGTGAGGATACAAACAAGAACCCACATTTGACTAATTGGAAGGTCAGGTAAACAAAGCTCCATTATCATAACAAGAAAATACATTCTTCCTTGCAGACTTGCCATTAGCTTTATGCATCTCTTGCCCCGACAACAAATAAAACATCTGCTGAAATGAAAGAAATATTATTATACCATTCCCTACATATTACTTTCTGACAGACTTTCCTCCCTCCAAGATTGACCCAATGCTTAATTAAAGCTACACAGAGCAGCAGAGAAAGATCTAAAGCTCCAAGCCAACAACGACTAGAAACTGTTAGATCTGATTTGCAGTATAAGGATATTCTCTTATCAGCACAAGAAAAACAACAACAAACATGAGCTGTAATAATGGTCAAAGTGTGTTAACACATTTTCAGGAAGGCTTTTTGGTTTGGAATTTAAGCCTCTGCCATTTTGGAAGGTAACCAAAGTATAATTCTGCTTCCCTTGATTGACAAAGCCTGCTATACCTCTAATTAAATCTGTGACTGTACACCACCTTTTTCAGTAAGAATAAGGAATTAAAAAATAATTTTCCAGAGGAAGAACCCCTTCTCCTTACTGACAAACAGTACAATTTCTTTTTTTAAATACATATAGCATGATTAGCTGAGATCATGTGTATGGCATTTCCAGAATAAAACTAATCAGTGTTACCATGTGCTCTGTCACCACTCTATTTGCATTTTTTTCCTGGAAGGCTTCCAAAGAAAGAGGAAAATCTGCTTAGGAAGAGGCAAAATGCCCTGAATGTCTCCCCTTGAAGGGGACATCTAGCAGGAAACCACATAGTCAGAGCCTGGCTAGACCTAAACTCTATTTCCATGAGAGCATCACTGGGCACCTCGACCTGCAGAGCACACGTGGTGACAGCAGGTCCACCCAGACTGCCCCAACCATGGAGGTGCAAGGAGAGCAGATTGGCAGCTCAACTCAGCTCACAAAACACTGACTGACCCTCTCCCTCCTGGGGATGCATCCATGGAGGAGTTCACCCCCAGTGTTCCCTAGTGAATCCTCCCCATGAGACACGGTCTGAGGGCACCATTTGCCCAAAGGCATGACAGCAACCAAGGCTATGAGCTGACCACTGTAGAGGAGATGGGGACATTTAGTAACTCCCCTTCAAGCTTGTGACAGTCAAATGAAAATTCAGAAGGTATTTCACCCCACATTTTGGAAATGCAGTTGCTATACATGTGCCAGCTTCTGGGACCTGGTGGTTGTGGGGGGATGTTACCAATTTCCAGCCAGAAAATGGGGTGGAGGGAAATAAAAGTCAATCCTTTCAGATTTCGCAGAAAAGCTAAATAAATGCCACCCAAAAAGAATCCAAGACGGACTCAAAAGAAAAAAACCAGAGGATTATTTTTTCTTCCTTCCCCTCAATAGCATGGTTTTTAAAACCAGTCTCCTGATAGATTGGGCTTTTTGAGGATTTAGTCTGAGAGAACTGCCTGAATCTGAATAATTCCAGAGTGACTGGAGAGATGAGCAAGATGCCAGAAGCAGGAGGGAAAGTTTTTAGGCACCTTGCACATTTATTACAGGATTATCAGGTCTGCAAAGATCCCTCTACTTCCATGAGTACCTATGGGTACTCAGAGGACAAGCTAAAGGCAGGGCAGGAGACCGTGGTGCTGTGTAAACTGTCTCAGAAGAGAAGTACACAGGAAATTTAGTCCTAAAGCAGCAGTGAAGGTCACGTAGGAAGCAGAATGAGGGCTCATGCCTGTGCCTCTGCTTCGACTGGGTCTCTAGAAGATGAATTACTGACTGCACGAGACTACACTGCAGACTCAAAGCGAGCATCTTTGAAGGGAGAATTGCAGGGTTTAGGGAAAAACACTCATCTACAGGCTCATCACAGAGTGGAATGGGACAGAGTTTGGTACTTCAGCCATGACTTGACAGGAAACATTTCCCCCTACAAGCAATGACACGCAGTTGTCAAGTGACAAATATGCTCATGAGGATCAAATGTCAGATTCAAAGGGTGTGAAACAACCCTGACATCAGCTTTAAGTATGAAGTTCCCTAAGGCATGTTCTGGGGCATCTTTTGAGCATTATTTGTTGAAATTTGAACGAGCATACTGCTCTGGGAAGCTCTAGAGTGCATCAAATGCAACTTGTACCTCAAAATCTGTTCCCACTGAACAGCAATTATATTTCTGCACATCAGAGATGGCAGGGTTCAAAATCAAGCTCATACAAAGTGAGCCTTGGTGATTTAAACATTAAGTGCCATTCCTCTTTGTTAAAAGCAGCAGAATAAAGTAATATTTATTAACCTCTCCCTGTCATGAGCTTCACTATTGCAGCTCATCACTGTAGGATCTGAGGGCTTTTCCACAGAATCAAATTGCTGCAGAGAAATGCACTTCAAAAGCATTTCCCCTTTTCAAGTTTCAGCTCTGTCTGAAGTAGAATTGTGTTGACTAGGGAATAAGGAACGGTCTGATGCAACTGCTTTCTTGGTAACGGCAGAAATATTTGAACTTTACAGAAGATGCTGAGCATGGCTGGACTTCAGATTTTCCAACCTCCTTAAGTTTATAAGTAGCAAGTTACATATTGAGCTGCCATAACCAAGAGACTCCCTGGTAACTGCAGAGAGCTAAACACATCAAGCTCTAGATGAGTTAAATAAAACTGGTTTATCTGAGAAACTTAGTACTTGGCAGCTGAACAGAAAAAGCATCCTCACAGCCATCTTCGAGGTAGATAGGAAATGGGAGAGATCAGGGGGAGAAAGACCACACAGTGTCTTATAATACATGAACCATGATTCGAAAATATGGAAAGAAAGAGTTGAAATCTTCCTAATTTTAAGATCCTGATGATCTTAAAAAAAAAATTTGCTCATCAATTACAATTACCCTCAAAACTCACTGTGATATAATCCTTTATGTATTCTCAGGTATTACTTTTTTTTCCCTCTTCACAGGTTGTCAAATTCTTTATTTCCAGACATTATGCTAAATTATTCTTTTAATTCCTTAAGAAATCTGAGACACTTTTATTTTGATCTTCAGTGTAAAGCATAGTCAATACTTGTACTCCATTAGAAGTGATACAAACACACATGAATGAAGAAGCTAGAAACAGGTAACCAAAATTAAAAACTAATCTACACAAAAGGGGTGAAAAAACTCCATTGATCTCTCCGGCATATAGTTATTAATATCCACTGATCCACCCCCATTCATCAAGCTTCCATGCTAAGCTTTAGCTGTGCTGATGCCACTGAATTCCTCAAAAACACATCACCCTTTGCCAGTGAATCCCAGACACAGTTCCTTTGCATCCTAGCAAGACAAATTACCTGACTCCCTGCGAGCACCTTCCATGGGAGGGTTCCCAGTGAGGCACTAAAGGTCTGCCTGTCACCCACCAGCTTACACACGTCCCTGAAATCCAGACTGTGACAGCAGAGCCCTTTGGCATTCAGAACAGTCTCAAAGCAGTAGGAAACTTCATTCACATAGTTCTCAAGTCAAATATATGTCAGATGTTGCCTAAAAACTAATAATCTGGATTTGCACATCTTGCTTCCTTAAGGAACCAGGCAGCACATTTTCCAAAGGATCCGAGAGTCCACCTTAATATTCAATCCAATATACATAACATAATTAAATTCCCGACCTACTCTCTGGGGTGTCTAAGCTCATCTACTGCAGCCTGCAATGATTTCCAAACATGACACATGGAATGCAGAAAGGCTACTAACAGACCCATTCTGGCAAGTGTTTTTTCCTGAAGATAAGGAGGTTGAGACCCCAGTTTCCACCCCTTCTCTGTGCTGGCAGCTGTCACCCTCGAGCACTGCCTCTGAAAGATGCAGGGTACTGTCTAGATAGATAATACATCAATCTAATAAGCAACAATGATGAATACTAACTTGGTTCATTACTGAATTAATATGCACATTTGTGCAGCTTAACACACATCCTATCACCATGCCAAAGGATTTCTGTCAAGTTCAAAATAGTCAGAGCAGAAGATTCATTGGTCAGAGGGACATCGAGGAGAGGGACAACCAGCCCCAACAGTCAGACTCCCCTGTTAGCACTGAAATTAATGTCAGGGTAGTAAAGGAAGTGGATTCAGATTTCCCATCTCATCTTACAAACATGTGTGCACATGCATAATGCAGTAACACAACTCACACTACCAAGTTGTACAAACACTTGAGCAACTCCAGGATCAAGCTCCTAGTTAGCAACCTGACAAGATGAAATTTTAAGTACTATTTTCAACATTCCCCCTCTCTGTTCGACTTCTCTTCTGTGTGCTACAATATTTAATGAATAAAAGTGTCTCTTCTTTCACTCAACAGCTACAATGACCTATTATAAGCAATGAGATTCTTCAAACAGCTAAAACTGCCTTTTTTCAAGAGGTTGGAGGGTTTTGATTTTTTAAATCAAACAATCAGGTTTCTACCAGAAGTTCTCTGCATACAGAAAGGCAGCCAGCAGGTCATTTAATTATTTATCTGCCAGAGGTCTTTTAAGGTGACTCTTGGAATATCTGAGCATCTCCATTCGAGAAGGTATTGATTAAGGGAAAGTCATTAACATGTGAATGTGTAACTGCAGGAAGAACCTTGGCACGTCTGTAACACACACTCAGGCACTCAAAAGAGTTCTAATGAGTATTTTAAAATATGTCAACAAATCTATTTTTAAGTATTGGACATGTTAAAATATAAAATTTGTGGTTGGGGTTTTCTTTGTGCCTAAAAATTGTGACATAAAACTCCTTGCAGTCAGTCTAGACTAATTGCCAAGTATTATACATTATATGATTAATCAAACTGAGTGTTCTGAAATTTCCCTATGTGTATATGATTAGGTAATGATATTTTTAATGTAATTAACTGAGAGCAGTCTCCTTTCTATTTCCTTTAAGGTATTGATGAATTAAATCAAGGATAGCTTCAAAGATAGATCTGAA
Organism: Campylorhamphus procurvoides; assembly: GCA_013396655.1. Lineage (NCBI taxonomy): Eukaryota > Metazoa > Chordata > Aves > Passeriformes > Dendrocolaptidae > Campylorhamphus > Campylorhamphus procurvoides. The sequence goes on along the minus strand of WBMV01003161.1, from coordinate 1,352,780 downwards.
ATGCAAACTAGGATACTGTTTTTCAGTTTGAAAGATGTGGTTTCTCTGAAGCTGAAAAGTGTCTTTAATGTGGCACCACTTAAAACCAAAGCACAGAGTTGAACCAAGGAAAAGAAAAATGCTCCAAAACATAAAACCACCAGGCTTACACCCACAAAGGTGTTCAAACACCTAATTTTTATTTACACATTAGCTGCTCAAATACACAGTGGACTTAGATTACAGAGATCAGATGGGAAGGGGCCACCAGCTTCCTCCAATGCCCACAATGTTTTCATAAACATCCAAGAAAGTGTTGCATTGAGTTTTGTGCAACTATGCACTACACTGGGCTGCTTTCTATAAATCCTACCTCAAGAACACACCCTCATTTCTTAAGCTATCAGGTAAGTGGTGTAACAGTGATCTTTTACCGGTGACAACACAGCTTTGACGACAGGTCATGAAAAACCAAGAGAAAATGCAGCATTTCTAAAAAAAGGTGGAAACTTGACAACAGGCCAGGTTGAGGCAGAAGGGGAGGTCATGTCAAGGAGAAGCAACTTTTCTGCACAGATTTCCATCTGTATGTGAAAAGATGTGTATCACATGTATCAAGATGTGCTTAAAAACACAAGTACTTTGAGAAAATAACAGCCCTATTTTTTGCAAAGACTTTGGAGGATACTGCAAAGGTGGAAACTCTGAGTTTACTGAGGCAAAATAAGTATTTAATATGATGTTGTCTCTATCTTTCACATCTCAAACCTAGCTTTTTTGCCTCTTTCGTGCCAAGTTCACCTCATCTGGCATATGACCTCCACCAGAAGAAACCTGCTACACTGCCCTCCAGTCTCCCCAGCAGCATCCACAGATGAAGGGCTGGATTCTGTGCTGTGACCCAAAAGTCACCGCAGCTCAGGTCAGAAAGACAGGCCTGTTTGTAACAGAACTCTCTTCTGCTGTTCCCTCATTTTGTGCTGCAATTTCCTGGCAATCAGTGCTCTTCCCTTCTTTGTTTTAAGCCTTTCCTATTTGTAACAGGGACAGGTAGTGGGTGTGCTACACATAGGAACCATGTGGGGTACCCACCCAGGAGTGAAGAGGCTTTTCATCAGGAACAAATCATAATCACTGTCAAATTTTGAAAGATCCTCCCTTTCCACCCTAACAGCTTCTTTGCAGACAATGGACATTTTTAGAAAAGAAGATACATCTTTGAAATTCACTGAGAATTGCCAGCCTTAACTGCCCATGCAGATGCTCCAGGACAGGGTGCAGGACACCACTTGCAACTGCATTCTCTCTTGATGGTTTTGCTCATGCTGTCAGTCAACTGATTTACCAGCACATCCTGCAGCCATCTATTTTAGGGAGATGTATTACTGTGTCTTGACACACAGAGGCAGCACATATAAAGGTTAGAGAAGGAGACAAAGTCACCACTACTGGGCTCCACTGGCAGCTTTCTGCTGCCTCTTTAGTGGTGCCTAGGTCAGGTATTTAAACCAGTGGTTTTAAATTGTGGTCGGTGGAACAGCAATTGCAGAAGGAACATTTGCTGGTTGATGTTCTGAGAAATTGGCTGGCCAAGTACTGCTGGCTGTCCTTGTTCCCACACACGGATGTGGGATTTATTGCCAAGGCAAAGGCAAAAAGGTATCAGATATTTTCCTAATTATACTCCACATAAAGAGATACGACCCATTGTTTGAAAGAGTGTCGAGATATGGCAAATGGCTAACACCTGGAATATGGGAATTGTGAACTAATACATTCAGTCACTGGGGAAAAGATCACAATTCTTCACCTTAAATATTCCAAGCTTCAATTTATTTGTACAGGAAAAAGGGGTACGTTTCTGACATGCCTAATGGGAAACTACCATTCTTAATTAAGTTCTGTTTGCGCTATCCTTTGAAAACCACAGGGTTTGCAGAAAGAAAACAAGTGTTTTGTGACCATAAACGGTTTCCAAAAGCTGAACTGGGAAATAAAGCAAAGGTTTGAGCAGGATTCTGCTGAGCTGATATTACACAAGGGCTCATCTGTGCTGATGTGCATCAGCAGTGCTCTATTGATTACATTGATTTTACCCAGCTAAAGGTTTGACCCACAGTCTCTGAGGAAGACCTAAAGCTAAACAACCTCTAACTAACTAACACCAAACAATAACTATCAAAGCAATAACTGTCTTTAAGAAAATAAGAGGGATCAAGAACAATGACCATTCAATAACAGCAGCACAGGAATAAACAATACACATGCTAACCCATACAGATAGACCCAAACCAGAAATAGCTCAAAGTGGGAAGGAAATACAATATACTGAGAAAAGAAATCAAAATTTTGAGGGACTAAGGGAGGAAAGAAAAAAAGTGAAGAGACACAAATGGCTAACACTGTTCCTGAACCAACACAACTTCATGAAATACTGAAGTACAACATACATCTTCATTATGTTTCTCATTCAGACCAGGAAATCAAGACTAAGGACCACAGTCTTCAAAATCCCTTTTGATACATATTTTAAATCCCCAAATTACTTCCCATCTATCAAACTTTCTGCCAGTATGAGCACCAGCCCTCACAGTGTACAGACACATCCATATCCTTCTAGGGCTTCAGCCTGAGCAGCAGCAGTGCCTGTGCCCCACACAGGACTTGTCCAAGCCAGGTTCCAGGCTCATCTTTCAGCTACAGCTGGTAGCTTTGCTGTTACTTCTCTAAAAGGGACTAGCTGTGGCCTGAGGAGCTGTTGAACACGTAGCAATTTGGAGAGCTTTTTCTTATACATACACAGGCCACTTTACATACCCCTACACCATAGATATAATGCGATTGCAGCTTTACACTTGCATATAAATTACTCTCCTTCCTCCTGCTGACACATAAATGCGGCAATCTATCCTGTTAGCCAGACGGTCCCCCCTCCCCCAATATAACCCCCCTAAGGCCCCCCCAACACCATCTATACTCAATACACATTTAATCTCTCCGTAATACAATAGAATTCCTTACAACATATCTGTACACAGAACCATTTTCTATTAAGACAGCGCCATATATCTTTGTTCTGAGCTGAATAACTGATTGTACCCAAGTTCTGTCGCATCTCTTCACCAAAAAAGGCCTATCAGTAGAATCAGCCTGTATTCTATGCTCTGTCAGCATGAAATGACATTGCCAGACACATTTGCTGACCATACAACTATATCTTCAAAAATACTGAGATGAAATGGATGATCAAAGCAGCCTAATGTTCAAACATAAGTTACTCCCTGCTGTTTCATCTCATTTGGCTTTGGTCAAATTTTACTGTGACTGGGTTCCAGCACAACACTCTTTAATGGGCTGTAGTTACAGAGGGGATGTCCTGGAGGGTCAGGGAGATGCCCAGCCAGCCTAGTGTTCTCTCTCCAGCAGTAGCAACTGAAAGAGCTGTTTAGGAAGTGCACAAAAGTGTGTTGGGCAAGGAATGCTAAAAGGTGCATCTCTGGCCATTCCCTTTAGCGCTTGTTCACTGGTCTGTTCTTTTAGTCAGTACCACACCTTTGCTGAGATGCAAATACCAGAACTGCACAGAGCACTCAAGATACAGAGACACCAAGTTTCTATGTGGCAGCAATATAAAGTACACATACAGATAAGCCTTTCAGAGACCTCCTAGTTTGGCCATACATCAGTATCAAGGGATTATAATTATGCATAGAGCATCACTATGCTACAACAACATCTTTCAGCTCATGGCTCTGCTGCCACCTGATGATTATCACTGGCACAAAGAACATTAACCAATTTAAGCCCATTGTATCAATCATCTTCACCTTAAGGGGACTCCAAGAGCAGTCTTTAACAGTCCCACAGGAGAGCAATGCTGTATATTCAGCCCATGAGCCAGATATTGAGGCATTACCATTAAGGATGGCAGGAGCTCTAGAGGTGCTGTTCCAGTCCATGGTCTCAGTGATCTGGCATTAGAGAGTTCCCAGACAGGCCTTAATATGAGCCTTTAATGAGCAAGTCACAGGTTGTTGTGTCATATCCTACTTGGGGACACTTTAGTTCACGGATCACTAAAGTGAAAGGCAGTAAAGGCAAACTCTTCAGAACTTCTATCAACCAGCCATCCATGCACAAATGCCAGCTCCCTTAAACCTTATAGAAAAATTTAACCCCATCCCTGCTTTTTCTGTCCTTTCTTGCTGCTAGAAAGGAATCTGTATTACAAAAGAAGCAACCCTTCCCCTCATACTCCTTTAGCCACCAATAGATGACAAGAATATAAAAATACCATTAATAACTAGCTTGTTCACTGTAATTAACACCTTTGCAGACTCCTTTCCAGAGAGAAATTGGCACACTTAAAGGCGGCTCAGCAAGGTGTTATTTACTTAAGGAAAAAGAAAATATTAAAGCTTTATGTGAAAGAAAATTATCTGTTATCTCTCATGGCTCTCAAATACATTTTACAGCAGTGACTTTCCAGCATTTAAAAAAAGCCCCTAAGAACAAAAAACCCCACAAACAAACAAACAAAAAAACAGAAAGAACTTTTTTAAAAATCCATTAGGAACTTAAAAGTATTATCAACCACTTTGCTACACTCTCCCTAATGAAACTGCCAACAATAAATTCACAAGCTTGTTTTTGAGTTATTTATTTATTTATTTATTCAGTCTTGTGTTGATGACAGAGAGGAAAAGCATCAGCCATACAGGATGTTTTTAATGTCTTGTAGACAATGTGAGCCTGTGGGAGTTCTCAGCTGCCCCCTCCAGGTACATGCAGCCCATTCACAGGGGTGGTAACTCAGCCTCCACTGCAGAGAGGAGAATGGCATTTGGGATGGGAACACTGTGGTGGGTGGGGCATGGTCCTCCACCACTGAGACAATCGGTCTCCACCACTGTGGGGATCCTCTCTGGACCACCAGAGAGGCACTGAGAGAGCACCCCCAGGCTGCTCACACCAAGGCAGAGCTCCTGACTGCACATCAGTTCTCTCCCTGTGCTGTCACTACAGATCAGCCTTGCTTACAGCCAACATAAGAAGGGAGAAGTTAAAGCCATTGAATTCCATCCCACATGGCCACATCACAGAGATCGCACTGGAGGATGGGCCTTGAACTTTCATTCCTCACAGCAAGTGGCAAAATTAATTTCCTTATCCTAAGGGTTTCTTACTTCCAGTGAACTTTTCCCTGTTGGGCTGGAATTAGCACCTCCTTTTGTCACAGGGCAGGCAATTGCCACCTACTGGGACCCCTCTCTTCCCCTCACCAAGGGTAGGATGAACCTCACGCGTTCAGTTCCTCACCCAACTTGCCCAAGTCCAGAGATGGACATCTGTTAACCATTTAAGACCAAATGAACAGCTAGGGAAGATGACAGCCCCTTAAACGTGAGCTTCCAACCAAGGCAACCAAAACAGCAAGCCACCCAAAATCACATACACAGCTTTTCCATGGCTTGCAGTAACAGCACGTATGTCATGGAGAGGCTGTGCTGGCAAATGAGGGAGCCTGGGGCAAAGTGTCAGGTTTCTTCCTTCTCTGCTGGACACCAGGATTTGAAAAGGACATTTTAATAAATCTGTTGCTCTTGTTATTATTTGAATGCTGTCTTTGCTGTATAAGAAACAAGCTTTTTGAGAGAGAAAGGTCTGTTTACATAAATCCAGAAAACAAAGCCCCAGAGATTATTATAATTTCAAATGCTCTTTTTGAAGTAGTTGACTAGAACCTTTCTGAAAAGAAAGGGCCATCTTACTATAGTTGTACCTAAAATACAAGACATTAAAATGTTTTTTTTTCCAACTTATTCATACAAATAATGCACTTCCATACTAGTCTTGGTAATAGCATGAAAGCATAACCCCCCTCACTCCTCTACTGCCGCACAATCACAAGTGACAGGCATTTGATCATTATTGCAACCACCTGTCAAGTATCACAATGAGTTTTCTCCCATTTCATGAGTTAAAAAGGCTTATAAACTGCAAAACTCTGCAAAATACAAAGTGCATTAAAAAAATCAATATCTATTTAGATATTCTTTTAAGGAGGCTTACTTTTGATTAATTTTCTTGACTGTTGAGAAATCTGGTAACAGGAACAGAGGAAGAACACTTGTATTTATAAATTGGTTTGTCTAACAAGTTGGAAGAATTTTTTTTTTCAGCTCTCATTTTGCATAAAACCAATTCTTCTCCTTTGCAGAAGATTCTCTGTCATATGTTCGAAAAGAATACCTTTAACATGAAAGCCAGAAGAACAAATCTTCTCCTATTCAGGCAGTGGATTAGCTCTTACAGACTAACCTTTTTTTCTGTCAACATAGCAAAAAGGCATCATGTTTTTAGCCTGGCAATGACCACATTACTGTGGTTGGCAATATATCTGTGGGAATGGTACATAGAGACATGGGATTTCCAAGGAACCTCAAGTCATCTCAAGTTCACTAAAAACAAAGTGAACACCCAACAAAGAAAACCTTTAGCACAAGTTCAACTTTTGCCCTGAATATTTAGAAGCACACCAAGAAGGGGATATCAAATCCTGATCCCACCATGTGCAACTCAAAGGACTACATTTCCTCTCTCAGTGATTTCAACTCTACAGTTCCAGCCTTTGCTTGTGTCCCACAGTCTCATCTTATGCCTCTTTAGGGAAAGGCATAATCCTTTCTTAAAACCAAGGGGGGCAGTTCATCTTCATTTCAAAAATGGGTAACAATTCACAAAAAATATCACACTTTGTTTCAAGATGACAAAGGATATTCAAGATTTTGAACACTATAAATTGAAAAATTCCCTAGCCAGGCAACACAGCTCAAAGACAACAGGGAGAAAGAGCAGCCAATGAAACAGTGTCCAAGAAAGCCTTGCCAGCACAAACCTTGTAAACTGGAAAATGTTAAAAATTATTTATAAAACATCCCTGCAAGAATTCTTGCTTCTCAGACCTGGAATAGCCTGAATGCTGACCTGTATTAGGCTGGTATTTGGTGTTAGTTTATCTGTGCCTCATGCATCCTGTTTGATTTTGTCACGGGAGAGGCAGGAATAATTTTCAGTTCTTAAATCACATTTTTGATTTGAGAACTAAGCCCACTAGAAACAAATCAGGTATTTCCCCCTTCCCAGTTTAGTGCATCTTAAAAAAACAAGTCATTAATCTGGTGCACAGAACCAGCTGAAGGATGGTCCAGATAATTCTGCTGTGGCAAGTACTGACAGTGGTTAATGCTTAAACAATACAGTTTGCTTTAGTCAGAAGAGACAAATGGTTCATGGCCTATGAATTCTTCCAGGTGTCTCACTCACTCTTGAATTTTCCTATACATTGTCAGTATAATACCCTGTCTCTTTCTCCCTTACATATCTGTCAGTGCACAAATGTATTCCTAGCCTAGATAATCATGGCAGACAGGGACAACATATTGATATACAGCACTACTTTACACCAAGGTATGAATATTACATTAGCTGAGTTATCACTATCAAGTTGGAAGAACAACTATCCAATTTTAAATTCATTCATTTTCTAACTATTAAACTCTTTTCTGTCACATCACAGAAAATCGACACTATGATGGTAAGTTTTCCTGACAGTGTTTTAGTCAAAACAAACTATGATGTATTAGTAGAATTTGCAAAAATGTGTTTGTGTGAAATCTGGAAGGACTCTGTAGCCTGTGGTCACAGCTTGACCCTGAGCAATCAAGCCTGGAGAAGTTCCAGGTGAGTGATCAGTTCTTGTTCTTCCTTCCCTTCTGATCCCTGATCATGGATCAGAAAGCTCAGCTCTTCTGCCAAAGACACAAAACTGTGCTCCATTACTATTCCCTGCTCCTCACTGAAAAATCTCTAATGCATGGACATTCCTGATCTCAGGAGGGAGTCCCAAACAAGAAAACAAACTAGATTACAAAGAGGGCAAAGGCTAAATGAAGCTTTTTTCCAACGTGTTACTGGCAAACTGAGGGAGGATGAAGGAAGGTAGAGAAGCCTGCTCCCTCAGTTTGCTGCCCTCAAACACTCCAGCACGTTCCCAGCCTGGTAACCCGTCTCAACATACCCACTTCTCACCGAGGACAAATTAAAAGGCAGTGAAGTTACTTCTTAAGAGAAACTGATCCACTCTTCTGGCATTTAGCTAGAAGTGGCTATTTTATCTTTCTGAACTACAACACAGGAATTTAAAATGAAAAAGCCAAACCAACATCAGAGCTCCCCCAGTGCAACACCAGCTGTTTGCAAAGGAGCAGCAGGGAAGTGTTGGGCTCCACTGCCTGCAAGGTAAGAGTTAAAGGGGAAAGGAGCAGCACTTAATACAGGGGGATCTGACAATACAGCACTTAAATACAGCCACACACCCCCCTTGGCTTCCCCAGCCCTCCTACCTGTGCAGGCCACTGAAGTTAATTGTATAATAACAGCAGGATATCACGGCAGTGCAGAGACATCCCTAACAGGCTACACAGGAGGTTTGCACCAACATTTAGATGCCAATTAGAGACACTTTTTTCCCAGGTTTTAAAACATGATTAATACAGCCACCACCTACATCTGTCAAGAGTTGAAAGAGCAAAGCGCCTAGTTAAAAAAAAATAATATTGCATGTTGTTGGATTGGAACATGTGGCATAAAATGCTCAGATGAGCATCATAACAGCACCTAGAGAGTCAAAGAAAGTTTTTCCTTCTGTTTCACTTCCAGAAACAAAAGGACTCAAAGATGCAAACTACAGGGAACAAGCCACAACTACTTTCAGCAGCTTCTACTATGGGCCATAGATCTGATGACCATGTCCCTCCATTTAACAAAGTGCCTGAAAAGACAGAAATATCTCCACATGGGAACAGAGGCCATTATTTTATCAAATCGATCACTGCTGAAACCTTTGAGCTCTAAACAAGCCTTAGATAAAGTCCTATTGGCATTTAGGTTAACAATTATCTTTTTACAAGTTCTGAAGACGTGTTGAAAGCAACAGCAGCCCCTGGGTAACAGAGACCTAATTGATGCCAGGCAGACAGGGGATGGGATTCTGGGATGTTACTATTAAGAATGAATCAGTCAATCAGTCTAACTTTGTTCTCAATGACAGCCTAAGAAAGGAGATTTCCAGGACTGCCTTGTAGGGAAGGCACCACATATGACAGCAATGGGAAAACTTGAAATCCTAGACAGCCCAGTGAAGAAGGGAACCAAAACCCGTGGAAACATCAGTCAATTATAACTAGAAAAATAGAGAACGTGAACTCGGGGAAAGGGATTTCCCTTTAAGAATTCAGGCTCTAGGCACAACAGAGCTCTGGTTGTCACGTTTACGTGGGCAGCCATTTTAATCAACCATTTAGCATATATTTTGCATGTCTGTATTAGAAATATGAAGTCTTCCTAACTGCTTCCTGAAAAGCTCTTTTAATTGAGACACTGCCTCCTCTGCAATGTCTTCTCTCAGGAGTCAAAAGTCAGTGCCCTAGAAATACAGAAATCCAGGCTGAAAAATACTCTTCTACTTAATGCTTTTCCATAAACAGAGGAATTTGATCTCAACTGAGTAAACAGCAATTCCTGAACTTCAGTGTATGGAAACATAAATTTCTTGCTCAGCTGAAGATTTATCAGCTCTTAAAACCACACAACTATCTTCCTCAATCTACTCCTTTCTTTCAGCATCTTCCTCAGATACTCAGCTTCTTCCAATTTTTACAACCTTTTTCTGAGGGGTCTTAATTTATGCCAAGAAAAACACTGCCTGTTAAATGGCACCATTAGACTCACATGATTTCTTGTGGTGCATGTGAAGTTTTTGGTCTCCTGCATACTAAATGATCCTTACAGTGGGAAAGAAATTGGTATAAACAGCTGCTTTATTTTGTGCTCTGATAACTGAGGAAAAACAACCCTCAATGAAGAAGTCATCCTTCGCTTGGGGGAAAGTAAATGGGCAAATAAGTACATGACTAAAATGAGCAGATTGGGCCCTGATTTCTTTACCAAGGTGCATGTGGGCTGGAGCAGATGTTTTCACAAGCAGAGCTCTGCCTTTTCTCATGGAGTAATGCAAGATAAGGCTCTTCATCTGCTTTATTCCACTGCCCACAAACACTTTGTAGATCAAGAATGAGGCAGCAGGATGAGGAAACACGGATTCAGATTTCTTTTGGTTTCTACATTCAGATGTAAGATGTGTTGACAGCAAGACCTAAACTTCCATCCAGCCACGAAGTCACAGAAAATGGGACAACAGCCAGGTATCAACCAAGAGCCTGGCGATGATGTCCTTTTGCAGCTTGATACAAAGATTCATAAAGACCTGCAAGAAGTTTTCAGGGTGTAAATAGAAATATCTGTGGAATCACGTCCATGCCTCACTACACTACACATTCAGTGCTGGTGAGCAAACTAGGAGAGGAAAAAAGTGAAAAATGAAAGCACAGACAAAGGAACAATATGAAGTCAAACCTTTACTTTCTTGGGAGACCAAAGGTGACAGGCAAGGGAGAAAAAGTAGTGTTCTATTTTCTTCTGATCAAAGGGGCACACAAGAAATAAAGGGGATAGACCCAAACTTACCTGAGGATACAAAAGAAACATAAAAAATTAGGGGGATAGACAGTAACATATCTGCAATACTTTGCTGCCAAGGAAGAGTGTTTCTCATAAACATCTAAACCTTTGTTTTTCTTTTTTTGGCATTCTTTGGGTCTGATCTAAAAGCCTGACACAGCCACTAGAAATGGTTATTGGATTAAATTCTTAGACAGCACAGAAAATAGCAGGCTAAAGAATCTCTGCAGACTTTCCAAGAGTATTCATTCATCTCTGGCTTGGGAAAAGCTTGTGAAGTGTCAGACTGAAGGAGAATTTTGCCAGGAAAATCTGGGTTTGAACCACAAGAGCAGCTGCCTGTAACAGCATTGCCCAGAGAGGTATCAAACAGGTGTTAGAATAAAAAAAATTGCAAGTAAACAAAACACTAAACCAAAGTTGCCTAGTGCCCTGTAAGTAAGTTTCTTCGTTGTGTGTAACAAAGCAACAACTCAGAGGACCTTCTGAAAGACATAAATGTCACCCCATTACCCTGCTCAGGCTGACCTTTTTTATATAAAAGAGTTTTTCATTTTCCCATTTCTGTAGGAATAGAGAACTCCTTTGAAAACCTTCTCCTGGAGACTGCTGGAGAAGCACAAGTCCTGGGAAAAGAATAAGATGGCCAAATAACTCCAGTAAGTTATGCATTTCCAAATCTGCCCTGTTACTTGCAAGCTCTGTTAGTGGTTTGGGCAGGGGGACATGAAGCCTCTCCCTCCTTGTCCAGCTCTGCACTATCCCACTCTCCGTATCCGTGGGGCATCTTGGCACGGCCGAGCAGTTGCACCCCAGGAAGGAACTGCTCCAGTGAGTCCTGTTCTCCACAGTTGGAAGCAAAGGGGGAAACAACGACAGCTTTCAAAATTGCCATAGCAACAGCTCCTTCTCTCTGCACACTCTGACTCTGCTGGCAGCCTGGGCACTGCACAGAGGCGACTGGCAGTCTATAGCCAGGTACCAAAATCCACAAGCACAAACCACTGACCTGGCTGCAGATGTAGCCTTGAACTCAGGCACCTAATCCTTGCTCCACTATGGATCCTTCTGTGTTCCTGTCTTTGCAATAATGGGCTTATCTAAACCACTGGAAATTAGGTTTTTAAGGTCGGTAGGAGACCTTTAAAAGCCCTCCAAATAGAACTGAGGTCGTGACTACTTGCGGTCACTGACATTACAGCAATTTTTTTAAGTACAGGGATATTAATCCCAGGAGCCCAACAATTTCAATTTTAGTCATGACATTCTGTGCACCTAAAACTTTTAGTGAAGTTTAATATTCTTCACTACACGTACTGATCTGTTTTGTGCTGTTCTTAAGTGTTGTTAAATGGTTCTTTCATTTCACTGTGGAGGTGGCTGACCACACTTCAGCTGTGCATGGAATGAACTCTGGATGTTGCAGCATCATTACTCTCAGGGGATCCTAGGTAGTTTTTAAATGCTGTAATTTGATTTTGGGTTGGTTTTGGGGCGTTTTTTTTAAAGCAACTCAACTACATTTTGTAAAAGCAGCCAATTATTTCTCTTCCTGGAATGAAGACAAAAAAATTAATTATTAATGATTAATGGAATTTTAATATAGAAAAGGTCTACTGTATAAACACCTACTGTATTGGTAATGATGTTACTTGGGTTGAATCAATAATATTTAAAGAAGCTTGAAGAAGATTACAACAGTATTTGTTCTTCTTTATTTCATGCACAGTTGGACATCAGTGCCCTGACATTATTAAGAGCATATATGCAGCGTTATTCACATGAATAGCTTTACAGAGTCATTGATAGGAATTAAATTTCATGATGGCTTAAGTGACTGCAGAATTTGAGCTCTGGAATTTATTCCATGTAAGTAGGATTTGAACCAAAATCTGTAGAAATTTTTCCAAATTTAAATGCTTCTGATCCGTAGCAAGGAACATCTCCTCTGAGACATGTATTTGGATGAAAAAAAGGTGTCCTCAGCACAGTTAACAACATCAGCATGGGCATCTAATCTCTGTATCATGCTAAATATTTTTTTCTTTGAAGTGATAAAAATCCAACTGTCAAGCATTGCTTGATCTGACCTGACACCTGGGGAAAGCTAATCAAAAGGAAGTCTTATAAGTTCCCCCTACTTAAATCCACCCACCCAAATAAGCACAGGTTAGAATTTTTATGAGGTAAAAGAGACTCTGCTGTCACAGCCTGGTGTTAATTGGCACAAAGGTTTGAGAATACCTTCGTTTTACTGAACTGCTTTGATTTCAAGACTTCTGAGCTGAATTTTCCTGCTTCTTTATAATCCTGTCTTAACTATCACTGAGTTTGAAGTGAGAAAGGAGCTTAGACAGATCTATATCGGTGTTCATTCATGCCAGACTGTTGCATTTTCATCTGAAACACAGACTGAAAAAAATTCCAATTGAGGGCAGGAGTAGCAAGGGGAGCACAGGGAATGCTAATGTCCTGCTTGGCTCTTTTGGGAGCAACAGGTGATGATTAGTCATTGGTCACCATGTCAGCAGCCTCTTATTTTCTCTGTCTGAAAAAAAACCCACAAAAATAATTCTCATCCCTTTGCCCTCCATCTCTGGGTTTGTACAGCAGATACAGTGATTCAGACAATGTGTACCTGAGGCCTCTGCAGGACCTCCCAGGGCACTTCCCAACTTCTGTGTGAAGTAGGAAAGCACAAAATTCAGCAGTGAAATAAACCAAAGACAATGAATGAAGATGCAGCTTTGGTTTCCCTCCATTCCCCAGTTTTGCTCCAGCCAGGCTATGCTTCCATCAGATACTGCCTGACTTGAGAAGGAGTGATGAAACCCCAAACTGACAGCACACTACAATATGGACAGGAGGAAATGTTGCTGTTTGAGGACAGACAGATGCTTTGCAGATTACCTGGAGAACTCTCAGTGATGGACACAAAGCACATTCCACAGGTCACACTCAATTTCAAGAGTTATCTCGCTTTTTTCGTTTACATTTTCAGTCACTGTAGTGACATTTAACAATATAAAATTCCTTCGGCAATTAGAAACAAGATAATGCCACTTCATCTGATCCTCACACCTACCAATGCAAGGTTCAAACCATCTCTAAAACTAGAATTTATCATTTTCATAAAATTACTTTCAATGGGATTTCATTATTATTTCTTTTAACTTGATGTATCTGATGAAAGGAGTTTAGGGGTCACACTTCATACTCTTTACTATCTGTCTTTCAGTGAGTTTCAATTTGTTTTTATTTATGCACTGAAAGGGATAGATTTTCTTCCCCCTTATTTTCATAGAACTGCCAACAAAAATATAAGATCCCAGTTCTGTTGGCCTTGCTTATCAAGAGCCAAGTGTAATAAAATGGCTGTTTGACAAAGATTTTAACAAGGTACCCAAACACAGTCATTTTCATAATCTTACATTCCACTAATACCCTTCCTCCCAATATTTTCTCAAAAACTTATTTAAGCCTTAAAGCCTTGCAAAGATCACCCACATTCTACAACACACAGTACACAAACTCCAATCTTATTTTACATTTTTCTTTGTAAGTATTCATGCAGTTTGCAGTGTCTAGTAAATATTATGTCTTGTCACAGATAACCAGCCATTCAACTAATTGGAGATTTCTATTAAGATTTCTCCTAAATTTTCCCTTCCCAGAGCATTTTTTTCATCCTAATTCATCTCCCTGAAAATGAAGTCCTACATTTTCTCTGTATTATCAGTTTCTGTAGGAGATATTGGTATCATTTTGAATTAAACAAGCAAAAAGGCTTTAAGTCTGCAGAATTTATTTGTACTGTAAGGTCTTGAAAGTGCCTTCTTAAGCCATTGAAGACAAAACTCTCAATCTTTTTTAATGCTAAGGAATACATATTCCTCTTTTCCATCTGTTTGCTTTGCTTTAAGATCCATATTCAGTAAAAAAAAAACAAAACAAGGATGACTAAATTTTAGAAGAGAAACTATCAAAGGAGAAACTTCATTTAAATAAATTGATAATGCATTTCCTATATTGAAAAAAACCCAAAAACCCAAACAGTATTTAGTTCTTTATCAGAGCACAGAAAACCTCATTTCACATTCATACAGGTTTGCTCAGTCACCTGTACAAGAAGAAATGAGATTAGGAGAGCACAAAACTAAACAATCGTGCTTCCACTGGCTGTCTACCCAGTGACTTCCATCTGCCCCAGCAATGTTACATTATACCTGTGTCAATCCTATCAACACTAATTAATCTAACAGTAACCTTCTCCCAAATCCATCCTTCACCATTATAAAGGTAACCATTATCTCATAAATCAAAACCCTTGTCTGATTGTCCTGGAGGTCTGTATGTAATAAAATTCCACTTATACAAGTTGCCTGCGGGAGGTGCTTTTTCCTTTATCTGCCTTTTTTTGTACGAGAAGATGGACCCAGTTTCTGACAGTTCAATTTGAGTGCCGTTTAAGTCTACAGTCTAACAGTTTCATACGAGCCATGGGGAGTTTGGACTCAGGGTTTTGGGTTTTTGCCCACCTCCACGCAGAGGAGGCAGTGAAATACTCCTAGGGCACATCTTGACACGGTCCCGCAGCCCAGCCTACCGTAAAACAATCTCTATCAGCATACAGTGGCAGATTGCACAGGTTTAAATCACACCAGGAAGCAGTCAGGACACGTGGCTGCAAAAATATAGGCTTCCAGGGAGCCAAAACCTGACTTTTTGGAACTGGTTTATTTTAAGAAGCAAGCTTTTCCTGTCAGCCCTCAGGCACGCAGCTCACTTGAGAAACACCTCTCAGAGGCACTGGCTGGCAGGGCACAGTCAGATTGTTTCCAGTATTTTGGGTTTATAACCATATAGGAATGGCATTTATAGTTTCCTTGATTAAAAAGAATTTCCCCTTCATTTCATGAGACAACATCTATGCATCAAGATAACGGGATCCAGTGCCTAAAAAGAGTCAGCAACAGATCCTTTTGTGAAAGGTAGCCCGGGGGAGAAAGGGTCCAATTATTCAAAAAAGTATTTGCAGTACAGACTGAATGGTGTAACTGGCTGGAGATCTCTGCCTTGCTATGGATATTCAAGGAAGAAAGATGTGTGGAGGCAAGGAAAATGAGGATGGATGAGAACTGTGAGACCCAAGTCTATCACCTGCAGCTTCAGCGAGACTAACCTAGGCTGAAGAGAGGCAGAAAGCAGAACTGACACAAGCTGGGAAACAGAGGTGACCTCAGCTGCTGCTGCTAAGCACCTTTATCTCAAAAGACACCAGTAAGACCCATGTAAAGTCTGACCTGTCTTCACCAGATACAACACCTCTGATTAGGGCAGGGACCTTCTGATGGGGCTACTACACTTGGACTGCACGCTGTATGGGGAAAATATACACTGTTTTTCTTCTTCCAGACTTGGCAAAAAAGTGTTTCTTTCAACAAGTGCAAGAGTCTGAACGGGTGCTCCCTGCTCCACAGCATCCCTGCTCCCTCAGTTCCACCAGCAGCACATTGTCATAGGATTTATTCATGCAAACACTCCACTGCCAAAGGGTCACTAAAGTCACAATCCCACAGAAATAATATGAGGCTGTGCCCGTACATGGCCATTGGCATGAGGGGGTGTATTTGCTTTCTCCACACAAATCAGAGAATGCTGATAAGGGTAAAAGGCTTTTCCAGGGACAATAGAAGATTGTTATTTTTATTTTTTGAAGGCCTGAACTATACAAAACCTCCAGTGATTTAACAAACAGCCGGTTTCTAAGAGCCAAGCAGTGCCTAAAAATGCTTTTAGATAAAGGTATTAAAGTTCAGAGATTTTCAAAATATGGATAGATTATTTAACCTGCGCTCCTACAATGGAGCTACAAAGTATTTTCAGGCTTAAAATTGAAAACATAATAAACCAACAAACATACCCCAAAGCTATTGAAATATCTTATAAAAAAAAGCTAAGAGAGATGTGAATGCAAAAGCAGCATGTCTTGCCTGCAGAACCACCCCAGCTCTTCCACTTGCACAGACCCAGCACTAACAGGCAGGCAGAGTTCCCCTGCACTGCCAGAATACCCCGCTCCAGCCAGGGAGAGCCTGCCCAGTCAGCAGATACACAATGCACCTGCTGCCCTGGGTGGGTCAGAGAAGGGAGCTACACCAGGCAGTGTGGGCTGTGTCTTGTAGATGCAGCACATCTACAAACCCTGGGTTTGACTCCAGTCTCTGCTTCCTCAGGCTTCTGCATGGCCCAGGACAGATAATGGCCTTCTTTTCTCCCTTTGCAATGGTGGGGCAATTAATAACCCCTAGCCTTACAGAAGTGCTACAAGTAAGGACATCTTCATAACACGGCACTGTGAGCCCAGTGTGATTTTTCTAGCCCAGATTTTACCTGAATATTTGATAGTAAGAAACAAGTATTTTTCTTGTGAAAATCAGTCTGGAAATGGAAATAATGGATGCATTATAGATCTTTAAAACAGCATTACTGCTGTGTTCTGGGTTAATCAGGCCCATATGATTTGGTACAAAATTAATCATCTACGACTGTAGTAATAAAGTCTCACTTGGAGGCTGCATCTCTGCTTGGCATGGGCCCAGGAATGCACACTATGTCTGATTGCTGAAAAACCATGGGGAAGAAACAGAAATAGTCATCTTCCCTACCCAAGTGCCTCAGGCATTCTCTCCATCACACCAAACAAGGAGGCATAACATCTCCCATCAAAACTTTGCTGGATTTACTGCAGGTACAAGACATTCTTCTGTGCTCTTTCAGTCATGTGGAGACTAAGAGTTTCATTATAATAATAGATCACATTTTTACCACAATTAGCTTTATTTGCTCTTAATTCTTGTTCCCAAAAGGCACACTAGATACCAAAGCACATGACTGGTCTAAAATAAAAGATTAACTCTTACTGACTGAATAATTTTCCCATTGACAGTGAAGCAAATGCAAATTACATAAATGGTAATGACTCTTCTGTAAAGCTTCTAATAAATGAATATTGGTGCTGTTAATTGCTATTAATTCCAGCTTAGTTTTAATTTGTGGTATGGGCAGTTGTAGTACTTTTCACCAAAAAAATGCATCAAACTCAAGACATGCTCTGTTTCCTATTAATGTCATCTCTGGCAGAGCTGGGGGCACACACAGACTAGAGGCATCTGTTGCACAGTCAACAGGGCACTGCTCCTCCACTCAGGCAGCCAGGGCACAGGGGGGCTGCTGGGAGAGAAAAAACACATTCCAGTCTCATTGTGCCTCTTATTCCCTTTCAGCTCCACTGGGGATGCTGGAACACCCTTGCCTTTGCCTGTTGGGAACATCAGAGGGACAAGGCTGCTCTCAGGTTTTCATAGTGGTAACAAAATGTTTGGAAGCAAAGGAGAGAGTATTGATGCCTTTTTCTTTTCTTCTCATCATGAGCAGGACTAGACATAGGCTAGTCCCAGCTCTACACAGTAATTTAAAATCAATATAATCACAGTGAACTTTGTCACCTCTGCTTCAGCTGAGTAGGTTTTTCATTTGAGTCCCTTGCCATTTTTCTCCCTGAAAATAAGTTCTTCAGTTTCTGGTCTGCCTTGAAATGAAATAAAGCCATCCTTGGCTTCAACACAGCACGTGAGCAGTCTCTCAAGACACACAAGACACAGAGCAAACTTCCATCATCTGCACATCACTACAAACACAATGATTTCTATTAAATATTTAGGACTCAAATATTTATATCCAGTCAATTACACTGAGCATTACTTATCCTCCAGGGAATACTTGCTCTCTCAGTACAGAAGAGAGGACCAAAGTGCATTTCCTTTACTGACTAATAACAGTAGCACCTAAGGCTATCAAGAAATCCTTCCCATTAGACACAAAGACCTTGGAAGCAAACACACAAATCTAGTATAAAAGAAAAGAGAAAGATCTTATTGCAAGCCAACATAAACAACTGTTCACCTCCGCCCCAAGAAGTGTGGGCTCCAAGGGACAACAGATTGTGGGGGGGAAACAAAGAAAAGGTGAACAAGGTAGGAGACCTTTTCCACAGCTATACCTTCACTCTGGAATACAGGCAATTGGCAGGTCTGAGAGGCTACAGAGTAATGCCCCAGGAAAGGAACTGTCATTAGTACCAGAAGATCCTACCACCAGACCATTGCTTTAAGTACTAGCGGGAGGATTTACAGCTAGAATTTTGTCCTGAGGAAATCACCAGCTAGACTTTGTTAATTGTGTTATCATGCTTAGTAATTCATACATCTCTCCTACAGCAAAACCTTTTTATTACAGAATTTCAAAAACCAATACTCGAATTTTAAACTTTAATATGAACTTACATTTTAAAACATTAAATTATCCAGCGAAGCGGACGTGAATGTGAAAAAAGGCCATTTCCTCCATCATTTCATTAAATTTGAAAGTACTTATTTATTTTAATAAGTCGAGATGTCCATATGCCAGGAAATTAACATCAAAGAATGTTAAATATGCCCACTATCACTTAAAAGCCTATGGAGCATTATGCATTTTCAAAAATAGCATAACTCAGCAAAAGTACTTTCCTAGCAGTTACTTTTTATTACAGTTTCCAATAGTACTTTGGGGACAAACGCTGAAAATGTTTACCCTGCTCTGCACTCCCACTCACACTGAAATCCTAAGATGCAAGGTTGAACGATGTGTCGAGGTGCAACACCACACCACCTTCCCTAATTTAAGGTCTTCTGCTAATGCCAAGCAGATGGTTGCTTACCATGCTCTCTTCCAAGGGTTTCTGTGCAGACCTCCTTCACTGGCACTTACAGTGAAGACCGTGGATGGGCTCAAATGGAAAGGCTGGACTTGGACTGTTTCCTTTGAACATTTATACTTCACTTAGCACAACAGGACAGAATTGTGACTAATATTTTGATCACTTGAACCACCCAGACATTCTCCAGCCTTAAGAACCCATCTGCTGAAATTGCAGGGAGCAGAACTTAACTGGCACGTACTCTGAAAAGCTACTTGTGAGAGCTTGCCATTTTGAATAGGGGCCCATAATGGATTAGCCTAGTTTCCTAAGGAAACAGGTTTATGCATTTGAGCCTCCTACTGCACCTGGGCTACCAATTCCCCTTCTCTTCTCCACTACTTTCAAATGTGCTGGCTAACTCTGACCAAATGTGAGAGAAGTGGGGGACCTTACAGATACAGCACAGCCACAGGTTTTGTGATGCACAAGTCACAACACAGGGAACAGCGGCAGGGAGCACAACTGAAGGCCATGCAATAATCTCAAGGCTTCTTAGGCACTGGAGACTTTTCACAGGAACATGAAGCACGTAGCTGCTCACAGAGCTGCACCGTTCTGGTGTTTTGACAGCAGAGAAAGGGAAGATATTAGGAGCTGCTCCAGCTCACAGTCTTTACCTCATTACACCCTGCTCCAGCTAGTGATGCGCTTAACTCTGAGCCACCTTCAGATGACTAGCGCCAATTTAAGGTAGAGGTAACTTTTCTGTGTTTGCACTGAGAGTAATTAAGTCCTGCAGACTGGGAAACCCTTGTGCAATACAAACAGTAACCGAACTACATACAGTGAGCCCTTCTTTACAAAAGTCACATCAAATTCTCTGCAAACTTATCTTCACATAACAAATCCTCTTCCTCAGAGATCAGCATATGTTAATAGTGTATCATGCAGATAGTGTCTCAATTTCAAGTCTCCAGCAACAGAAATATAAATTAAAAACATGATCTGAAGTGCCACAGAAGCTTCCAAGTTGGAATCTATCTGAAAAGTTCACGTCACCTCTGGTTAGGAGCAGACTAGCATCTGGCATGTAAAATGGCTTTTCATAGCCCAAGGGGCCAGAAGGCTCCAGCAGCAGCCTGAGCTCAGCAGCCTGAGACACACCACCACACCTCGGGAGCAGAAGACAGCATGTAAAACTGAACATGAAGTGATCCAAACTCTCCATGACTTCACTGCTGCTTTACCTCAGGGTAAATCTTCTTTCTGTAGTTGGGAAATACATTCACACAAACACAAAGCAAATCACTAACATTAAATTCTTCATTCTGAGCACATCCACTTAGCAGTTTGTTCATACAGGAGCTCGACACGTGGGATGGACCCCAGTGCTCAAGGACCAGGTGATGTGAAACACAGCAAAGGAGCCCTGTGAGGTTCCAACCCAGCACAGTGCAAAAACAAGTGATCAACATTTAAGGGACCTTTGTCACTTCAGCTCCAGCTGTGAGTGTATTATGGGGAATTGGGAAGGAGACATGTGTTTCACTATTCCAATAAGGAAAGCAACAGAAACTGTGATCCACATGCCAATACTCACCATTTTCAGGCATTCACTTGCGGGGACATTTCCTATTTGATTCCTTTCTGAGGAAATTTATACACCAAGACAGTTGAGAAAACCTCATAAGAGAGTCAGAAATAAAGAAGCCCATGTGGAACAGCTCCTCCTGAGCTTTCTGGCAGCTGGATAACTTAGATATCGGCCTGAACACTTTAATTTACATCAAGGTAAAAAAAAGCAGCATGGGCTAGCTTCAGTTCATCTACACTGGGGTGACCTGAGACACGGCACCCACTCCCTGTGCCCTCCTAGTCTGTACAGCTGTAATCACAGCTCCACCTGACCTTACAGCAGCTGGGCTAGGAGAGACGTGTACCCGTGTCCATGCCTGCAAGGCTGTAACCCTAGAGCAGTGTGGATGGAGTGAGACTGCACTCAAAGGGAAAGCAGGGGAAGAGGTTTTGCTTCAGCCATGGGCAGAACAGACTGGCTTAAGTTAAACTTGGCAAGTACTGTTTGGAAGAACAATCAGGATGGAGACAAAGATAGAAGGCCTGACATTCATGGCAGCAAAGATTCCTTAGGTGGAAAAGTTGCTTTCTGGTCAAGTCTTCAGTATTTTTAAAGGAGTTTCTTGTTTCAAAGGTATCTCACCCTACAGAGGGTTCAGCCACAAGGACCCAGTGAATCAGCAATGCCCACCAGTCCCTACTATGGCAGCTTAAGTTGCATTCTTTGTATTTCTGCTACAGGAACAAAGGGCTCCTAATTCCTCACAGATGAAACTGGTCATCTGACTAACTGTCCTGAAAACATTATGAACCAACAGTCCCACTCACCTCATAACTGGGCAGTGTTAAGAGATGGGAGTGGGTGGGAACACAGGCTTAGGAAACATTAATTCAGGGTGCAATTGGATTAAACCCACTTGCTTTCCCAGCTCTACAAAAACAGAAGCTTGGTACTCAGGTTCTCAGTAGGGCTTTTGTACCGCAGAGAAGCACACCTCTTCAATAAATCATTCCAGGGCCAATAGCCTTCCTCAGATAGAAAGGCTACAGAGATGACCCTTAAGAGTTCAGAGGACAGTTAAAAACATTTCCAGAAAATCACTCAAGTGCTGTTTAAAGATGTAATTTATATGCATAGCTCTGCACTCCATTGCAGGATTTCATATTTATTTAATTTGACAGTTAAAAGTGTGCCCATCCAACTCTTTGGGCACATGCAGTCTTTAACAAAAAACTTTGTAATTTAAAGCCAAATGTTCTGAGTACTGAGCAGGAAATGAATGTCTTCTTCCTCAAACCCAGCACTGTCCCAATCCCACTGGAGAAAACTGAAAGCATCAAACACACTGAGAGCTTCAACAAAGCACCAGCACAGAGAGAAGCTGAGAGTGTTGCTGAAAGAGGAATTAAGTTCCACAGCCTGATCACCTCCAGAAGACCTCTCGTTGTCTCAGGAGCACAACACCTGTGCTACAGACATGGTCTCCCCCAAGAATAGGCAGGCTCCAAGGCAACCAAGGTCTCTCCAATTAGCACCTGTGTGGCCCAAGAGACAGGGCACAGCACTGGGACTCAGACTGAATTTCCCACTCCACTGTATGCCACATGGGGTACAGCAAAGCAGTCACCTAACCTGGCCTGCCCTTCAGCCCCCACCATGAAAACACACTCACCTCAAAGAGGCTGTAAGCATTAGAACTCCTTCGGCTGCTCAGCATCCACCCCACAGTACCAAAGGATCTAGATGAGACTCTCTTGATTGTTCCTCTCTCTAACAGGCACAAGATATTTGATGCAGAGTAGGCACATGGCACCTCTATCCCAATGGCACCAGACAACAGCTATACCAGCCCTGCCTCCACTCACTCCTCCCCTTGCAAGGGAACCCAGCGTGACAGATCCACTCCTCAGGCAGGCAGGGGCTCCTTTTTCAAGGATCATAATGATTAAAAACTCTAAGTCTTTGATGCTGCATTATGCAAGATGGAGACACTTGTGGGGAAAGGGGAGAGACGGGGCAATTCCTGGGGCAGAGACACTGAAAAGATTATCTTCTGAACAGTGCCTGGAACAACACAAAGAAGCCCTGTGATGTCACAATAATAATAGAAATAATTCTACATCTACTGCATCAACTGCAGTACTGGCCTTGCTCAGTTATTTCATACAAAGACTCCACTTATATCCTGCAACTAGACTTCTGATTCATTCCTTGATTATTTCATGCTTGGACTATTGCAATAATGTTTGTGACAAGCTTTTTTTTTTTAATCCACATGCTGCAAGACTATTCACAGCTTCCCTGCTTGCTTTATTTCTCATTGAAGTATCCTTGATGTTCACATACTTTTTTCCTCATTGTTATTCTCCTATATGTGTTCAGTTACATATGAAATCAAGATTGGAACTTTGATGTGTTACTGCAATCATTCAAAAACCTCAAGGCAACAGCAGATTCCAACCTTCCAAGTATTCTCCAGTCCATTTGTTGAGCTTGTATCAATCACAGATGCTACCCAAATACTCCATCTTTCTTTTGCATGCTTAAAATATAAACATTTCACATGTTTTTGTCTAAAGAACTTGAAATATTTTATCCTGTTGCTTATTTCAATGCCTAGAGACCAGCTAAATTGACAAGTTTTTGCTGCACTTCAGAACACTTTCAGTCTTATGAAACAGTGCACTGGTTGTTGTAATTCCAGAGGTTTTCCACAAATGTCCCAGTGTTCACATTGAACGAAAAATGCAACAAAAAGCACAGTACATTTAAAGTCTCCCCTGCCCAGCTAAAGCAGCTCTTTGTGCTTCCTCATTTCAGCAGAGATTCACTAGAGCTGTGATTGCAGCAGTGCAAAGTAAAAATACTTTGATGCACTACTGGAACAACTGTATCTGAAGCTCTGAAGATTTCATCTAGCATCTGTTGCAGTTCTTTTATACTTTTGCGCTGTGCTAAGAGAAAAACTTCATGGAAGAATGAAAGTTGGGGGAACTGGTTCTTTGCAACCCTTATATTTCAGCCTCCCAAAGCTGTTCACTTACCAATGGCCTATCTGCTCAAAAACAGTAAAGAAAAAATTCAGTGTGCTCAAAAATCAGAGATTTGCTGTAAGGCTTTTAAGTCATGAAAAACAATCAAATTTAAGTAAGGCCCTTGCCAAAAAAAAAAAAAAAAAAAAAAGAAAAGAAAAAAGAAACCCAGGGAATTTCTTCATAACCACATCCAACATTTAAAAATTCAGTCAACCATTTCATTATAGATTGGATACCAGGACAGACTATGACAGTACTTGGAATAAAGTACTGCAAGCATGGCACACAAGAAAAGGTGGCAAGAAGAGAGAGTAAACAGTATTAATGGTATTCAATAATGAAATCCTGTCTGTGTCTAAGTAGAAACTAAATTACTATCTGAGGTTTCCTTAGCAGATTATTTAGAAACTTGCCAATAGACAAACAAAGTAAATGACAAGACTCTCAATCAGAGCTGTGTTCCCCAGCAATATGGCTTAGTAAAAATGATACAGACTCCTCGGACTGCTTCTGGCAAGGCTGGCTCTCCTCAGGGGACTGCTAATGTTAAATACTCAGCACAAGCGTGATTGTGAATTCCTTATTGATGCTGGCTTATGGCTAGGCAGATATATCCTGTTCTCTGGGATAGCAATGTGAGAACTCATTTCATTCTCAGAACAAGACCAAAATATTTGGGTTTGGTTACTTCACAGGGCAGAATAGCTAGAGAAGGATAAAAAGCATTCTCCTTGACATCCTCCAAGAGAACATTTTGATGCAGATTCTGCAGACACAGATGTGTCTCCTGCACATCTGTACAGTGTCTTGCTCATGGATATGAATACTCATGACCCAGTACCGTCAGAATACAAACAATCAAAATACACAGATGGTAATCCCTGTTTATTTGAGAAAACACACAGCAGTTGCTTTAGCTGTGCACATTAAAAATCAGGGTTCATGCTTAGACAGTAACAGCAAACTCTCCAGCTATGGTTTTCCATGTTTCTCTTACGGAAGAGTGTAGCATTGATTTCTGGAACAACTGTTACTCTAATAAGATTGCATATGGAAACGAGTGCATCGCAGCTGGTTTCAGCAGGGTTCACTGAAGACTACCATTCATCTCTGATGAATGCAGATAAAAATATTCAAAGCTCAGTTTACTGATCAGATATTAATGGGAATATTTTTTCTACTTCTCTCAGCTTAGTTCCTCTTTAGAAAATCAGCTCAAAAGAGCGAGTGAGGAAGGAAGAGAGCCAGAACCTGCTCATTTTGACCATCCTGCATTTAAGGGAGATGAGTACTCTTACAGGGGAACGATGACTGAGCACACAGTATGCCAGAGTTTTGGTCAATATCAAGATTTATTATTCTGAGGGACAGAAAGAGTGAAATACTGACCACGGAAAATAGCCCATTAGTTACCTCTCAGTTCAATAAGTCTTGATGCTTTCCTTACTATGTGCTGATTATTTCCTGTCCAATTCACATTAGCAGCTTATTTAATGAGAACAATCTAAGCAAAGAGAGAAATTCACACATTCACAAAGGACATCACCAAGTTACATTTCATCACAGTTAACACCATTTGCTGTTCTTTCAGGAAATAACCATTACCGATCTTTCCCGTTTTAATGCCAGCAATTGCTTTTCAGGAGAACACTCAATTCCTACATTCACCACCAGTTATATTTTAAATAATAGCATCTTAAAGGACAGCAATAACTGCCTCAGTGTTGTAGGACAAAGCTTTCACACACTGATAGTGTCCACTAGCTTGACAGCGTGGCCAAAGTTCATGTTCTTAATGGACACTTTTACCCACTCACAGGGTCATCTCTGCTCTTGAAGAAGAAAAGCCTATTTTTCTTCTACTAACTTCTCCTAATGCTCATAGCAGTTGCACAGAATCTTAGAGAAAGGATTCAACATTTTAGACAGAAAAAACACCAGTAAGGACATGCACAAAGAACAGAAGCATCATATGTATTCCTAATAATCTTACACAGAAAATGAGAGACTAAAGGTACAAAGAGAAAAGACATGCCTTGAATACACCATTAGATTAAAGGGAAAAAACAACTGCATGCATTTTCTATACAAAGTTCTCTTTACAAAGCCATACTTAGATAAACATGTAAGAAGAACATATATATATATCCTTGGCAAGCATCTGCTTTTTTGTCCTCTCAGAAGCCCAAATGGTTTTGATTACAAATATCTCTTGAATGAGTCAGCTCATAATACTGAGGCCGATGAGCAGAACAGTCACCAAGAGCACAGGGCACACCAGCCCCACCAGTGCCAGCTCCACCGCTCAGCTGGGAAACTCCAGTGGCAAAAGCACCATCACCCACAGCATCCTGCCCCAGAACTGTGCAGCCTCCCATTCCACACCCCTTGATCATGGAAATAATTACACAGCACATCTTCCACCTGAAGACTCAAAAAGGAGTTTCCTGATTTGAGTAAGGAACAAAATTCCCCATTGCTCCTTCTGCTTTTGCACACTCTCATGTAATGATCATCACATTATTTTTACATAACAGCCTTTCAGAAAAGCAGGTACAGGTCCTTCAGAGCTACTACCACTTAAGCTACAAGCATTTGCATCAGCATCTCTCGCTGTAATCTCCTCCTAAGGCTCTGACCCTCCAGCTATTCATTTTTTTTTGGCTACTGCAAGGCAAACTAGGGTCTGCTCAGGTCACCAGCAAAGTGTTCTCAGCACTGACAGATGCAACACTTGACTTTAAGAGGCATCTTTAAATGTCGAATATTATGCTCTGTGAAGAAGCATACATTACACAAGGGAGGGCCAATCAGAAAGCCCTGGATCTAGTAGATGTTTCAATTGCATATTTCTGTAGGCTTTTGTTTCAAGTATTGTTGTATTGGGGGTTTTTTTGTTTAAAAAACAGCTTAAATATTTATGAAAATACTTCCACAGTGATGAAAAGGCACCTGAACTGCTACTATCAGTCACTATGATGGGTGTTAGAAACATACTGAGTTTTGTGGCATTTATAAGGATGTGCTAAAAAGATTTTCAAACCTGTCCACTCAGTGGTTAGCCTAACAGAAAAGATGATTGTGAAAAGCAAAGGCTGCAATGAAGCACGTTCAGGATCCACACCTACTTCTTACTGTGCTGTGCCTATTCCACTTTTCTACATTTCTATTCTACATTGTTACAGTGCAAGTAATGTGGCCAGTCCCAGTTTTAAGATACAATCATGGAAAAACTACTTTGCCAAAACATTCATGAATACACATGGACAGACAATTTCCCTACAGATGTAGTTTGAGCTTCCTGAAAAATCCTAAAAAGAACATCTTTGAGATCTCAGTCTCTGTTCAGTCTTGCAGTTCCTATTTAAAGACAAGTTAGTGTTCTGTTTTCACTGTCTGTTTACTTCTCAATTGAGTTTAAAGAGCTGCTAGCATAGACTTAACAAAGTTTCTTCTAAAGGGCTGATTGCATTTCCTGCTATCTTTATGACAGACCCATTTAAAATGGACCTTCTTCATTTAATTGTCTAGTCTTTATTTTTGCAAGTTTTATTTCTGAACTAGAATTAATGTTAGAGTCAGAATTGTGTCTGTAGACAACAGGGTTATTTTACAGGCTTGAAAATCCTTTCCTTTACTACCAGGCAGTGAAATGCGAGCTCTGTGGTGCAGCTTTGTCCAGGGGAGATGCAGTATGAGCCCAGGGCACTGGAGTTCACAGGTTCTGGTCACAGGGACCTTTAGGTATGTAGGTGCCTTATACAAATGTTACAGATCTGAGTGTTGTTTGACTCCTGATCAATAACTGAAGTTTATCCCCTCAAAACTCTTTTGTCCAAGAGAAACATGATCAAGCAGCACAGGGTGATGCTATAGATAACTCATAAAACCAGGAAAATTCCTGATCTCCAGAGTTTAAAGCAGCTCCCAGACTATCCACCCTCCACAAGAGCTCAGAGCAGCAGAAGGGCTTCCCACAGGCTACAGAGGAATTACTCTAAAAGTAAAGTATACGACAGATATATCCTGTGGAAGACAGATATTTGAGGGCTCTCTTCAGCATGGCTGTGCCCTTTTTCCACCCCCAGGCAGGAAAATCACAAGCAGCTGCCTGCTTTCAGACCTCTCCACCCCCATCTCAGGATTTATTACAGAACGCTTAAGACCAAAAATACAAAAACTCTGCAAGCAGGCAGGCACAGCCATAAACACAGAGAGGCCTCTGCTGCCTGAAATCAGTTCTGCCCAATTGAAATCAATATAAAGCCAGAGCTCAGCCCAACCCAGGCCAGCAGAGACATGACCATGCTGGTCAACATTGGGGTTCCACACACAGCTATCCACTGATGCCTGTCAGGAGCTGTGCTGGTCTCAGTCATTCCCTTTGCCAAATTCCATTAGAAGAAATTCCAGAGTCACCAGTGCCCAGCCCAGCATAGCCTCCTTCCCTGCCCATAATTGCTGGGGCTGGGCCAGCAGCTGTTGTACAAATAACCAGAGGGGAGCTGGCCTGACCATTTGAGGATAGGGAAGGGAAGCAGTCTACCAGATAATGTCTGTAAAAGAGCTTGGAAACCATTGACACAGGCTAATTGCTTACTGCAGAGTGAAGTTTCCCCTCTCTGTAGGCTCATTTGATGTAAACTTCCTAGTCATGTCCAAAACCTTACCCGCAGGACAAACATTGTTAGTATATAAAGTGCTTAGCCAAGCCCTGCTCAGGGTTCCTGGGAAATATTCTGGGGAATGAGGAAACAGATAACATGATCATCCTCCTCACTGTGCTCAGCTAGAAACAAACATCTGTCTGGCATCTGGGCTCTGCCACCCACCATTTATTCCCATCTTCAACCTAAACACAGAGGCTCAGCATTTTCATTACCTCTGGTCCCCTCAGTGAGCAAATATGGACAAAAGATATCAGATAAGAGAGGCTGAACTGGCTGAAAATCCCTCAAGGAGCTGGAAGGAACCAAGTGATATATAAAATGCCATGACAAAGTAGCAGCCTGTAGAAACATCCAGTTTCTAATGGAGCACAGGCTTCTTTCCCCACCTAATTGCTCATCTTGATTTCCTCCCTTTCTCAGGGAGATGGTGCCAATACTGACATTCCTGCAGGACATATCACCAAGCCTGGAAAATTCCTTTAGAAATAACCATGTCTTTCCCAACTCTACACTCACCCCCTTGCCTTTTCCCTCCTGAACACAGCCCAAATAATTGCCTGCATCTCAGCATCTACATTCAGCATGTGGCCCTGTCCCTTCTGGCTCCCAGTCTCCCTGTGTGGGGCTCAGGAGGGCAGAGCTGCTCCTCCTTGCAGGCAGAGACCACAGCATAGCTCAGGAGGACGCAGGATTTCCATCTGCTTCCAGGATGGGCTTGCTCAGGTGCAGTATACGCAGAACCCACCCAGATGGGACACACAGAACCTGGGCTGCTCACACACATCTGCATCTCATGCCAGGAACCCCTTGGTGAAGACCCAGCTTCTGCAGTTGGGATACTTGGTCCCAAACCACGTTCTCCTGGAACAGCATTTCAAGTCCCTCAGCTCAACCAGCAGCCTGACAAACCATCCTAAGAAAATGGGTTTATACCCTTGTCTGGTTTCTTGACAAGCGCTGGCAAATATATAATTTCCACGTCTTCCATTTCCTAATTTACGCCTTTTAGCAGCAATAGTGACAAAGCCATCCTAATTAGACAGCACTAATCAGGTCAAAAGGCATGGGATTGACAACTGCAGAGTCACTATCTGTTCTCTGAAAAAAGATTGACTGTTTTCCTTGTAGAAGCAGATTTATCAATAAACTAAAGGATGCAAAACTCCAGAAGGTAAAGCATAATTACACATCAGGACTACACATTAACCTAAATCTGAAAGGACTCATTACATGGTAATCATTTTTTTGCAGGGTTGAACAAGTGATGTTAATCATAAAGGAAGACCATTACAAAACTAAAATTTGGGAAACTTCACCATGCATAAATTGGTGTGTGGTGGATTTGTGGCTTTTTGTTCCTTTTGTTTGTTTGTTTGGGGGGTGGAAAGGGTCCTACTTCCTATTGGTTTTTAAACCAGGACTAGTTAAAATAAACAAATCAATTACGCAAGCAAAGAGTTTTGACACATACGACAACAGAATAATTCTACTAATATTTTACCTTTTTTAAAACATTTAACTACCTGAGATTATTATTTCAAATACATTTTTCCATAACAGAAACAAACCTGCCAAGTGGCACTTGCAATATTTTGCACAAGACAGCAGACAGGAACAGGTCATTCATTCCAACATACACATTTTTCCTGGTTTTTATGCTCTTTATGAATTCTGAAGCTTAAAATCTTTAAAAAATTATTTTAGGCTGCAACATGGAAGTATATCTTAGGGCAATATTTATCCACTTGCTAATCTCAAAGTTTAACAAAAACCTGTCATTTTTCCTACATTACTAAAATGTTTAGATTTATTTTACTTGTGTGACCTCATTTGCAAATGAGATAGCATGTATTTGGAAATCTAATACAGAAAATTTGTGTGTATTAGTGGAAAAACTCCTCTAAGCTTACTTAATTCATTTCCAGTGAAATAAATGGTCTGTATAAAAGGGAGGCATTGGCAGTCAAAAAGTAACATTTGCATATTTATCTGGTATCAGTATTCAGACTTCTTAGAAAGTAATGTTTTCCCTTCAGCTGAAACTATCCCTGCACAACATCCCTCTTAGGCAAGTAAAAGTGTTTGTAGTGTTTCTCAGACCTTCCTAAAAAGCACACACAACTTTAATATAATGCTTGAAATCTTTCTAGAAACCTTTTTAGGTATCAGGCATTTTCCAGAGTCAACATAGCTATTAACACAATTTCAAGCTGAAGGGTTTTTTAACAATTTCAAATACAGACCTGGAATTTTCTGGAACCAACCAACCAGCAAATCAAAGTCATCATTCTGAAGTCCAGTTTTATTTGTGGTATTTCACAATTGTGCAGACACGTTAGGTCTTCCATAAGACTTACAAGAAGAGTGGGACAAACAAACCAATATCCTGCCTTTTCAGTACCACACATCCCGGTGTGATGCACTGACAGCTCTCATTGTTGTACATGCACAGAAACAAATAATTATAAAATTTCTAGGGTGGATTGATTTTTGTGTTGTTTTTTTTTTAATCTGGAGATAGGGGTATATATATATGGATGCTTACAGTCTTTCTAGAAGGCTTAATAAAGCAAACAAATGGGGCGGCTGGGATTGTACTGATCAGACCAGGAGAGTTAAGAGAAGTTTAGGAGAGTATGGCTGTCCAGGTATGTGTTAAGAAACTAAAGGAAGACTGAGAAAACGAGCAGGACAGTCAGGCAAATCCTGCAGCTAAATGGCAGAAATTCAAGAAAAGAGAGAATGTGTATGGAGGGAGTCTGCAAGGAAGCCAGAAGAAGAAAATACACTGTAAAACTATTTCTGAGCACGGTAGTAATAAAAAGTAAGTAAAAAATTTGATTTCAGAGACATTTCACATGTCAGTCCTCTGAAGAGAACTCACTCACCCGAGTATGCCCAGTAAGGATCCCCCGAAGCCTTTCGCCTCCGAATCTGCACGGAACTACCATGTCTGTTTTCATGCAGAGAGCCAACATAACCTTCAGTCAGAGCTGGGAAGAAAAATAGCAGGAATCATTAAGAAAGTGGTATTTACTCCCTGGAGTTCACATTGCAAAGCTTAAATCTTTGCTAAGCAAAGACTACAAACTTGGTATTGCTCAAAAAGAACTGAACAGGCACACTCCTCACCAAAGGAAATCCACCATGCAAAGGTGATTAGCAGAAGCCAAGGCTCACCAGTGCCATTATCCTGCTCTGGCACATGCCTGTGCAACTCCAGGAGTTTCCATATGGAAACTCTGACGTACACAAGTGAATGAGAATGAGCCATGACATATGACCAAACTTTCTCCCTCTAGACCCAAAAGATAAATGCACTTTGCTAGTGACTACCAAGCCATATGAGGCAAAATACCCAGGCTGCAATACCAGGGCCTTACAGCATGAAAGGAAGAGGAGAGGAATGAAGAAATCTTTGTAAAATCCCATATGCTAGAAGGTATTAAATTGATCAACTAAACCAGAAAAGAACAAATTCCATCCCAGGATTTTATTTTGGTTTTATACCTAAAATAATTTTTATTATTTTTCTCTTGTAAAGGAATGCATTGCTTCTATGAAGATGTGGGATATCTGGGCTTTTTATATGCAAATTTTGCTTATTGTTTCTATGCATCTGACTGAACCAAGCTGGAGGTGTGCGAATTCAGAAATGTCAGTGGAAAGTCTGTAATAAATTCAACTACCTTTCTCAGAGCACAACTGAAAACTTTTGTGCTATAATAAATGCACACAAACAAAAAAGACCTTATATCCACAGACACGAAATGTGAGGAACAAGTATGCACCAAATGGCTTTATGGAAATTTAAGTCCAACTGCTCCCAAACCACTTATTTAATCAGTAAGAAACCAGCTGAATAATTCAAATTAAAACTTTATAAAACCATGTAAAGCACTGCTACACATACGCAGTCACCAAGCACTGCTTTCCTTTCTATTCCCAGGCCAATTACAGCTGGGCTGAAACGAAGCCTGTAACAGGACTTTATTGAACATCATGCACCAGGAACTCCAAATTTGCCCTTCCTTCCCTTTGAAAAAGCTTCTGGGTGACACCCCCTTGCCCCACAGTAGCACAGAGCATGCTGAGTCTGAGGCTACCCCTGTGTGCTGAACTGCTCTATGGACAACCTTCCCTCTGCACCTTGGATCACGGATTTCTACAGGTTTGGGAATCCTGAAGTGGTAGAAAAAGTCATGCAATTTCAGGAAAGGCAGTACAGGTTTGGCCCAGCCAATTTCTCCCTTGTGCAAGCAAAGGTACTAATTGTGCAATTTGAATGACTTTTCCAGATTTCTTGGCAACTTTCTAAATGCTAATTCACTCCAGGCTGTGAACTAGAAACCCATCATGCTATCAGCTTTTATAGGCAACACTACCTCATTACCTTTAAAAATACTAAAATGAATATGTTATTTTCATCCTTTTTTTTAAAAAAATTACTTTTATATGTCTACATGGTTGGGAGGCAACAGACACTCATTTCAACAGAAAAGAACAGAAAAAGAAAAGAACATGGGATGTGGAGAACTGAACACTTGGCAAAAACACTGAGCAAAGATCAGAGATTAAGAAAGTCCCAGGGAAAAGATTATAGGAATAGCCTAGGTGGATGGCTGGAAAGGCTGTCAGGAAAAAAAAAAATGGCCCAATTAGTCACTTAAAATCACATGTGCTGGGAGATGCAGCTAACGTCCCTCCCTGTTACAAAATGAAAGGCATTTTCAGCAGCTTTCTTCTGAGCATCCTCAATATGAAGAAGGCAAATAGCTGTGGGATTTTTGTTGTCCAGAAAATGTCTCCTTCAGGCAGAAGGAAGGTTGCACACTGCCTGCTCCAAAGAATAAGGTACTCTCTGCAGGGATCTGCTCCACAAGCCCTTCTGTGTGCCTTACCCTCCAGAGAAAAACTGTCTCAATAATCTATATTTGTTGAAGGTACAAATGCTCTGAGTCAGTGCAAAGCATCTGAAGTTGTAAACACCTTTGTACTTCTAGCTGGAACTATCAAAAAGCCTCATGGTAACCATGGTGTGGCCATGAATCATACCATTGATTTTCAGTGTCCTCTGTGAGAAAATTAAATTATGCAAATCCAAGCCTTTATGAATGCCTAACTTTAATGTGAAATTGAACATTTGCTTCAGTCAGCATCTTATTTATGCAATTACAAACCTGGCATTCTTATGAAAATATGCAGTTTCAGTTTTCTGTGTAGACACTGAATAGATTTGTGCACTTATTTATACCTATAAAAAGGTGAAGAGCCATGCTGTACACAAATTTATTTCCACCATCAAGGATGTTACAAACCAGGAGGGGAGCTGAAGTGTTTTTCAAGAGAACTATGGGAAGTAACTTGCTGGTTCTACTGCTAAGTATTTTCTGCAGGATTGAAAAAGAAACAAATTGGAACATCTTGTTCTAAATAAAATCCTGCATCACTGTTAGAAAGCTCAGCGTTAATGTCAATAGTCCACTTAAAAACATGGACTAATTCAGTAGTCATCAGCAATTCAGAGAAGATACATGTTTACTGGGCAGCTGCAGAAACTCTGCCAAAAGGGTGACAGGCCAAGAGCTCCAGCCATGCTGTGAACTGGAAAGGTAGTGGGGTCTGTGCCTTTCAAAAATCATGACGCGACACCACCTTCTTCCCTCTGCTGGCTCCGCTCCCCTGTGTTCACAGCACAACCATGCACTTCTTCATGAGGCTACAAAAACACTCCAAAAAACCACTGTGGGAACAAATAGTTATTGTTGGCAATATCTTATACTGGTAAAGTCATCAGGAAAGCACAGACTCAATCTCACGGTGCTTTTGTTCTTTGGTGTCAGCTGGGGTCAATGGACTCCCTCATACTCAAGAGGTGCGAGGTACAGAACAGAGCACACAGTGACTCTTAAGATAAAACTCTGGAAGAGCCAAAACATTCAAGTCAAGTTATTCCAAAAAAGGAAGTGCTTCATACATCAAAACCATCTTATGATTCAGGTAGAATTGTTACTTTCTCCAGATTTTAGGGGAGGTTGAGGATGTACCTTCTGACCAAAACAAGTCAACACTGCCAATGAAAATTTAACAGGAATCTTGCGTTACTAAATCTGCTTCTTTCACTGAAAATACATACGGCTAAAATAGTCTGTTCAGCTCCAGCCATTAGAGTGCATTTATTAATTTTTCCAAATGCTCTAATTCTACAGTTTCAGAAACTCTACGTTCAAGTAAGTGACTCAAAAGCAACAGACATCTTCCAGTGTTTCTAACATCCAAACAAGTTCTGGAGAAAATATTTAAGTTAAGTTTATTAGCAGCAATCACTCTAGGTTTCCACAGTCTTGTTTCAGCCGGGAGACAGTTAACAGCTCCCAAACTTGGAGCAGCCAAGTGGTTTCCTGCTCCACTCCTGCAGAGCTGGATGCTGGAGAAAAGCCAGCAATTGGACAGGCTGGTCCGACATGGAGCAAACAGGGGGAGGCTCCTGCCTTCTGGGAACCCTGCAAAAGTTGGGGAAGTGGAAACTGAGACAACAGGAGGGGCA
Source organism: Campylorhamphus procurvoides (assembly GCA_013396655.1). Taxonomy (NCBI): domain Eukaryota; kingdom Metazoa; phylum Chordata; class Aves; order Passeriformes; family Dendrocolaptidae; genus Campylorhamphus; species Campylorhamphus procurvoides. The sequence continues at coordinate 1,317,649 of WBMV01003161.1, read as the reverse complement.
GGAACATGCTCCAGGAAGGCTCAACGTGGAGCAGCCAAATTAGAGGGGTGGAATATAGGCACACACACACAGAGCGGGAGGCAGAGAGGATGAGGAGGGACAGCTGAAGCCCCTGCCCTGCAAGGTTTCATGTCATACATCACGCCAGTGCTGATAGCTGAGGAGAAACGAATACCATAATATATGGTCTGAGACGTGCAGATACACGATTAAAAGACAAAGGGACCAGTCACACACTCAGATACACAAGCGTGAAATTAAAAGCTGAGCAACTCCCCCGGCTGCTGGGGCCGAATTGATGCCCACGAAGCGTAACACCTGCAGCCCATGGAGATGTGCTGTGCCCACCAGAACTGCTGCTGCAAGGCAGAGGATCCCTCAAAGCTAACATGGAGAAATCTCTTACACACCATTTCATATAATTTTAATCGGTGCTGAACGCTACATGATTTCAGATGATGTGCTAAATGAATCAGCCCGTGCCGCAGACCTGCAGACAGTGAGAGCGATGCTGGGCACGCCTCAGCATTCCGATCAGCTTTCCATTCCCTCTGTCTCAACATATTACCTTTCCAATAAAAATTATTTGATAAGTGCCCTCAAAGGTACGATAAAGGTAATTCCTGCCTGAATACCTTACTGATGTTCATGGCTGACATGAAAACACAAAATTTTATCCCCAATCTACCTTAAATATAAAGCTATCACACTATTCAGAGAGATTATACCCTCGGCATTAGTGTTTAAAAGGTATCAAGCCATCAGCTATGTAAGAAAAACCCTTGAAGGTCGATATGTTATGTCTGAATAGTGAAATCATTAGTTATGATGGCAGATTAACTAGATTGTGTGCTAAACTCAGATTCTGTTAAGCCTTCTTTGACTATGAGGGTTGTGCACAAATCTGTTTTCAGCTTTTGCAATTAAAATGGTACAAATTTAAAAGTACAGACTTTACCCAGCTCCTAATCATTCTGACTTGCCACTGTGGACTATGGAAGCCATTGAATCAGTTTTAGTCCTGGTCCCTAATGTGTACAGACTTCTTAACTGATGCACTTCACTGCGATGCTACAAGCCAGCTTTTGCAGACAGAGACTGAACTATTGGAGCCTGGAGTAGTGGCACACTATGAAAATACTTAAAGTAAGGAATTTCAGAAATAAAACCCCTTTATTAGAGTGTAACAAAAAAGTACTAAATCATAAGGAATGCTAACAATTAGCTCTGTATCAAATCAATACCTACAGAAAAGAAACTTTTCAAAACCAAGAAAACCACTATTTTCTTGAAGACTGCAGAGCACTGCATTTTAAAAGGGGGAGGGGCACAGAAATATTACCTGAAGGGCTTTTGCATCATGGCTTAAAGAGAGTTAAAGAGATGAGTGATCCAAGACACTCAGCCATCTGCAAGCCTAAAGCTTCAAGCAAGTCTCACCAGAAAAAAAGCAGCATCTTCATCTAGGTGCACTCACTGTATTTTTAATTGGACTGTGCTAAAGAGATGCAGGTAAGCTGGAGACATTGCAACACTCCGCACTGTAACACATTCTGCTGAGAAGAGTTCAGGCTTCTGGGCAATTTCTTATAAGAAATGTTGCCAAATGGGCCAGAAGGCAAAAGGAAAGGAAGAGGAAAAAAAAGTGATAGGCAATGAATTTATAATATTGAACAATTAAAATATTTTGTACAATTAATATAAATAACGATTAAATTCATCTCCCTGGGTTCTTTCACGGTCAAACTCCTAAACACAACTAGGCTATTTGCCTTAAATATTTTACCGCCCTTTGACAGCAAATAAATCTAGAAATATTTCAGGCACAGCTAATCCATTTTGATAGTGCATTACTTTTAAACAGACTCTTCAGACATGGATCTCCATATTTTCCAGATTATTTTATATCTTGCCAAAGAAGGATGAAAGTTAAAACAACATATGGTGGTCAGAAAGCATCAACAAATTGCATCCTGAATGAGACTTCATCCTTTGATTATGCTGCAGAGATTTCTTCTGATTATCAGATAAAAGCCAAAATTTATCCTCCTATGAACACACAGGCAATTTTCACAGCTTTCCATTAATGAAATATGGGACTTAGAAATGACAAGTTTCTCACAACTTAAGTGAAATAACAGATATCCAGATGCTACATCTGCCAAGAGACATATATCCCTTTCCCAGATGACAGTCACCCAGACAGTCTCTTGATTCCTGCATGAGTAGAATCTGCAGGTCTATTCCTAAAACTAACATGTGGACTTCTCGCACCATTCATTCTGTTATTCACGTGTCTGATAAATGATGTGGTAACAGCGCAAATCCTAAGAACAAGAACATAAATGCAGAACACAGCAGGCCTCTACAGGAGCTAACCAGCACACTGCAGTTTGAACATGAAAAATAGTCCGGGGAACATGCTGTCAAACTATGGGGATTAAATTAACAAGCAGAATTAAAGGGCCTTATCCCAAATATGAATACACCAACCACCAGGTGCATTAACCCCTGGTAATGTGTTGGGTTCAAAGACAGTGAGTTAAGTGTAATGCAGTTTGGTATTACTGCAATGTACCAACACAACACAGGTCCCTGAGCAGCAGAGCTGATGTGGACAGGCAACAGAAAAGAGATGTCCTGTGCAGTCCTTTCCTTACATTACAAGGAATGGAGTTGAAGGGTGACAAGAAAGTCTCCTCCATCAGAGCCAGCCTTATGCCAAGCCAGACCAAAGACACAGTGCACAACGATGCCCAGTGCCACTGGCCACTCTCCCACAGAGCAGATGTCCTGCCAAGGAAAAGCAAACCAGTCTCATCAGCCACCAGTTCCCACAGATCCTGCTCTCAGCCTGCCTGGCTGTATAAGGGAGATGAGCAAAGCTCATTAGCAAGCCAGTAAGGCAACTTCGAGTTGCATTAATGATGCTCCATTAAGGGGACTCAGAGAAAGAAGCTTGGGAGGCCAGGAAGAGACAGATGCTGCCGAATGTTTAGAAAGGCCTTGATTTTGCATTTTCATGGCTTACACTTGGCTGGCATCAGCTGTGAAGATAGGACATAGCTGGTAAATCTGGACCTCTGATGTCAACTGGCATCACCTGCAGCACTTATGCTAGGAATAAGCAGTCAGCCAGAAAACAAACAGTGCCAACAATTTCCACCTCAAGATAAAACCACACAAATTAAACAACTGCAACATCACCTCTTCCAAGAGGACACTGCCCTGCAGCAAAGCTTCTGCCAGAGAACTTGGGGAATACCCTTAGACTAAGGGTTCTCAGAGTGTGGTACATAAGCTCCAATCTACCCATGTGTGAACAACATGTCATGGAAAAACAAACACAAACCCACAACAAAACAGTCTGTTAACTTTTTCCCTGAAGAAAGTGCAGAAAAGAATAGTCCAGACAACTGCAGTGCTCTTCCAGCAAGGAGGGGCTGCTGTTCATACCAAATTGCAACAGCATGCAAAGACGGGGAGAGCTGAAGAAATGAAGTCTGAGCACCCCAGAAACACTCACCCCTCCACATTGGGAACTGCAGACACATGAAAACCAGCTTTGTGTAAGACCCTTATGCCACTGAACTGTTCCCTGACACTTCCCTGCATGCAGAAACACACTCCATTTACCTTTAAGAGAAAGTTTTCAAACAGACTGGTATTCTAGGCATCTGAGCTGAGATACTTTAAAGAAGACTAAAGCACATCCTAAAAACTGAACTCCTTTTAGACACTTCTGATTTTGGTAGTCAGACAGAAAAATAATTGGGAGCACCTGAAAACTCTGTAACCTTGAAAACTCTTGGTCCATGCATCCTTCACAGTCCCTCAGACTTCTGTTAACAATCATTATCTGCATTTCTTAAAAGGAGGAATCCTCATCCTTGTTCATCGTCTCTCCTGCTGCACTTCAGAAGGGTTATGTCACCTCTGAATTTTATTCATAACAATGAGTGATGCAAACACAGAAATAAAACTTCAGAGCAGAGGTTCATATGCAAGGCTGAGCTCCACAGGAAAGCCTGTGCTCTCTCAGCCAGTGCTGCCAGAATCACAGCAGATACGAGGGAGAAAACAGATAAACTCAATTCTCCAGAGTCTAGGGTAACCAGAGTGAACCCAGGCAATGAAAACCCAGGTATGGGTGCAAAATGACTGCTCACACAGCCAGCTCCACTGTCACTGAACTATGTCCCCAAGGGCAAGCTTGAACTTGGAAGTAGCTGGAAACCAGAGGGAGCCCAGTGCATTTGTGCAGAAGAGACTTCAATTCATCAGCTCAGGCACACTGAGAAGGGGCCAACTTGGTCCCTTTTATTCATGGCATGGTTTGGCTGGGAAATGTGTAAACCACTCATGTATAAATGGAGTTTGTACATTGAATTAACAATGGTAAAAGGAGGCTTTATTTCACTTCTTGCCTTATTGCAAGTACCCAAACCCTAAGGGATTTACAACAGTAAATGGTCTGGCCAGAACCACCTGTGTTGCTCTCATTCTCACATAATCAGGTGCTGCAGCACAGAGTGGTAGAAGAGCACTGTCTAAACAGCAAATAAATGTGACCTTAAGTATTTTGTACTTGCAATTTCTTGTTTAATGCAAGATCATACCACTGTCATTTCATTAAACCAAACAATACTCACAAAAACACACAAACTCGTGCAAAATCAGCAGTTCCCCCTCTCTGCTCTAGAAATAATTCGCTTGTATCCGCTGCCAACATTTGTGGTAGCACAGCCTTATTGCATTTCCAAAATGGATTCCCCTAAGTACAAAGAGGATCTTGGTAAAATACTGGACTTATCCAAATAAGCATAGTAAGGACTGTGTGACACAGACCTGCTCTGTGCCTGACTTCTGTCCACCCTGGCTGCCACTTTGCCAGACACATTTCTGCCTCCCCATAGGTAGCCTATGATTTCATCCATTCCTGCCATCATCCCATTAAAGCCACCTTTGCATTCCATCAGCAGAGACAAACATCCATCTACAAACCAGGGTCTTCTCTGCTAATCTCAGGCAGAGCCCCCTGAGGGGTCTGTGTCCTTGTGTAAGGGTGTTCAGCACTGACAGCACAGGGAGTCCTCACTCCAAGGCACCCCTCTGAACTTGCCTGTCTCTAACTTGGAAAGAGCAGCAAGGCCAGCATTCATCCAGCAGAAAATGCAGGGCACAGAGCTGATTTCAGGCACATGGGGAACACTGAGCCACTTTATGAAGCCAACAGAGCTGCTCCCACTGCGTGGCATGAGATCAAACATGTTCCATTATAAAGTCTTCAGAGACAGGGGCTCGTCAGCTAATAAAAATTCCTCATTCTTTATACAAAATGATTTTTTTAACCCGTGTCCTTTGGCCCATTTAACAATTTATTGACTGTGGGAAATAAAGAGAGGCCACATCAATCTCTTCCTGGTTATTTGGTTCAGGCTCTCAAATTAATGCAGAAGGTGGAAAGCTCAATAAAGAACTATTTAAGAAAAGAAAGAAGAAATGTTCTAGTCACACTGTGAGAAATCTTCCTCTCAGTTTGCAGTCAGGCCTCGCCACCTATAGCTGCACAATCTCCTAGAGGAAAGATGGAAGAGCATAAACCAGCATTCCCCTGGACTGAGCAAAAATAACTTGAGATTTGTATCCCTTTGCACTGAAACAGATCAGTAGTGCCCAGGTAACCAGATTTAGTGCCTCCAGCATGTGACAGCAATTTCAGCCAGATCCACAAAAATTATTTTGGGATCAAACTTAAAAGCTGAGTAGAACCAAGCAAAGAAGCATTCATTTTTATTTGTGTAAAAATGTAGTTAATTTGGCTTATGATCTACAAAACAAGGTTTTTTCATCTGTTTTATGCTGACAGCTTGCATTACATACAGATTTTGTTGCAAAGGGTTTCATCCACATTTATTTCCCAAAATATAAATCTAAAATGGAAACTGACATAAATAGAGATTTTTTTTCTTTTTTTTTGTGCTGACTGAACAAGTTGTAAGTCTGGAATATATGCCCCAAAAACGTGACCTACCGTTCTGAGAACTCTCTCCTTTCCTTCCAAAGAAGTTGCATTGTTCAAAGGGAGAAGACACTATAAATACTACAGAGCTGATCTGTAAGCTGAATCCAACTTCCATCTTTAGTTTTTCACCCAGGCAAGAATTTTTCTGGAAATTTCCCAGCAGGAAGGTCTAGTGCTGTTTAGGACCCAAAACTGATACTTGGTTCCTTGGTCATTTTTCTCCAGAGAATGCAATAAAGATGTTGACACAGAACCTCACACTACTGAGAGCAACAGCACTGAGGGCTTTGGCAACAAGCACAATAAAAAGCAGTAACAGCTCTGATGAAGTAAATAGACAAAAATTGCCAGTAATGGTGCTTTGTAGGGATACAGTGGTGGTAGGAGCATGGTCTTGAAAGGCACGGGATCACCATTCTCTTCTGTACAACTAATTTAACCATCTGGAGGACAAAGCTCATGCCATGCTCCCTAAACATAAATGATACTAAACTAAGAGGAGGAGAAGAATGCCTCAAAAATATTCAGCTGCCTGGCAAGCTCAGCGAAATGGGCTGAAGTGAGACATTCCACTGAAGATAGATGTAAGGCTATGCAGTTGAGGAGAAATAATAATCAGTGCAGGAATGAAGTGAGAGAGTGCTGTTTAGAAAGCAGTAATGCAGAAAGACTTGAGTACTAGGGTGGATAATGAATTAGATGAAAGTTCATGCTGCAATACCACTGCAGAAAAAGGCAATTGCTATCCTGGGGCACATGCACAGAGATACTGGAAGCAATAACTCAGTTTTAGACAGTTTTTGGCAAGGCTGTCACTGCAGTGCCACATGCTGTTTGAGGTCCATTACTCAACAACAAAAAAAAAAATTCATTTTTAACAAAAAAATCCAAGACCTGGGGCAGGGAAGGGAGGGATGACAGGGAATGACATATGGAATGAATCAAGGCATCTTTAACACCAACCTTGTGCCCTACTCAGTGCTGGCCTGGACAGCTGAGCCACAGGCTGCTCAGGCCTTGGTGTGCCCGTGCTCATCCTCTCAAGTCTCCACTGCTCCACTCCACCTTCTACCTCCTTGTTTCATACATCAATTTTCATAACAAGCCTCATAAAGAGCTAGATTTTAGAGCACTCAGAAGTGTTGATCTTCAGGCAAGAAGTGCTCTCACAGCACAAGAGTGAAAGAGGAGAAGAGATGAAGAGCTCTGTAAAGAACAAAGGGATGCTTTCACCTTGTGGCGCCCCAGTGGGAGCTCAAATGAACACCATCATTTAAGCAAGGGGCAGGTTTGAGAGGAGAGGCTCAGTGCACACAAGTGCAGGAACAACACATGCTTTGCTTGAGTGCCACTGCAGAGCAGCTCTGGCTGAGAAGAGAGACAGAGCACAGGGATCAGCAGGAGCGGCACACAGAGGCACACAGCCTCCCATCCAACCTGGGCAGGTTCCACACTGCCACGCCAACCAGACAACTCAGTTCTGGCACAGGTAGAAGACACCTGGGGAGCTGCACACTCGATTCCAAAACTTTTGCTTTCCCCAGAGCACTTCTTGGGAAAGCTCAGGCACAGAACCTGCTCCCTTCCCACTCTGCAACATTCCCACTTCCAGTGTTACTAATCCTACAGTTATTACAAGCACTTAAACTACTTAAACACACACCAAAAGCACTGTGTCTTGAAAGACCAGACGAATCCAGTGTAGAGCCTGACAAATGCAATTGTCTCCCTAAGGATCACAAGAACCCTCCCAAAGACTTCAGCCCACCTGCAGCAAACAAGGCTGTTGACTGCTGCAGGTTTCTCACTTCCCAAGCAGATTGCTTGGCTGTTTAATTATAACACAGCTTTGTACTTAGTCCCCACTTGACTCAGAAAGCCCCAGAATGGTCCTCAATACCCACAGAAAGTTTAATTACTCAAGAAAATAACTCCCCCCAGGCGAGTTAATTCCAAAATGTGCACGTGTTCCACAGTTGCTATTTCTGTATTTTATGCTGCTTCTTTTATGTTTTCACTGTGAGCTGTAACAATATTCCATCTCATGTATAGGCAGTGTCAGTGTCGAAAAACAGATTCACCCTTTTATACAATACTATAGATTTCTTCGTGGCAACATCCTATGTTCTAATTTGTCCACAAAAAGGAGATATTCATATCAAAACAGATATTCTCTCTTATTCTAAGTAATTTAAAATTGCATTATAATAAGGAGATTACTTTTTAAGTAACAAATGCATTAAATATTGACAGCATATCAGAGCTTGCTCTGTGATAGCATTCGTCCTAACCACTACAGGGATCTGCAAAGCTGCATCTTAAAGCTATGAAGAACTTCTAGCAATACCACCACAGACTATCAAAAATTAGTTTTTCCTCAAAAAAAACCCCAAACAAACAACTGTTCACCATTAAATATGCTTCTATTACTATTCTTTTTTACATTCTACATACATACTACAGTCTTCGCTAGGGAAATAGGAAGTAAGACTATTCATAAGAAAACCTCTTGTCTTTCTTTTTTTAACCCCCAGTTCGTATTTTGTAAACAAGAAGCTCAAAGCAATCAGTTCCAGTCAGGCTTTTCAGCTTTGGATTTAAATCCTTTCATGACTTCTTCAAAAAACATGTATCAAAATTTCAGAGAGCAGGAGAGAGAGGACTCTTGGCATTGTAATTTTCTCTGATGAACAAACTGATGTATTACAATGAGGCATCTATATACCCAAACTACATGCCGACTGACAACCAAATCAGATTTGAACACAGGATTTGAACTAGATAGAAAAAAAGGTAACAATGATTAGTAAAATATCATCTACTGTATGTGATTAGATTTAAAGCAGCAGGAAAATAAAGACTGATGTAGAGCACATTTGGCAACTGATATGATCCATCTTAACACAGCACATACAAAGATCATCTTTGCTCACATGGAGTGTATCCCTCTGGTTACTGCATTGCTCTGAAAGGAAATAAAGATACAAACACGAGATAAGAAGTTAGTTTAAGCATATCTGCTGAAACACCAGGAAACTGCAAGAAGCTTAGCTTCCAACAGAGATGTCTCAAGCCATTAGCCTATTAAGATAGATACTAGGACTTGCCAGGATTTTGGAAGTCCAAAACACAATCACCCAACACCCAAAAAAATCCCTATTTTCATCCCCAAAAAACACAGTATACATGGGAAAGAGGCACAGAAGGTGAGGCTTCAAAACTAAACAGCAGCAAGGGACCAGAGTCAGCCTCAGCTGGAATGAGGGACAAGACTGAGCCACGGGGAATGTGAAGGAGGTTGGTGCAATAAAGAAACAGGTCCCAGACTTAAGAGACAGACTTGAAAACCAGTCTTCCCAGCAACTTGCTAAATAGACTGAGCAGTGAAGATCCCTCACACTGCTCAGGGACAGAACCCTGGGAGATGTGCAGCTGGGGGATGGAGCAGGAGGACTATTCCTTAGAGGTGCTATATAAAAGAACACAAAATGCTCAGACAGTATGGTCTGGCTTGAAGACCACATTGAGCTGAGCAGCTCTGACAGGTCAGCAGGACAACAGCACTGCTCACAGCAATCCAAAAAAGTAAAACGTTTTTGGGACAGGAACACACCAGCCTCTCCTGGCTCCAGGCAGCTGGAGCAGAAGGGCAGCAACAGGAACCTGGGGCTGCCAGGGCAGGCTGGGGACGGGGTGAAGAGAGCCCCAAACAGGGGGCAAATCAAGCAGCAGCAGAAACATCACACAGACTGGTGTTGCACTTAGGGCCAGGGACTGCTGAAGTTATTGCTGAGTGCCCCATCATGGTTTGTGATGGCACTGATTATTTTATTGCAAGTTTAAATACTACAATAACAAAAAAACCCACAGAGCAGGAGGCTGCTTTTGCAATTTTCAGCCACTTCACTGCAGCAGAGCAGTGAAACCAGCCCCTGATTTAGCTGGAAATACTTCATTTGCGAATCTTACTGTAAGTGTAAATTTATTAGAGCCCATTAAGCAACATGTAATCAATAACTATTCATTATTTTCAGTATAGGTAAGGTAAGGAAAAAGGGGCTTCTCAGGTCACAGTAAGGAATATATCAAGTCGGGAGGAAAGAAATCCTTGAAAGAGCTGCAAGTTCTTAATTGCCCCCGAGGTCTAATGCAGCTGAGATATTCAGCACTCTGCATTCATGCCCCTTAGAATTAGGTAAGCAAGAAGGTGTTACACATACACTATGTCAGTCACTGATGTAAGTTTATTTGTGCTATATAAAAGCCAAGGGACAGTCAAATTGAGATTTAATACAGTTTTGTTTCTACTCCATTTACAGGCAATGCAGACTACAATTATAGGGGGGAGAGCGGGCAGAAAAAAAAAGGAATCTTTTTTCAACTTTTTTTACTTTACACTTCAATAAATATTAGAAATGAAAAAAATTGATATATGGTGGTGCAAGAATATATTAATAAAAGGCTGGCACTATCGGAAATTTGACTTCTTTAAAATATATCTACTTTAATTTGTTTTTTAAAAGAATTACTATGCCCTAGTAAAAATCTGCAATTTCTAGCCAGCTACATTAATATTTCAACTTGGCTAAATTATTCTTTTAAAAAAGTTTCTAATAAAGTAGCACTTTCTGTGCGTCTTTTAATAAGATTACATTTCTATTTATGACATTATAATACGTTGTATTAAAAACAAAAGAAAGATTACTATGGGAGGAATAGAAATGTCTTCCTTCATTTTAAATTTAATTTAAAGTGGAGGAAAAGGATTTTTCTTTTAAATTAATATTTCCCTTGCAGTGTTACAAATCCCAACTTGTGCTATTGAATGAGAAGCAGGAAAGGAAACTTCGTCATTTTTATGCAAACTTGAAGAAAAGGCAAAACTAAACTTCACTAAGCCTCATATATACCTGTAAGCCAAAACTTGTATCTTTGCATAGCCTAAGGGTAAAGATCCTAAGCCAAGATCCAGATTCCACCTGCTGAAAGAGAGCATAAGAGGTAGGTCCTATTGCTCTGTATTAATATATCAATTTTTACAGAGCAAGGCAGCAGAAACCATCCTAAAATGAGTCATGGCAGAGAGAGGAGGAAGAAAACACCTGCAGCAGCTCCTGTGCATCCTGCTGTACTTCCACCTGGAAGGGAGGCATGTCTTGTCTGCAGTGCCAACAGAGGTAAAACTTCCCACGCCTGTTCAACATTTACATTTGCTGATTCTGGTGAATGAAAGCAACAGCAACGTACTGGAGCTTCAGGAAAGTCTCATTCCCTTGTTCCCATCATGTCATGAGGGTTTGCTGTCAGAGCTGGGCAAAACTGCTCTTACACAGTCCTGTACAACATTACCACAGCGTTTGGCAAAGGCAGTCAGCATTGGAAAAACAGAGGTGCAGAGAAGACAAATCACTGCTCAGTATCATCTGATGTCTATCAGTCAAATCAGAATTAAATTGCAGGCTCAGACCTGAATGCCAGTGGAATATTCCATCCAGGCAGTTGGCACTGATTTGTCCCTCAAAAACCTACGGTGATGAGAGAAGCTCAGACTGCACGAGTCACAGAGTGCACACAGGAATTCAACCACAGGAGAGACTGGTAGAAAAAGTACACAAAACAAAGTGAGTTTGCATGGCAGAGGGATAACCTTATACTGGAGAAGCATTTCTATGTATATTGGCCATAATGTAAAAGATTATGAGGGGTTTTTCCTTCTATAAGGTACCACTATAGTTTAAAGAAATCTTCTAGCCCAGACTCAAAATAAAATTAACCTGTTAGTCATTCAAAGGCAAAAGTACACACTAAAATAATCACCTATAGCCTGAAATGGGATTAAAGGGTAAAATCCCTGTCTGAGTAGAAACCAAACCAGACCCCAAAACTCCTTCTGAACCAACTGACAATTCCCAGAATAAAATGAGCAAGTGTGCTCAGGAAATATTTAGTCACAGCAATATATTCTTGATAAAAATCAATGCCCAGGATATGCACTGTTCCACAGAAATGACCTTTAAATAGCCACAGTCCTGGACAGCAAGGCCCCAACCACACTTCAGAGGGGGTGGGGAGGGTAGGAGAACTACAAGACAAAAAAGGATGTTTTTCAGATAGGTCTTTACTGGTCCTTGACAGTCAACAAATTTATAACAGATGTGCCTCATTCTTAGTGTGGAGAAATGAGTGCTGGTAACTGTTATTGTCAGGACAAATCAATTGGAGCCATATGTCTGCAGCAGCTGACAGCATCATGAAAATCTCAAGCAGCACAGAGACATTAGGATGTTGCAGAAAATAAGAGCCTTCCCATCGTGTAAAGGGCCTTTGGGAGATGCCTCTCTCTTGGAGATATATTTGTTAGGGAATTAGGTTATATAGTTTGATTCTTTCAAATGCTTGATTGTATGTGAGACTTTGCCTCCTCTTACCTATTCCCCAGAAAGTAGGTTATAATTAACAGGAGGTACAATGCTACAAATTAATCATAGGACACATCTAATTAGGATTCTTATTTTATCTGGATTAAGCAGGAAGCTGTCACAACATAAAACAGGGAAATTCCCTAACCTGTGCTCCCCACCAAAATGTCAGCCATTATTCCCATGATAAAACCCAAGGGGAATGCACAACTCACAGCAAAAACTTAACTGATGACAAAGAGGAATAAAATGCTAGGAGCACATTCTAATAAACTGAAGTTATGCTTCTAGAGCAAACCCTCCTACAGTGCATCTCCTAGAACTTTCAGAATGCAAATTATTTATGGTTACCAAATAGCTGTACTGTAAAATAGGGAAAGACATAATTGAACAGATATTTGGCCAGTATGCCTAGACCAAAGCAGTGTAACATGCATTACAAGAAGAGGAAGTAACTAACATTGTCAAGTCAGCAGGGTCTCATGTAGGTTAAAATGTAATGCAAGATCAGTGCCATAATTATCCACAAAGCAATTTTTTAGTTTATTGACTATACTGCAGTTCCTGAATTTATGTCCTGGGGCTTAAATTGCAAAATATTATTGCAACGTGGCAGATATTATAATCCAGATATCAGTAGCTCTGCAGGAATACTTAGGATTTCTCTGAACAGCCAAGTTTCTCCAAAACCACTGCCCTTCTTTTACCGGTACTAAGGAGGAGTCCACTAGAATGCAAGCACATTTATTGCTGAGTAAAACACATACAGAAAGTGAAAAGGAAGAACTAATTTTCCCCAGCTCACAGATATCAAACACTGCATCAAACACTCCTGTTCTATTCCATGGTGAGTAGCAGCAAGTTAAATGAGCAGCACGTTCTCAGTTTGCCTGTGCCCCTTCCCCATATTCCTTTATCTACATCACAACTCTGCAAGACTTTTCCCACATAGGTCACCCTTTCTGACTGGGGTCCACCCAGCTGACAGCATTTCCCTCGAGGTGACTGTATGATGACATTGAGCACACAGTTTATGAGCAGGTTTTGGGTGTCTCGGCAGGGAAGCCAAGTGCCCCTTCCACCCTCTGTGCCAACAGGACCTTCAGTGTCACCTCTGCTGAGCCCAGGGTCAGGGTGCACCAGCAAAAGCTTCTCACCTCTGCTGATCACTTCAGCAGGAAAGCAAAGACAGAAGAACATTCCAAACTATCCTATTCTGCAAGGATAGGACCTGGACATAATTAAGCACACACTTTGGATGCTTCCTAAAATTTCAAAACAAGGGTGAGAGGAGAGGCTGATCAGCCTCCTGATCTAAGATTAGCCTGAAATTAAATGTGAGCCAGCAGAAGGAAAACAGTAAAGCTTAGAGGACTTAATCTAATTTTTCCTTCTTGGAAAAGAAGTACCTTGTTTTCCTCACGAGTAACACTGCAGGTGAGGGTGAGCAGACTATGTGCTCCACCTCAAACACTCAACACATAACAACCCAAGAGCCCAGAAGGGACAAAAGCACCAAAGTGAAATGCCATAACATTCAGTGGTTCATCTTGAAAGCAACTATAAAGATTTTAATAACCAAAACCAGCATTTTGTTCTTGACTGTTCCCTGCGAGTAACAAGCCCATGTTCACACGTCCCCATGGAGGGATGGATGCAGCCGTAGGATGAGGCTTAGTTTGAACGCTTAATGTTTTCTCAGCCTTCCAGATCTCTATCAGATCCATTGCAACGTTTCCCCGATAAAGAAGTGATGGGATCAGAATACTGACTGCCACATGCTGTGAAGTAGTCCTGAAACTTGGAGCATCTACAACAGAGATCTGCTCCAAATGTCAGCCTGATAATATGGGAGTAACGGGGCAGAATGCTCTGGTCTGTGCTTTGCAGGAGGTCAGACCATCATTTAAATAATCCCTCTAGCCTTAACTTTACGTTATTTTGTACTCAGGCAGGCATGTGGGAATATATCATGTCTCAATCTTGCCAGGAAAAAAAAAGAGAGGAATAATCAGAACATAATCAAGACATTTTGTGAAGAAAGAATCCACACAGATAAACATTTGGCATAGGGAAAAGACCACAGTCTTATTAAGAAACTCATCCATACATCTGCTACAACCAAGTTCTCCTTTCCTTGGAGGTGGAAGTTTCCTTCTCTTGTGCTGGGGCTTGGGCTGTTTACAAAATCACTTTTCCTCTGTGCTCTTTTGTTGACATATGGTTTCAATACTTTAGTGCTGCATTAATCCTATTTTGTCTTTCAGATAATAAGGATATTGTTGTTACTAAGTACTATGCTAATTGTTTTTGTCTAGTATTAAAAAATATGTTGCACTGCCTTATTCTAATTAACTTGAGATTATTATTGAAATAATGGTTTTATTATTTTACCACTGGCATTTTACTGCCTTGTAGTCTTAGTTCTACTCAAGCTATTATGACTTTGTAGCAATTGACTAACTACAATTATTCCATTATCCAGCTTCTAACATTTAATTGGGTGAGTGCAGAAAATACTTGCCTATTACAAGATCTTTGCTTTCTGATTTATTAGAATTAACCCTCCCTATACAGAATCTAGACTCAGTTCGTCTTCCCCCTCTTCTCAAGCAAAATCCTATGAGGATCACCGTAAGTTTCGTTTGGTTTAATTACGAAGGGGAAAACTTAAAATATATTACGAGATTTATATTGATGCCCTGCAGCAAACATTCTTCATTTCACACTTTATGTAAGATTTCAATAGTCAACACACTTGCCTCCTCCCCAAATGAGAACACACCCCAGGGCAGGACTGTTAAATGTCATTAGCATGAACTAGTTTTTGCATTGATTTTTGTTGCTCTGTTTCTCCTCAGTCCATTCAATGCATTGCAGAGTTCAGATTTAAGTTTTAATTCAAATACTTGGCAGCCTTAATACCTTACCCAGGCTGCGTTTTTCTCCAAGTTCCAGCTACAGAAATCCATCAGGTTTCAGAGAGCTGTTGTAGGGACCAGCAGCAAAGTTTGGCTCAGCAGCATCTTAACATTTGCTGCTGGTTTTACTGATCGTTGGCTCAGATATTCTTAGAGGCTCCAAATAAGACTATTCAGCTTGGTGTGCTCTTATTTGCAATGGAAAGCCTGTTAAGCCACCAGCTGCCTTTTAAGTCCAGGACTAAGTGCTTGGTGTGCCAGGAGACAACTCGATCTCAGATACCAACAGGGGTCAGGCAGGCATTGGTGCAACAAGCACCGTGCACAGAAGGTGCCCAAAGAACTGCACAAATTGGCAAAGGAGATCAGAATATCAAAACATTTGTGCAGTGGACAGTCTGAGGACGTTTCTCATCCTCTGATGTGTGAAGAGCTAGTTTAGAATCTGGGCACAACATGTGCTTTTGCGTACAGTCTGGTGCAATTGCAGGGAGGGGGGGAACGGGGAGGTTTTAAAAGAAAAAATAATCAGTAAGCAAACAAATAAAAAAACCAGAATGACTGAAGGCTAAAGAGTGCTACACTCTGAACTCCCTACACCCTCATTTCCAGCTTTTATTGGCATTAAGTTAGGTCATTAACATTTTATCAATATATTATGTGTATATAATGTTACTGAGATTAATGAACATAGGCAATGCTGCTCTCAAGGCAATCAGAGTTCTGTAATAAGTTATATGCTTGCTCTTCCAACAAACTGCTCGGTGGTAGGGATGCATGGATTTTTAAACAGCTCAAAGTTTAATATGTTAGAATTAAAAGTGTGACTACACTGCAGAATTAACTTTAAAAGAACAGATAGCTTAACCCAGATTAGTATGCTGCTCCTGACAATCGAAGTTTTGAAACCCAAGTAGTTCAGACTTCAGCATATGCTCTAAGTCAATATGTATTGAACTCCAAGCCTCTGCTGCAGCTGATTAAGGACAAAGAAAGGACATGACACAATGATACAGGAATCTTTTTTGTGTTCCCAAAGAAAGAACATTGCTTATTTTTATTAAGTCTTAAACTTTCTGTTATCTGGCTACCTAATACCAGGTATGTTTACTACACTCATTTCTGGTTTTAAGCCTGAAGTGTATAGCCTTGATTGTCATTCTGCTCATCTACTCTCATTAGAGGCTGCTCTCATTTAGCACATATTCAATTATACAAGTTTTATTAGAAGCCTAGGCAAAACCCAACTGCCTTCCTTTTCCTCCTCCTTCCCACTCTCCATCCTGCTGCTGTAGATACACTCCTATGAAATATTTTTTAAATTTATTGTTAGGATAATTTGCATTTACCTAGGGGACACCCTGCAGCTTAATATGTTGACATTGAAGCAGTTAACCATTAAAAGCCCCACAGCAGCACTTGGAATTTACATTACAGAAATGAGACACAAGCTCACATCTCCTAGTTAGCTTCTAACCACCCTTACAAAGGAAGGGAACACCTCTAGTCACAGTGATACAGCATAAAACGAATCTCATGTCACACTATAACAGGTGTCAGCATATGCATTAACTCTTTCTCAAAAGTCGTACAGATTTCTTTCCTTTGACCGCAGTACATTGTTCATGGAAAAATTTCAATTCAAAACCCTAAGTAAGACAACTCACCATGCTACCAGAAATACTTACTTTACATATTCTTTTATGACTGCCTTAACAGCAGGAACATTCTCCTCATTCCCACAGTACTTGGTGACAGAAATGCTGAACAGACTCTGAAACCTCATGGAGAGCTGTTAATCAAAGCTTCCTAAACAACAGACCACAAATACACAGCTCATTTTATCCAGAGCTGCCTTCACACCCCACCTGTGCTCCTCCTCATAACCCATACAGGCACACAATGCTTCGCACTGAAGAAACATGCTGATCCCATTTTCTTACAATGCTTGACAGTTATGCAACTCCACACAACCATTTCCAAAACTATCTCATCACTGTCCAGCTTGTCTCCAACTCTGCCAACTAGCTTTTTCATACTTCTCATGCACTGCTATGTCCCGTTATATTAGCAGGGAAGGAAAGGAACTAACCAGCTTTCAAGTTAAAATCATTGCTTGGAAGATAAAATAGGATACCTTCCCCCACTTCAACACCCTAGCCCCATTCTGATTCACCAGCTCCCTTCCCTAAAATGAATCATGTTGGATAACAAAGGTTCCCACGCTGACTCAGATAACTTGGAAGAGGTAGTCTTCCCCCTCAGTGTTTTAAAGGGTGAGTTTTAAAATAGCAGTTCTGGTTAACTTAGGTTTTTCGTAAAGGTTCAAGGGTTTAATCAGTGAACTCACCAATTGCACCATGTAAATAATCTAAATCTTATCATCAGCACATCACGTCCTGAGAACTTTTTCTCTGGAAAGTGTTGTGAAAAATCAGATTGAGCTTCTAGAAAGCATGTCTTCTATTTTAAGACATTACCTCAAATTACCTCAAATATTTTTAGAAACTACCTGAAAACACTATCCAATATAACAGTGATTTGAGGAGATCCACACAGGACTCCAAAATCAGCACTCAGTAATTTTATCATCACAGTAACTCACAGATAATGCACGGGTACTTTCTGTCCCTTCCCTTCATTTGCCAAAGGATGAAACTCCATCTCGCACCATTCACAGTGCTCCTGACATCCCAGTGGTGGAGAGAAGGTCACCAGCATATCTGAAACCACAGCAAACAGCTACATACTTTTTTCTGCTTTGTCCATCATAATCCCCAGATCCCCTGCTATGAAAGAACGAGGACTGAGCAGAAGCAATCAGTCAATGACAGTACAAATGTCTCTCCCCTGTGATCATAATGACATAGTATCTAAATCTGTTCATCACAGCATAGGTGCATTAAAAATATGCACAGATGTGTCTTTCACACCACCGCTAGCAAGATACTCCCCCCGTATTTGCTACATTATGAGATGATACCAATTTGCATTTATATTTTGATTACATCTGACTGAATTCTATAATGTTCAGCAATTTGTGATGGATGAAACCTGACACCATCAAAAGAAGTGTGAGCTTTGCCATTGACTTCAACAAGGACATGATTTTACCTTAAGTGCTCCAATAAGCAAAGCTTTAAATAAATAGAAGGCCATAGTTTTTTCTAAACTGCACAATTTTGAATCAGAATAACCTGGCTGAATCTACAGATTTATACAATAAGAGCAGAACTCCCCAAACCATTGCTATACCTCAGTTAAAGTTTATGGCATTACAGTTGGATGGTATTTCACTGCTGTGCCTTCTTATGTAAAATATCACAGGCTGCAAGTGCAGCTGGGGGCTCCTTCCATACCTCCAGCCTCTCTGCCTTTGTATCTACCAAACTTTGTAGTCTTCTTTTCAAAAATCTTGAAGGATTTTCCATTCAATGCCAGTTGAAGGAAACAGGGGAAGGCAACATCAGAGTTTTTCGTTAACTAAATCTTGAGTCCCTGAGGCCACCAATATATCCCAGCTGGGGCAGCACTGCTATCCTGGTACCTGCTCACAATGTTCCAGGTTAACTGTAACTCACTTTTAGAAGGTGTTCAAAGTATACTACCCTGACAGAGTATCAGGCACTTCCCACCATGTAGGTCCAACATAGCTCTGATTAGCTGCACAGATCCTTTGGGACACGAGCCCAAGGTCAGACAGACTAAAAGCACAGTTTAACCATTTCTGTTTAACTAAGAACAGAAAAGATTAAAATGGATACGCAGAATCTCATGTACTTCATGCTTCAAACAAAAGAGAAGGCTGCCGGACTTTTCCAGGAGCATGTTCTTCAGGGATATATTGGGAGCTCATCTGGTATCAGTTTAACTATTCAAGAGATGGGGTCTGCTGTGTGCTTCCAAGAGTAACAACCTTTCAAAATCCCCTTACATAAAAATATTTGTAGGTATTTAATATATATATATGCATACACACATATTAATATTCCCTCATCTTCCTTTACTGTATTTTGCAGCACTGCCTTTGGCAAAGGACAAAGACTTGAATGGTTTTAATTTCTGCTTTTTTTAACCTCCAAAGAGTTTTTCCCTACTCAGACAAACAGACCCTCCACAAGAGCACCACCCTAATTGCCCCAGGCAGTTAGATCCATTCAAGCTCAAAGCCTTGCAACTGCTGGTCTTATGACTGAATCCACTTGTCAGGGGCAGCAGAAACTGTCTGCTCCTCTCCGACAGCCCAACACATCACCTCCAAAATCCAATATATACACCAGTTTCTGAGGCCTGAATCAATAACTGTCATCAAGCATTCACCACCACATTGCACTGAGCAGCTCACCTTAATGCCCAAGTCTTGTGTCCCCATGAGACTCCTGCTAATTCACAAGTCAGCAAGATTCAGCCATAGGTCTAATTCTCCTGTGCTGAGTGCCCCATTCTGCACCCACCACCCTTCTACCCTCCCTGCCAGGTATCCCTGACACTCCTTCCACTGCTCCTCAATCTCAGCCTAAATCATTCTGCATCATTTCCTGTCTCCTTTTTCAGCTCACATATCAAAATTGAACACACTGTAATGTGGAGCACAGGGAATTTTTCCCCAGATCTAAATCTAATTTTCCATTGCTTGGCCAGGTTTCAGTCCTGACTTCTAAGGTAGAAAAAACTGTGAAGCTTTACATATCCTAGAATATTTAAGAAGGTGGGAGTTAGTTATTGGGGAAGAGTTTAAAAGGCAATTAGAGAGGCAGAAACTGTACATCTGCTGGCACAGCACTGTCTAAGTAAAGGGGAAACAACTTTTCAACATAGTTTGGCAACATCATAGGGAAATTATTTTCATTAATAAAAACAAAGTCAGAGACTCTGGGCAGCTTTCAGAAACGTTCATGCTGAAGTAACAGAAAGTAGGCAGCACTCTCCTGTAAGTCATGGTGTTAATCCCATTCCTGCGAGGCTTTGCACGGAAGAAGACTGGGCAGAAGGGCTAGCCTGCACCCGACCAAAAGGTCAGCATCTTCCCACGAAGCTGCACTGCATTCATTTCTGTTACAACAGCTCCTGGAATAGCTATTACAATTGCTGTTACCTCCATGTGGATCCTTGTTCTGGAATAAAACCATTTAATTGGGATACTGGTACTACAGCAGCAACATAAATAAACCAGTACAACTGTATTGTTTCATTTCCTTGAGAGGCCTTTAAAATGATAAAAACCTTCTTGTCCTCCAGAAGACATGAAGCTGGTGTCATTTTTTAATACATTATGTACACAGAATATTTCTGTTTGGACACTCAGACATGCAGAGAATGCCTACTTAAAAAAAGCTTCACCAGCTCAGACTCAATACACAGAACAGCTGTATTCTATTAAGCATGGAATATAAATACATTTTTCTAGTTAGGAAAATACCATGTCAGACACACTCCTCTTGCAGGTAATAAACACATGGAAACCAAGGTATCTAACAGGGCTGGGACATTTGGGAAAAGCCTGTCTGGAGAATAAGCTTGTTTATGAGAATAAAAACCTCACAGAGTATCTCAACTAAGTTGGCGAGAAAATTAGGACAGCGGAAAAAAAACACTGGGATTTTTTTTCCCTAAACAAATGGCTTCGTATTTCAAGCAAGCACAGGAGATGCCAGGGGGGCTGATGACAATCATCACTGATGCGAATGATGGGATATGTCAAGGAGAGAGAAATGTCATGTGGGAAATGTAATTAGCCACTACAGAAGGGGGGCTGACACCTCCCCACCGCTCACATGCCAAAAAGACAAGCCCAAAATATGAGTAAAGCTATTGACTCAGATGTTGTTTGATATTCTTGTACCAGATATAAACACAGGAACTTTTCTTGAAGCACCACAGCATTGCAGTTACTCCCAGTCCAGGTGTTACCTGAAGACACTTAATGGGAAAGGAACAGAAGTTGATCAACTGCTCCAAATTCATTTGAGTTACTCCACAATAAATCAGTTTCTTGCCTCATCCAGGTAACTAAAAACACAAAGTGTCCGTGACCATGAAATTTAATGGATTCTTCCTGTGCAATAGCTTTTTAGACTTAACTGATGTTACCCACTCATTAACACTGTCAGATCATATAAGCATCTTTAACAGCAACAACATAGTGACAGCTGCATTGGCTATACCAAAACCCCCAGTTAGATTTTCTGATATAGATTCAGCATATTTGCAGAGGCCTTAACCTGGTACCCTTGGCATCTGCTCCAAACTTTCTGATGTTCACTGGCCTAGCTGAATGTGGCATACTCATGTTTCCATTTCAGGGTACAGGGGCAGCAGAGAAAGAAGAGAAAAAATAGATGCTGACCTTTCCGAGTTAAGCTGGAGATACGGGGAGAACTTTTCCCCAAGGTGCTTAAGACACATCCTGGAATCAAGGTTTGCACATAAAGCAGATATGTGCTGCCTTGACCTTCAGAAGTGAGACCCACTGGCAGTCCATTGCAACTCTGCATCTGATAGTTGTTTCAAGCTCTGTAATCCCTTGCCCTAAGCCAGTTTCCAGGCAGACCCACAGAAACTTAACAGATTTAGTAAAGTCATCATATACAGCATCACAAGAGGATTAGTTGCCATCATCCCTTCTCTGCCTCCCTNTGAAAAAAAAAAAAAAAAAAAAAGGCTTGAACAACCTTCTGTCAGGTAAACAAGCCCTCAAATCACCATAATATTGGTGCACTAAAACACCTACTGAGCTCCCTGGCGTGTCAGCTTTATTAACCCACTGTGTCCCCAGTGCTGTCCAGATTTCTGTGCAGCAGAAGATACAATACATCTTTCTCACATCCCATTTCTTTTGACAGGACTGAACTCCACCCAAAAAGGTATCCTTAATGTTATATCAGAGAGAGAAAAAGGTTCCTTTTCACTAGACCCTGTAGTATATACAGGAAGGGAACATGATCCACCTTGCACAAGTTCACAGTCTAAGTAGTCCTAAAGCAAGAGGCTTGTTCAGAGTTGCCCAAAACTCAAGAACAAGCCCAGTTATTTAGATTTCCATTAAAGCAACTGAGCCATATTTTCACCCTTGAAACACCTCCTTCCTTTAGAGCAACCCACACTGCACAAGCACAAGAACACAAGACTTCTCTCACTGAGCCTTGGTCAGATTCACCTGTCAGACACTTCCTGGATGCTCCTACAAACCACAATCCCATTGAATCGAGCATCGTACCATGGTGATGCTCCACCACAGAGCAGCTCAAACCCAGGAGTGCCATGGGGTTCTCAGAGCAGGACTCCTTCTGTCATGATGCATAAGGAGAGCTGGGAGGAGGGGGAAATCATGCATAGCCACTTTCAAATGTCATCTAAGTAGGCTCCAGAAAAACAAAGAGGAGATAATTCAGACAAAAATTGTTCTTAAGAGGTGCCTATAGTTTTCATCTCTGAAGAAAAACCTGTGTGGAAAATATCTAAAATATTCTTCAAATGTTTCAGTGCTCATGTAACTGGGGTATAAGGTGCCCTGTGTAGGAACATCAATACATTATTCAATCCTTTTTTTTCCTTCTGATAGAGACCTTAGACTATTGTTTCCATAATCTCTTCTCCTTCCCTTACTACATCTCTATCAATGTTAGTTGACTTCAAGTTTACTTATTTGGAGTCATATTAATTTTTAAATAATGCAGGGAAAAAAATTACTGCAAACAATGTCCTTGTAAATACATTTGCCAAGAAACTGATTATATGCATCCATGCAACACGCATCCAGCCATAAAAACCAGTTCTTTAACATGACCTAAGAATCTTGGAAAATAAAAAAAACAACCATTCTAATGTTTGTGGGTTTTTTTACCATATAAACCAAATTGCTGTGTTTAAGTTTTACTATGCTGTCTTTTGGGCAACTTGTTATTCAGTGGACATAAATGCGAGAAATTGCCTATCGAAATGCTGCATGTTCTGACAAGACCACAAGCAAATATATAGTCCCCAAAGACTCAGGGGCCTTTGCACACAATCCTATTAATTGCTAGAGGAAAGCAACCATATGGCAAGACAGTGGCATGCTCCATGAGTGCACAGTGGGAAATATGTAGCTTACTGGGAACTTTTTATAAAGGACAAGGGGGAAAAAAGACAGAAGCTACTAAATCTATAGGTTAGTCATTAGAAATTCAGTTATAGACTAGTGCATTTCTAATTACTGAGGTTCATTAAAGAACAGGGCTTTTTCTAGATAAACTAGAAAACTTTCATCCTTATCATTACAAGAATAATTGAAATCTTGTTTCTATTAAAGTTTAGATGACTTTAAATACCTTCCTTCAAAACTATAACAGCATGTAATTTAATGCTTACATAGGCGACAGAATACAAATTACCTGTTTCCTACTTGACAGACACTATACCTGCGTGGCACATACAGCCTCTGTGGCACACCTGAAGTCCACAGTTTCCAAAGCAGTTGGGTTTGAGCCATTTGCTCTGAGTGTAGGAGCCTTTGGGCTGTAGCAAGGCATGCTTTTCCTGGCACAAGTAAAAGTTCAGGCATTCTCCCAGCTCTCCCATTCCATTCATTCCACTCCCTGCTCAAAAAACCCACTTGGGCTGGTGCAGCTATCTGTGGGTTCAAGTGGGGAACCACATTTAAGCCAAAAAAAGCTCTCAGAAAAATAAGAGTTTTCTTTAATAGTTAAGTTTAGTTTAGCTCACTTCATTGACTGGGATCACTATGGGGTCCTGTAAACATCACATAGTGCCTAAAGTGGTGCCAACACAGCAGAAGAGGAGACAGCAGTAGAAGTGAACGTGCACTGCCACCATATCAGAGAGGCTGCAAACCACACTCTGAGCAGGTTTGACTCCTGCATTTCCCCCTGACATGCTCTCTCAGGCCACAGAAGAGCTCCCTCCTACAGCCCTGTAGCACTAATCCCTGCCATGACACATTCTCAAGACAAAAGCTGGCCCTCGTGGAAACCACAGAGGTGCTGCATCCTTCTCAGCACTCCAGCACATAGGTACAGACTCACCAGGACATCCTTGGATATGCACAACAGCAGGAGCAAACAGACACAGGAATTTATAAGTCTTTCAACACCACTGTTTGTATTGGGATTGGACAAAAGAATGGATAAATAAAACATGTTCCCCTTCATTCATTTGTCCCATGCTCACAGCAGCCCTCTTTGAGCTCCCAAGGGCTGAGGGCTTGTCCAGGAAACATGACACTGAGGCACTGCTAAAGGTGACCTTCATTCACAGAAAGGCTGTGATTCAGCAGGGCTGGAACAGCAACTGTAATTCACAGGAAACAAGGCACCAAAGCTTTCCATAAACCTAAAGACCTCACCTGTTGTCAAAAGCTGTCAAAACAGACCCCATGGCCTCTGCAACTTTCTACTCAAATCCTCCCAGCCTTACCATTTGGCTTTTCCACTTGATTAAATTTAAGTTTCTTGCATCAGGAATACAGAGAACAGATTTCTCTCTTGAAGCCTATTATCACACCTCCTGGCAACCTTCATCTGGATAACCAGCCTCAAGTCAAATCAACTCAGTCACCCCAGCTTTTCCCTTGAAGCTCAGTGCCCCAAACCAGCCACAGTAAATTCACTCAGCAGAAGGGTAACACCAGGTGACCTGCAGGCAGCACAGCCAACACGATGGCTGTGCTTCTAACAAGGAGTTTGGATTTCTGTGAAGAGTGTTCTCACAGCAATGGCATTGCTGACTCATGTTCAGCTTGTGACATACCACAGCTCCAGATCTCTTTTTGCAAGCCTTCTGCACAAATCCAAGTGATTTTTCCTACTTTTGTCTTCAGTGAATCACATCCAAATTTTTTTACAAGATTATTTATGTGATGCATTTATAGCCCAGCCCAGCTTCACATCATCTGCAAGCTTAATAAGGACACTCCCTTCTGCATCATCCAAATCATTATGAAAACAGAAATACTGAACAGAACCGGGGCCAGGATAGGCTTTTTCCAAGCCATGTTCAGTACATTATCCCAAACATTTCTTAAAATAAAACACCAGTAAGTAAACTCTCATCACCATTATCCAGACAGGTTTGCATCCAAAACGCACCAGAGATCCACAGTAAGACACCGAAAATGTACATGTGTGACAAATGGCCACAGTAAGGCAGCTCAGACGAGTCTCCCAGGCGCAGCCTGTGGCACACGGGCACTGCAGCTCTGCCTCCAGGTGCCACCTGAGCAACCCCCTTATCTCCGTCCTTCACACAGGCAGTGCAGAAGGGCAGCATAGGCAGGCTTACCATCCCTGCTCTGGAGTGCATGTTAGGGACCCCTTTTTAAGGACAGATGAATTAATTATACAAGTCTAAACACAAGGTTCAAGCATCCAATCCCCCTACCTGCAGCACCACCATTGATTCCACAGGGCAATGCAGGCAGAACAGCTTGGGGCAAGCATCAGTCATGCATTTGCCATTCTGCTAGTAAATATTTCTATATATTGTTTACAAATTTGAAAATCAAGCAACAAAAAACCCCCACCACAAACACAACACTTAAAAAGGAAAATCTGTGAGACTGCAAGGGCTAGGCAGAAACTCTATGTGACATTTTAAGACTGGTAGTGAGCTCTGGTTTCCTGGCAGCATTGGTACCTCACAAGTGCTTATCTCAATAGCAAACATCTCCCATTGCATTACTTAGACACCTTCTTTCAAGTCGTCTTTTGGCCTAAGTCATGCCTGTAATTCAACTGAAAACAGGGAAAGGGCAGGACTAGCCAAGTGACCCAGTTTCCAGCAGAACAAAGATGGAAAAAATGGTCAATAACGTTTGGATAGATTGGGCCATGTCTGCATCACTTTGTGATTGCTCCCACTTAGCAATCTCTTTCCTTCTCTGCCCAACAAATCTTCTGGACAGGTATGTAGCCCTATATGGTGCCTTCAAAGCCCCTCCTTGGAGAATAGGAGGGTGGCTTTGCTCTCCAGCCCACAGACCAGTTTGCCCACACTTGTTATCACAGTATCTTAGCCCTGTTGCAGAAGGGAAACACCTCTGAGTCTGTTTAGTGGATTAGCCTTATTCTAGGAGCCCCCTCGAGTTGTTCCTTGCAAGGAAGTCACTGTGCTCTCCTGTCATCAGTGAGACTCTTTGCTGTTCCCCTCCTTTGTTCTCCTTTTGTTTCTCCGAGTTAAGCTTATCTTTTGCTTTTGTTTTCCTACAGTAGTAAAACTCTATTATGATGCTTGGCAGACAATTTAAGCTACTGTGACAATCATCTTTGAAAAGGGAATCTGCTTTCATAAACCCTTTCTACATGACTAAATATTCGTTTCTGAGCTAGAAGCAGGCAAAGATTTCCCTCTCCCCACTATCTAGCTCCTGATTTTAAAGCTACTTAAAAATAAAAAAAGGAGCAGCAAGCTGTTTGCAGAGGAATGTTCTTTTTAAGATAACCACAATACCCTCAGCAGCAACACTTCCCCTCAAAGATTTCTATGTTATTTCTTCCTCATTCTTTTTCTTTTTGGAAAAGGGGGTAAAGCAACACAAGATACAAATCTGCAGTGTCTGCTTCACACTTGCCTCCCAGAGTGCACTACAGCCCAGACTGTTCACAAACAGCTTCAGAGAGTCACAAGGGGATCTTCTTCCTTGTTGTGTGTTTTTATAGAGAAATAATACATTATTTTTTAATTCTTCCCTTCAGGTTTTGAACCTTACTCGGTGACATTTTTAAAGTTTTTCGTCTAAGGACCAAGGGATCCATTTCTGCTAACAGACAAACAACTCACACATGAATAGAAAAAAAACAGACAAGCTTCTCCTATAATCCCATGTCTCCAGGAATTAAGGCTTTCAGGGAAGCAGTACTGAAGGTTTCTGATTAAATATCACAAGAATTGGTATAAGCTGTATACAAAGAAGTCAAACTGCAGTAGGTCATTAAGCCCTGGAACAGCCTCCTTCCTGCACATCCCTCTGCCCTGTTCATCTCCCATGAATCGTTCAGCTCTAACGCATGGAAAAAGCTCATCATAAACACCACAACAGGGGCTTCCTAGGAGAGCAGGCAACAATTTTGGCACCAAGGGTAGCCCAAACTGGTCTCCATAACTAGAAAGAAGCAGCAGCAGCAGTAGCAACATGTGGTAAATAAAACTGAACACAGAACCAGCAGAAAATTAGTCGGACGTAGGGGGTGTAGGGAGAACAGAAATGTGTTGGACCCCCACGGCTAGCTAATACTGGAAGAGATGGAAAGCTCTGCTCAGCACTGCACACAAGTGTCTGCTGGCACACCAGACCTTTCCTCCAAGTGACAGAGAGCAGCATTGATCAGATGGACAACAGGAGAGAAGCAAAATCAACTCTGGCTTTTAATAAGGCAGAGACCTAAGGCTGTGAACAAGGATGTAGCAGTGATGAGAGGGGAGGGGAAGGTTCTTTAAACCTGAGACTTGCTCACAGCCAACTTAAGTTGCATATGAAATAGAAAGTATTAAAAACATACAAACAACAACAAAACAAAAAAGTGCCACCAACACACAACAAGCAGCCAAGGAGGCTAACTCTCCATTAAAATGAACAAAACAAAAAACAGCATTAAAAATTAACGCTTCATTATACAGCAGCCGAGAGTTCCGTGTTGTGGGGGGAAAAGCTAAGCTGTCCACAATGAAATATTAAATTGACAAGGAAAAACACAGAAGGATAATCTGTTGCTCTCCCAGTAATATTTTTCTAAATCTTTGCCACTTGTTTTTGTTCCATCGGGTTTTTTTCCTACTAGTTATTTAATTAGTGAATAAGGCACATTCTTAATAAAGTAAATCACAGCTCACAGGCCCTGACCATGACCAGAAATCCACCAGGCTCAGTTTTGCACAGCCACAGAGACGTTGTGCCCTTCCAAGGAGCCATTATTCTGCTTTAACAGGAAAGGTAAGAGGTGAGGACGCCAGAGGGAGAAAGCACAGAAGACCACATCATACACTTATATAAGTGCTCAGTTTAGGTCACCAAAGGAGAGGAGAAAGTAAAGACTTGAAGGACTTGCTGAAAACATTGAGTGATAATGGCTGGAGGTTAAGACTCAAGAGATGATGACTTAGGGATAAAAAAATACTGGCTCAACACAGTTTGGTACAAACTGGTCAGAGGCAACTGCTCTGCAAAACCCCATAATTACTGTGTAGTGACATTGCACTGACTAAATTTACAGAGCTGTTTTAGAAAATTTCATTAGACATCAGTGGACACTGCACTGATTACTCCAAACCTCAGTACCTTTTAAGTTTCTACATGTTTATTCAGCCATTCTTTCTCCCTGGAGTGAATATTATCCTGTCTTAAAGGTTTGATGTAAAATCAAACAGCATGTTGTTTGGCAGAGCTTAGGTCTTCCTTTTAAGACTGCTCCTTCTCAAAAAGACATTTCCAAACACAAATATACCAGGGCATCTAAATATAACTGACCCTGCTTGGACATAAGTTCTTCACATGTCTGCCATCTCTCCCTCAGATCTTTTTAAATTGCACCTACTGGACATTATTCAATCCTCTCCCACAAAGGCAGTGCTGCCTCATTCCCCAGTCTGGCGAGAGGATCAGCCATAAGTTGCACAAAGACTGTCAGCTGAGAGCATCCTGTGTAATCACTCCAGCAAATGCTTGGCTTACTCAAACATAAATTTATGTTTAATGTTAAATTTATGTTTAAATTCCCTTCAGAATGTCCCCTCAGGGTCATGGTTTCCTGAGCTAATTCTAACCAGCAGCACAGAACACTAGAAATCAGTGGCACAAACTGGCTAGAGCTGCTGGGTCAGGGAGGGTTCAGCAGCTGGAAGCAGCCCTGGACTCGGAGCTGGCCATGCCACAGGACCCAAAACACCTTCCATCTGAAGGGCCACGTTTAGCTCAGGATGTTCCTGGTGCACAAGATCCATCTCCACCTCACAGATGAGCCAGACCCCTCTGCAAGCAGCTCTTCCTCTGTTTCAGCACAGCTACCTCCAAAGCACAGAAACAACGCACAAAACCCCGTGTGCTTTCTGCTGTTGGATGGAGAGTGCTCAAAATAGCAAGGCACAAACTGGAAGAGCAAAGCAGCAAACCTGGAAGCTTCAGAACTCGCTGCTGCCCCCAGAAAGCTGTTTGTGATGCACCAGAGTGTCAAACAGTGATGCAAACCTGGGGCTAAAGTGAATTGCAGTGTCCAACACCCCACCCTTGCCCTGTATTACTAGAGCTTTTGTAGCCTGACTGCCACACTGACATGGATTTGAGGCAGCAGCTTCAGGGCTTTTATGGGAGATGAGAAAGTTAAGCTTTCTTATTTGCAGAGCCATTTTATCAGTTGATTTGTGAGATTGTATCATATACTACTGAATATTAATATACCTCAAAACTGTTTCTGTCATACTCTCATCTGTTGTATAGTAGCACTCAAAAGCAGCCTCAGTGGCCTGTTCTTAAAAATTACTAGTTTTCCTAAAAGCATTGACCTAAAATTCCCTAGGTTTTTTTTTAGATTAACAAAAAGCTGGGGGGTTTTATTATTATTCAATAAAGAAACTCTACCACTTGACTCTAAGTTGCTCCACTTTTACAGATGCTCGAAAGTTCTTGAATTAAAAGTTTCCATCTTAATAAACACATTATGGTCAAGCAACTCTTCTAGAGATCCAGAACAAGCTGAAAGCAGAAATTCAATGCTTCCCACATCCACAATTATCTTCTGAAAAACTGCCATCGTTTATCAACACACAATTTACTACTTATTGCACAGTCTTTGCTCATAATGGGCTTGAACATTCTGGGTTACCCTTCTGGAGGATGGTCAGAAAAAGCTGCCACTCCTTGATCATGGCAGATACTCCAGCCTTGTACAAGTGTGTTATTGGAATTCAGGTTTTGGCTGAAAGCAAGGTTTAACTGGGGATTTGGGAATCATTAGCTTTAAAAGAAAATGCTTTGTTAAGCCTGGAAAAGCAGTGTTTCAAAATTTGCCAGCTCTGATGTCTCTTTCAGCTTAACCAAATCTACTAAATTAGATACTTGTTTTGGGAAGGAGTTTTGTTGTGTCCATTGTTCCCCCTCCCACTTTGGCAAAACAATTGAGAATCGCTGTTAGTTTCAGCCACAATATAGAGCTGGTCTTCAGAAGAAAAAGTTTTCTTCCAAATTTTTTTGGTCTAACAGCAGATATAGACATTGTATCAGCACCTTCTTTTAGTGACTGATGAGTCTGAGGCACTGATTTCAATTCAAAGGTATGCAGATAGAATAATATGCCTACTGGTATTTTTTATTGTTTCTTGCAGCATTGCTGATTGCCAAAGTTGCATATTCATGGAGGTACATGCTTATTTGCTGAGAAATGTCTATACTCCTTACCATTAGCAGCAATAATTAGTAGACAGTAAAAGAAAAAATTTCAGTCCTGAAAGTCCAAGACTAGCCTGGAAAATATCAGAAGGCTCTACCCTAACATCCAATGAAGAATAATTCTGATTGGCAACAAAGACAAGAACTTTCTTTATATAACCAAGATGTTTCCCAAGACAAGGAGCCCCAGGCCCATTGCAGTGTGCTCTGCCATGTGCTCTCTCAGCAGGTTTCTTGGAGCTCTAAGAGGAAACAAGGTAAAACAAAATCCCACACGAAAAAAACTTGGTTACTTTTTCCTCAGAACCTTTGTTCACTCTAAGTTAACAGTTCAGTACAAACCAGAGGTAGTTGCTTCACATAAGCCTGACATTTAAACACACCTACAGACTGGAACATAAAACAGAAACATTAGTTAATTATTACTTTTACATCAGCTACAAATATAAAAGGTTAGCTACTCATTTTCAATCTAGTTTCTTTCCTTTCCTCTTACTACTTATACTTCAAAAAGAAGGGGGTTATTACAAAGAAATCACTCTTGTTCCTCCCTTCAAGAACTGAAAAAACCTAAAAATAAAAAAAAAAAATTGTTCATGAACTTCAGTCAGATTTAAATAAGCAATTACAACATTCACCTGAAGACTAGCAGGTCTAACCCTCCTTTCTGGCAGATCTGGATCTGCTGTTCATTGAGTGCCCTTACACCACTGAGCTACAGGATATTCTAAGGGCAGCCTGTCATACCAAAGCTGCTCACTCTGCATAATAACTACCTGCAAAAGCCTGTGCTGAAGCACGAACATCATTCTGTTTCCCTGTCACCAGTAAACTATACTAAGCATCAGCATATGGAGTTATTCTTGTTTGCTCACTTGCTCTCAATTAATACATAGCAAATATTTGCATAAAATGTTTAAATATTCATTGGATCAGAAAAAAGCTCAATTGCTGGGTGCTTTGAGAATTTGCCACGGGCAGAAAAAGGGGAAGAGGAAAGAACTCAATTTCCAGGTTCTGGTAAAATGAGTATTTAAATTAAGTAGAATAGAACAGCTTTGGTGCAAAGTAACTGACAAAAGACCTAACCTGGAAGGGCAGAAAATACATCTGAAATATTTCACGTCCCTGGAACACTATTGCAGCAATCTATGGATGTGCTACTGTCACCTTCATCCAGACAAGCTGATGACTTCACCCCAGTAAGTAAATTAAAACACAAACAACAGACAGATGTCAAAATACAAAGCGTATCTTGTCCCTCTGACATAGAGAGACTTAGAAATCATGCATAAGCCAGATGGAAATTGTGCCAAATCATCACAGCCAGCGAAAACTGATGCTGCTAAAATGCTATTCCATACAGACAATGGCATCAGAGAGCACACATGTAACAGGGGGCTGCAAAGACAACAAAGAGGGAATAAGAGATGAGTGAAGGATGAGTTTTAGCACCCAAACTGATCTGTGGTACCCTCTTGAATAAGTGAGCAAACACCCTTCAAATCTCCCAAATTTGACAACAGGTATTAAAAAGAGAGCAAGGGCAAAGAGATAAAGAAAGGTGACTGGTCAAACAGTGAAGTATTTTAGAAAACAGAGCTAAATTATTTAATTTGTCAAATCATATGGGGCAGGGCACCACAACTGCATTAATATACAGCCTCCTTAGCATCTTTCCATCACCAGAGCCATGTTCAGAAGACACTCCACATGCCCATCCCCACAGCACTTCAGCCTCTGGAGCATTATCTCCTGTGTTCAGATCCTTGGGAGCAGCTGCACTTACCACTCTGGTTCCTCATGATGTCTCAAACAGACACATTAGAAATCTTTCTTCTAAAAGAGGGCACTGGCACTGCAGGTGGGAAGGTGGATTTTCCCTTGCTATAAGACAGCAACTCCTCAATCCAAGTACATATTTATAGGAAAAACAAAGACATACAAAATCTGGCAGGAGGCAAGTTTAGTGTCTCTTTCAGTCTCCAAATCCTTGTTATTCTATCAGGAGAAGGCATCCATTAATGTTGCATTGAACAGTCACTGGTGCCCCAAGGAAGACTTTGAAAAACATTCTATTTAAAGACAAGCCTGTTAATGTGTCATCTACAATATGCCTCTCTTACTCCTGGGAAATTTGCATGAAAACAGGATTGTTATTGCTCTGACATTCTTGTGTTCCTACTGTTTACTCTCATTGGAAGAGGCACACTACCTACCCTGCCATTCCTGCACACCCAGGCTCCCATAAAAAATATTAAAAAAAGAATTTTTAAAAATTAAAAGGAGTTTTAAGCATAACCCCACTGCGGTTTCAGCTCACGTTCTTGAAATCCCAGTTTTAGTAGCAGGGAAGCTCACATGCCAAAGGAAACAGATGCTATAAAAGCCAATAAAAAACAAATAAACATAAATAAATAACATTTTGTCACCATTAGCGAAGGTTTGTGATTATGTGAGTATTCAATAGGAGCAAATACAATTCCAACAAGAAAAAAGCATCAACACAAAACACATCCAATGAAATTAAATGGAAAAGCCATGGATCAGAGCACTGGAAGAGCCTGTCCAGAGATGTTGTGGAGTCGTCTTCTCTGGAGATACGCAAAATCTGGCTGGACGAGATCCTGTGCTCTAGGTGGACGTGCTTTAGCAGTGGGGTTGGACTAGAGGCATCCTCCAACCCCCAAGCATCCCGTGATTCTGTGATGAAATGCCAGCTCCAACAAGGATAACAGACTATCATTTTAAGCTAGCATTTCCCAGGTACGTGGTTTTCTCACTGCTCTATGCTGCCATACCTAGCTAAAGTCCTTCTCTTCACAGTGGTGGAAGAAGAAAGCACCAGGAAGATTCAAGGAGAATTAAGTAACACAGACAGTGACAACTCACTTGATGGTTCAGCACTAATGGGAAGCTTCCATGCTTTTTTTTTTCAGTGCATTCCTATCTCATTTTCACTGTTACACATTAATTTCTCCGTATTTTCCAAGACATACATTCACAACAAAGAGGTTCACAGAAGGGTTTATTGTTTAAGACTTCATTTGAAACAGACTGATCTGCAACGTCAGTGCAGCTGCCTCATATGCAGCATCGCATTCTAAAAATCCTTTATGACATTTCTCTTTAGACATGAATCAGCAGACTAACAGATGTCTCATTCACACCATGTTTGAGTTTCAGTTTTACTAATGAAATTAATTTAGGGCCAAATTGCATCTTGAGTCGCACACAGAACTCTTGTTGACTTGCATGTCAGCCAAATACGTGCATGGGAGAAAGGAAGTCTGACCTTAATTTTAATTTGATCTTTGTAGCAGATTGCTAATTTAAAGAGACAGATTGTGATGTCCCTTACTTGTGTTACATACTACCTTGCATCACAAATAATCCCATGGAAGACAACAAGATTTCTGAAGTACCATATACTCCTAGGAGGGCGAGGGACTCACAACCTGCCTGTTCCTAGTGCCGCCTGCCTCTGAATCTCAGGAGGTGCCAGTACACAGCTTTGCCAGCTCTTCTGCTCTTTGTACAACCCCGTGTGCTGCTCTGGCAGGACCTGCTGTGCTGCTGCTGAGTCTCACCGTGCAGCGCTCGGTACAGGCAGCAGTTCCCCGAACAGGAGATGAGGAAGCAGCAGGGAAGGCTGCTCTTCCCCACAGGTGGTTCACACAGCCTTTTGTGGGCACATACAAGCTCGCCTGGACCAGAGTCTGCGCAGCCGTGTTGGCCAAACTGGATTTACTCACTTTAGCCAATAACCCACTGTGTTAACTGCACGATCACAGCTACCTGTTAGAGCTCAGAGCGCAGCCACATCTGCTTCAAGCAGAGCGTGAATTCACATCTGTCTGCAAACACACTCCCAGTCCCTGACTGAAGGCATTTTGAGAAACAGAGCTGTTCCACGGGAATCAAGCCTTTTTAATCTCCCAGTTTTCTAAAAGAAATGTCTGAACCATGTCCTGAGCAGACCTTCTAGGGAGTAAATTTTTTTAGAAAAGGTTAAAATCATAATGGGCTATAGCATCAATATAACATCCCCTCTAACATTCCCTCATGCCTTTCACCTCAAATACCTTCTGCAACTTGATGGAGAAGCAACTTCTGTGCAAGTGACACTATGTTAAAAAAAAAACAAGCTACTGTTGGCAGAATATTCAAGAGCTTCCACTCGCATGACTTCAATCCCCAGTCACATTCTGTTCCACAGTGCTCCAGGAACACATCCACATTTCTAAGTCCCATACTGTCTCTAGCAGTGACTGATGTTTATTTGGAATCAAGTTTTAATTATTTATATTTCTGAAACTTTCGACTTCACTGTTAACTCGAAGGACCCAGTCACACAACAAGCTTGTCAAGTTCTCAAGTTCCAACAAAGTGAAAACAAAGTTCCTTAACAAGCAGGATGTAACAAGAGCTGAGGACAATGTCTTACTTGAAAAATAGCAACCTGGAGGGCAGTGGGCTGTAACTACTGACAGGGCTAAAGATAGTCAGCAGTTAAAGTACAAGGTCAGTGAACTCCGTGCATTCAGCATCTGTAACTCCCTCAGGAACATCAGTATTTTGTCCTTTTTTTCACTTAGGCCTGTCAACCAGATGCTATTTCTATACTTTCACAGTAAGACTCCTCTCCCTGCACTGGTTCCCCTCTAGTTAATAGCCAATGTTTACTCAGAAAAGAGATATCCATCCCCTGTTCTCAAACTACATAAAAACCCGTACCAAAAATCTAAGACTGATATTAGCAGCTTTCAGAGGGTGCTTCTTCACTGACTTACACAGCAGCTTAGGCTGGTTCAAGAGCATTTTCCCTGGCCACCTTCAGTTATTCTCTCCGCCTGCAGACATCACTGAGCCATATTACTGCTCCCTTTTTGAATTCAACCACAACTTTAAGTAGCAAGAAAAGCCAAAGAACCAACAGCACCTTGAATATGTTGTTGGTTTATCTATTTCAACAGCAGATCCATTTCTGCAATAGTTACACAGTTAAAGATGCAGAACATATTGTATGGCATTCGCCTTCCAGTACTCTGTGATAGGCTACTTCTGTAAGCATATGTTTCTTAGCATTTAAGAAAATTCCTCTTGATGATACATCACAAGATGGGAATCTACGCTTTAGTAGCTGGTAAGCTGCATCACTCCACTGTAAAATTCAAGAATACCCAACCAGAGGAAGAAAAATACTCAAGAAATCCCAGGAACAAAAAGTTTAAGCAGGCTGGCTCAAAGACTGCTGCAGACTCTCACATGTGCCCAGTTTTCCTGGAGGTTTTCTACCCCAAAATGCCTTTCATATACTGTAATCTTCACTTTGACTTCATAGCCTATTTCCCATTACATTTAGAATTGTTACATTTATATTTAAAATCAGTCTCAAATACTTCCAACATATATTAATGACCTCTGAATAATTTAGGAGGCACTCAGGGCATAAGGCGTGCCTCTGCCAGCTACTCCACAGCTCTTTGACAGGAGGTCAAGATTTTGGATGGCCTAAGCAGGTACTATCTCAACGTGTTCTTGGCCCATGTCAGTTCATAAGGGGGCCAAGATCTGCCTTTGCTTTTGTGCTTTTAAATACCCTGAAACAGCTTTCATATAATTTTGAACAAAAGGAGCTGAGAATATTGCTGTTTTCTCAGCTGCACCTGGGCAGGCTCAAAGACATAACATCCCAGTGCAAGTGCCTGTAACTTGCTTGGAGTTCACAACAGCTCAGACATTTGTGGACATCACAGAAAGGTGAAACAAGCAGAGTCTTTATGAAAAAATACATACAGTTGCACACATAAGCCTATACATGACGAGATAAAGTAGGACCCTTTGAGGGTTCACACTGAAGCCTGAGCTCTGTCCCAAGAAGGAAAAAAGCCTTCTTTAAGAACTCCAGGAGAGGCAAAGGATGCATTTTAGACTTGAGCCATTTTTAGGGCCATCACAAGCAAATAAAAGAATTAGGGAAAACAATAACAAGGGATCTAACTGAAACCAAACTCCTCACATGAGCTACACCACGCCTTCACCCAAGCCCATTCTGCCATGACTGCGTGACACCCCAAATGCACTGTTTGGGGTTAAGTACACTGAAGGGTAAAAGCTCTTAGCTGGGTGGAGGGAAGCTGTAATCACAGAGCAAAGAGCTCTAAGTCCTAAGCAAAGCCCCATCTAAGGCACAAATAGGCTCAGAACAACAGAACTGCAGAGATGCACAACATCAAAGTTTTCCATATTACGTAAGGATCAATGAACTACTTTTCTCACCTATTTTTAAACATGTGCTGCGCATAACTCCAATGGACTCTGCCCAATACCTGCTGCTCATCACTGCTGATTTTCAGCACAGAAGTTTGGTCTTTAGCATCAGCAAGTGAGCAGAGTTGACTGGAAGGTGGTTTCCTCTCAAAACACACACACAGCACTGCTGCAGAGGGTGGCAGGGGAGGAGACAAGAGGGGGTGATTGCAGAATGCTGCAAGTGCCCAGGGGAAGAAGTCGGGTCATGGGCCATGGGATGTGCTCAGAAACCCCAAGCATGGCTTTGTGGCTACAGTGAGAGCTAACGGGTTGGTTTGTATTTAATAAATATTTGAGGCACAGCTTGGTTCTTGACATTGTTCCATATGCATAAAACCTAAAAATTTATAAAAAGACACCGAGTTTGTTAGCCATGCTGCTTCCCCAAGCCAACAGCAGGGAACATGTCCCCATTTTCCAATGTATCCATAATGCATGAAAAGCTGTAAAAGCCAGAATAGACGGTGCTGCGTTCTAAGCTCTAAGCTATAACACACCAGATTTGTCTGTGAAGTTCCATACATATCCTGTAAACTGTTTCAAAATGTGCACAATAAAAGTTAAATTTTCATTTACAGTTTAATTTTGTCAACAAATCGTGATTTACTACACCTATCTGCCAAACACTACACTACTTCCTTTCAAATATTACAGGAAATAAAATACAAGCTTCTAATTAACTTTGTCATATGAATAAGAGTTGTTCTAAAACTTCTCCCTTCAAAGTACTGAGATTTAAAGTAATAAATATTCCTTCAGAAGTAGGCCAGTTTGAATTTAATATGCACCAAATAAATATTCCCTCAATTAGATGCGAGCAAGTAAAAGGCTTTATGTTATGGCTTATAGCAATTTCAGATAAAGAGCTTGTGTGATGGAGTGAATCCAGCTACAAAATGATTGCAGCAGCACGACGTATTTTTAGCACAGGATAGCACTCATCTCAAAAATAATTCTGAGAATTTTGGTGATTTTTAGATCACACACTGTTTTCAGCAAGGCTACCATGCTTAATAGACTTCACAAATTACTCCTGAAAATTAATAAGGCAAGTTGAGGATCCTTGTAATGAATCATGTAACTTTTTATTTGGCAGAACTATACCTTTTTTCTCTGTGCAGGAACCAACATCCAAGTTGTACCAAAGACAAGAAAAATAATCAAATCACCAATTACTGTGATAGAACTTCTACATTACCATTACTCTGATATTCCAAATAAAATTTCAGCTCATCAGTTTGACTGAAATCTAAGTCTGCCTTCATGACCAGTGAACTGTTGTTACTAGTGCAGAACAGCCTTACCTCTGACTTTTTTTTATTGAAAAGTGCAAGTTCAAAGAATATTTATGAAAGAATTTTAAGAAAAAGTGTATAATCCACAACTGAATCTCAGGCTTTTCACATATCAATCACCATGAAACTGCCTTCTGTGATTACATTTTAGAGCTAAACACTGACTACAGTATGTCAGATACCATTTGGACTAAGTTTGCTTCTAGAAAACATTACCAACTATTTCTTCTCTGGAGTGTCGTGGCTCTGTAAATAAGAAAGCTCCTGTTCAAGGGGTTACACATGCCCTGTTTTACATACACCCCAGGGTCAGCAAAACTGCAATTACTCAGGACAGCTGCAGGTATTGACACACAGGATGGCCAGACTTGGCAGGCTGTGCTAGGAGGCACTGGTTAAGCAATGGTTCCACTAAGTCTTGTCACCAAATCCATAGACATTGCCAAAAATGAGATCCTAGCTGGAAAAAGTGTCTACATCAGGAGAAAAGCAGTGGCAAAATCCTCCAAAGGTCCATCGTGGCCTCTTCTAGAACAGGGAATTATTCAAGAGAACACTGACTACTCTAAGTCAAAAAAGTCAATATTCAGCTTGCTGACTTGAGCAATGGTACATTCATTTTTCCATGAAAAGAGCTCAGGCAGCCCTCAGTCAACACAGCCTTTGACAGACAGTTGCTGCAGGGAGCAACTGGGCAGCTACTCCCAGCCAATACCTTAAATGCTGGGGGAGACACAAAACATCTGGACAGACTTGACTGATCAAAAAGACAGGAGAAAACACACTGTACCTCTTTCTTTTCCTTTATTTTTCTCCAGGATCTGTTCTGCTTACTCAGATCACCCTCTCCCTGCAAGACTGGTACCAGTTTTGCATACTGGGAATGTGACACCGAGGCAACGCAGCCCTCAGTTGGGTATCTGCAAACATGCACTGCTGACTGTCAAAGCATCCCTTCATTTTTACCTTGGTTCTCTTTCAGAACAATCACATGAGCACTGAAAGATAATCAGTGCTCTACATACTGAAGTATGATATCAAACAAGTACTAATACTCTGTTTCCCCTAAAGCAGTTTAGAGAGAGTCACTGTTATGTAAACTGGGAGGGGAGGAACCGCACACACAGCACACCAACCAAAAAATCTAGACACATGACTACTAGGTTACCTGTAATAAATCCAGGAATAATGTCATTTAGTACTTTTAGTCCCTTATTACAACCAGAACATGTTTGTAGCATACCCAGGGACTGCAGAGCCCTGCACTTCTCTCCTGAATTACAGCAGGTGCTGTGATCCCAATCCGTGGGGACCATTATCCAAGTTTACAGATGTATCACTCTTGCTCAACAACCCTAAAGCACACAGTTACCAAAATGGCCACTTATATCTAAAATAGTGAATTCATTCCTCCTGCACTGTCTTCCCAGATTCACAGTTAATGCTGTTTTTTTCAAACATCAAGAAACTTTCTGACACAGCATCTAGTGCTGGGTTTGAATGTGTCAGTGCAACAGCTGAAGTGAAAATGACAAGTGGCTTTGGTATTACTTTAGACCAGGGCATCTGGGTAGAGGCAGAAGATGAATTTCTGGCAATGCTTTTCAGACCCTTCACAGCCCTTTGTTCTGGGGGATCATTGCCTGTTATTAGCCTAAATCAAGAAATTCAGCTTTGTCTCATTTACTCTTAAATGATTTAAAATTCATCTTATAAATGGAGTATAGTCTGCTGTGATTCAGAGCTGCAAGTCTACATCTCTGACAGTAAGAAAGATATGACACAAAGTTCAATCTTGGGCCTGCTCATAGCTTCACTTTTCGTAAATTATTTACCATCTGTTCACAGGACTGTCTATTCAGACGAAGATGATTCAGCCATCCATGCCAGGAGTTACAAGTGGAGAAGTTGTACCAAGAAGTCAGACTGATTTCCACTTCAAGTATTATTGCTTTGTGGGTGCTGCCAGCAAATAGAGATGCCAAGCATTTTCCAAACACTTCTCTGAACCTTGATTCAGGGAACAGTCAGCAATTTGTACGTCTCTCAGCCTGGTTCACTGAGCAGCACGGTACATACAGGTCTTCAGGAAGAACTCAGAAAGCACACAGGAAAGGGACCTGTGCA
This sequence comes from Campylorhamphus procurvoides, assembly GCA_013396655.1. Classification (NCBI taxonomy): domain Eukaryota; kingdom Metazoa; phylum Chordata; class Aves; order Passeriformes; family Dendrocolaptidae; genus Campylorhamphus; species Campylorhamphus procurvoides. Next base: position 1,277,174 of record WBMV01003161.1, on the reverse strand, counting down.
GATGAATGCAGGGAGGTCACAAATTAATACACAGGGAGCCACAGAGAAGGCGGCACAAAGATGCATCATGCACCATCTGACAAGCAAGTACCAGAGCAGAAGTGACAAGAGACCTCAGAAAACTGAGCAAGTGACGCTAAATGGAGAGGGTCACAGTTGTGTATAGCTTTCAAGACTGACAAAAAGTATCCATCAGATACAATAACAGGACGGGAAGTTTACAAGGGATTTCTAAAAAAACCCAGAATTTCACGGCAAGTAGGTTAGTAAAAGTGTTTTACAGGAGTAATGACTGTGACTGAGAAGACAGATTTACTTAGTGCATATTAATCAGAGCAGGTTAACAGAGAAAAGCCTGAGAACACACACGGAGAGATGGAAAAAAACCTCAAAATAAGCTGTCTGGTGTGGTCCTGAGCCAAGCAAGATGCTGAGATTTCTGTAACACACTATTTGCTCTGAGAAGACGTTTGCTTTTTACAGAAATAAGCCAATACACAGGATCGAAAAGCAGAAATTTAGCAGTGAACAGAGAGACACTTTCACAAATCATCTGCACAGAGATATGAGAGCCTCAGCTACCATTGATTCAGCTGTGAATTAAAGAAATTGCCTGAAGATCAAGGTGAAGAGCAAAGGGGACAAGAATAAAGCCTTAAGAAACAAGCTCTTCCCTCCTCAAATCATTGGGGAAAGCAGAAAACAGCAGCATCACACTGAAGAGAAGTGTGAAGGACCGAACACTTCGCCATTTAAAATGAGCCTATTATGATTTTTATTACAACTGTCAGCAGCAACAGTTGTCCCTTCTGTCCTCAAAAAAACCCCCACACCAAACACAGCCTAAACAGCTGACCCCTAACCACTCAAAACAACTCCTTCGAGGCACTCTGCAGCTTTAGATTGTGGCATCCCCCTTCCCTTTGCCTGGTTATAGTATGTTATTACTAATCCCACTATTACTAATCCCATGTAGAGAGCACAACAACAGCAGCTCAGAGGCTGATAAAAGAAGATAACACACATCCCCTCAAACACAACATCATTTTCTCAGGGATTTGTGCTTATTTATTGGTATTCTCATGTTACTTGGGAGATGGCTACATCTGCTGGGTACTGCAGATCTGACTTTTGTGCTAAAGCGTGTCCATCGATTGTTTCAAGCTTTTACATTTAAATAAACATGGTTTAGAAGTGTTCTTCCATCTATTAATTACTGACTAGACAACAGAGAACAATGCTAAACAAAAGCACATTATCCTGTCCACACAGGATAGCAGTTGTCACCACCATTCCAGGTTTTCTACAGATAATGAATCGTAGTAATGTAAGGAATCATTCCAATTCCAGATATGCAAACCAGTCTCTTACAGGTCTTCTAAATTCCTACTGCCAAATGCAAACATACACACACTCCCCCTCTCTCAAAATACCAACACAAAAAGTGTATTTGGAATCTACATGTACACAAAAAAACTGACAAGCTGCAAAGCTGCAATTGCACAGAAAAATAGGACATGAATAACTGCTGCATATTCTAAATTCCTTTGGGACATTGGAAAAAAACCCAAGGAGATATATATAAAACTAAGGGATTCTACCATGCCAGAAAACAAGTAGCTCCCTACCAGCAAAAAATTAAGCTCACATTTTAACAATCCTGCCAGAAACAAAGTATAAAGAATATTCTTTCCTCATAAGAAAAACCCAAGCAAACAAAAAAGTTAAAAGAGACACTGTGAGTACAGATACTGGAGAAAATTCTTAGAGCAACCTGACATAGGCAAGAAACAAGTGCCCACGTAAACAGAAAAGGCCAGTAAAAACACGTATATACTGACAGTAGTTCCTGATTTAGGGAAAATAAAGCTGGAGTATTAACCAAAATTATGCCTTGAGTTAGTGGCCTGTTGCCACCCAGATCCCATCAACTGAGCAGCAGAAGAGAAAGATGGCTTGATATGAGATGCTGTTCTCATTTATGAAATGCTGATATCAGTACCCAAGTTAATAAAAATGAGCTATGGATGATGAGATTCAATTTTGCTTATGTGGTACCCAAGCTGTGCCAGGTTCATTCTAATACACAAATGAAGATATTTCCTGTCTCCATCAGCACACAATCCAGAAACTGCATGTCCAACGTGCGCAGAAAGCACGTGAAACTGTGTAGTTTCTCATTCCCACACCACCTGAGATGCCCCAAGATAACCCACCAGGGCTGTAGAGGTTCCTGCAGAAGAATCTGGATAACCTACAGGTCCTGCTTAAGATGTGCTGACCCTTGGAGGTTGTCTCTAATGCCCCACAAGACTTCAAAAGGTATTCTCTGTGCTTATGTAGCAGAATTGTGCCCAGACTACTGATTGAACTATGGACACATGGGTTAAGACTAACTTTCCAGAGCAGATTAAAACAAATTTGAGAGCAGCCCCTCTGCTTTTTTTCTTCCAGCCAAGAGAAGTAGAGAGTAAAATTCCCCTTGTGATAATAGGACCTAAGAAAGCCCAGGTGATGAGGTGGTTTCAGATGTTACAACAGACTCCCAGCTGAGACCGCACCCTCCTTGGATGCTGAAGCTGGCGTTATCTACAGCACCACTCTTAAGGAAGTTTCTCACCTGAACTGGCACAATCAGTGCTCAGTGAGGATTTGGGGGCAGGAGGGGAGGGTGTATTTCTATTTTTAGTGGATAGAGCTGTTTCGGGGCAGGCGGGGGGGGGTTGTTTGGTTTTGGTTTTCTTTTAAGCTGGAATCATCTTAAGAAGATGAGAAGCACACAAAAAAAGCTGGCAAGAGTATATACCCCTTGCATTAAAGCAATGCCTCGGAGCACAGTATTCAGCTCAGAGCCTGGCTGTGCAAGGTGCAGGAGGAAGAGCAAGCGACACCACTTCCCTTCCAGGAATTCACTGGTTCCTGGCCAAGACAGGTCATAACCCACAAGGAAGACAGGACAAGCTGGAGACTAAACATGCAAAAGTGGTAAGAAGTATTGGGAGGAGGAGGAAACAATAAGGTGAATAGAATTTAACAAAAGAATAAAATAAACACCAAGAAGAGAAACTCACAGTAGTGAGCGCTCAAATCTATTTCTGATCTTATTCAAAGGATGACAAATATTCTCAAGGGAAATAACAGTTCCTGGCACCACACCCACACATCATTATGCTAAAGCTTTAGCATTTTCTGACTGCTCAAATTAATTCAAGTTTTAAAGAAACACAACCTGGAAAAGTCAAAACACAAGTTGGAAGATTCTGGCCCAATTTGTGCTCCTGCAGCCCCAGCCAGTTCTCATGTGGCAAAAGACAAGTCAGCAGGGAAGACCACAGAGCTGGCTGGAACTCAGGGTAAAAAGGAGAGCTCATGACCTTTGGAAGCAGGGGCAGGCAACTCAGGATGTATACAAGGGTATCATGAGGTTATGCAGGGGAGAAGGGCCAAAGCTGAGCTAGAAATAAATCAGGTTCCTGCAATAATAGGCAATAAAAAATAGTTTCTATAAATACATTCTACCACTCTAAATGGACAGAATACAAAGAATATTAAATGAAACAGAGTACCTAAACTGTAAATAAATATTGAACTCTTCCATTTTGTAGTGCTGTTTTGAATTAAGAGTATTGACAATAACAAAACAATACCCAATGTCAATGGCACTCTCTGGTAGCAAGTCAGGCAGGTTTCAGAAGTTCAGCTTCACTTTGTTCGCAATAACCAGGCAGCAACCACTTGTACTACAAATTGATCCACCAGCCCAGCCTATTTCACAGATCACAGGCCACCAAAACTTCTCAGGTATCACATCTCACATCAGTCTGCCCAAGTATAGCACTTTCTAAAGCAGTGGCTGAAGACAGTAAGACCCAGGTCCATCCACAGCATCTAAAAGAGTTCCGATTATCAAATCTCCCTTTTCATATAAAAATGGAGTCACTCCACCCTTACCCAGTGCCTCCCTTAAGTGGGAGGCAACACTTTGAATCAAGTGTTCAGTGGGAGAGGAAAAAGTGCAAGAAGGTAGGCAGGAAAGCACCCATGGGAGGCATATTCCTTGACCTGCCAGGGACACCCACTGCTTACCACAATGAGGCCAATGAGTCCCACGACACAGCAAGGCTTCCTCAGCTCATCTCCACCAGCCCCTGCACTAACAGCAGTCTAGGCTACAGAACCAGGTTACACAGCATTTGCCAAGTGTTTGCCATTGTGTTTCACTTAAATATATGCATTTCTGATGTGTAAGAGGACAGCCTGGGTGGGAGAATTCAGAGTGGGTATACTGAAAACTATTGCTAAAGAAAAAAAATAAATCAGAGAGGTGCATAGCACTGGTTTCAGCAGTGCTCCATCTGCACACATGAAGCAGACTAAGTGCCTGTAGTTCTATCTATTCTCTACCACCTAAAAAACAGAAGTAAATTTACAGTCTAAAGAAACAAAAAATACTCTTGCATCCTAAAGAGGATGGAGAGAACTTAATGCAGCAAAACAGTATGAATTAACTTGAATTTTATACTCTGTAACTTGCATGTAAATAAAGCTAACTTTATTATGGCTCTTGTGTTAGCACCCAGGCTGTGAATACTTCATCATGGATGAAAATGGAAACAACTTAAAAATCCTATGCACATGATAATAAGGCTTTGCAATGTACTCAAAGAATACATATTCACAAATTTACGCTCCTTGTTGAAAAACTGGATACAAAGAATTAAGCCTCAAGGTTTAAGGAGGAAAGAAAACCCTCATTCTTGTTGGGGTTTGCTTCTGGGTTGAGCTTAATGTTTGTTTAAAGGTAGAACTACACTCAAGAATTTGAAATCTTACTAATACATCTATTTACTGATCTAAATTGCTCTATCATCTCTTTCCCTCCAAAATCCTGCTGAGGTAGTCTGAGACCCAAAAGCACAACTACACTAATTACACTCTAGATAGGACAGAATTTTCTTGCTTTCCTTCTATTGCCAGGCAGAGTTCCTTCTCAAGTGGGTCGGTTTTGCTCCACTGAGCTACAAAATAAAGCTTCCCATTTTACTTCACATTAGAAATAAAGAGTAAAACCTGCAGAAAGAAATTCAAAACTAGGTCCTGGAGTCTTTCTAATTCTGACTACATGTCTTTTTGCAGCATTTAACTGTAAGCAAACAGTATCGCTTTAAAATAAAATAATTAAAAAGTCTAGGCATGCCTTTTTTTCCCCCCAATCACACAACACTGGAGGGAGATTTTTTGTTTGTTTCTTCCCCCTACACTCTTACTAAGTTCTTACTTTCTCTGCATATTATTTCAACCTAAACATTTGTGCATGTGCTGTCAGTAACTTGGGGAGCAGAAAGGTATTCCCAGCTCCACACTGAACAACGTCCACAGCTAAATGGTCAGATTTTTCAAGCACGCTCCACCTCACTTGAAAATGATCATTTTCACTTTGGGGAAGCCACCTGAAGTTGTAAGCAGCTTCCCTGCTGGGCTGATATATGCCATGTGGAGCCCGTAGTACCCAAGTTCACACTCAGTAGTACAAGAGCTGGCTACACCAGAGCTGCAAACACCTGCATGCTCTGCAGCCCAGGGTGCAGTGCAGAGTAACCACAGCCCCTTCAAGGAGCTGAGGGACCCTCAGCACTTCTGCACAGCCGGCCCTGAATTTTTCAGAGAGCACCTCTATTAACAATGCAAAGCTTTTGTGTTTTTGGAACTAACAGAGTTTTTGATTCCAGCTTAAGAAGCAGCTCAAGAACCGAAAGAAAATGACGCATTTTTTTAAAGAGTGAGAAATGTGTTGCTGCTGGCACTTCTCTGGAATCTCTGCTCGGTGCTGGCTTTGGCCAACACCAACCGAGATTCCAGATGGGCTGCTGAGTGTTTTTGGTTTTTAAAAAACATGGCAGCCAATGCACCCATCTGGCTGCATATAGAAGTGAGGCAGGGAAAGAGATCAAGCTCTACCACTGTAATTGAGGTTGATAAATCAGGCGCTAAAATTGTGAACAGCAGGGAAGAAATATAAATGTATATACAGACAGAAGAGCAAGCACAATTTATCTGCATCATTAGAGGAAGCGTCCCCATTGAGTGACTGCCACCATGGTCCACACACAAAGAAACTGTCGACTGCTGAATCACTGACTTTTTAAAATGTTTGTTCTGGTATTTTAATATAGTTTACAGCAAAGATTAGAAGCTTAGGTCTGCAAACTTGCCACACAAACACAAAGAGCAAAGTAGCAAGCAATACAGGTTCTCAAATGTATGCTCCAAGTCAGAGGTCAAATTAACCTGGCACCTTGCATTATTTTCAACGGTGTTAAGTTAATAGAAAGTTTTTTTCTGTTGAGTGAGCTTACATTTACTTGCAGCAACAAGTAATTTCAAAAAATCACACAACAATAAAAAGCCCAGCAGCCCTAGCCAAAAGGAAAGGCTTCAAACTACTCAGCTTTGCATCCACTGCAGCAATTTTCAAGTGTGGCCAGCTACTTCTCACACATGGTCACAACAAAAAGAAATTGAGCATATTTTGTCATTATTGCAGCCTTTGTGTACTCTCTATTGTAAATGTCACTGGTCTTTGACCTTCAGTTTTGACGATGCTTGATGGTCTGAGGGAGGGTGAGGTTAAACCTCTTGTTCAAATTAACAGGAAAATATCTATTCTCAGTTGCAAATACCAGAACTGTTATTTTTCAAAGAAAAGTGTTAAAAACAAAACAAAAAAATCCCACTTGGATTTTGTTATTTTTATTTCTTGACAATCAATATGCGCAAATCTAAATCTCTTCTCACTTAAGGCTGATTTAGTTACTTCAACTTCAGCAGAGTAACTTCTAATTTACAGTGGCATAAGCAGGAGGCAAGTGAGACTGACAGAACTCTGGGGAGGAGCACTGATTAGGCAGACTCTTGTGGAGGTTTCTGGGGCTGCAAGTTCACCGTCAAGGCCTGTGACCACCAGAGTGTCACTTTCCTTCAGCTGCCACGCAGGACAATTTGCCAAGCAACAGTTTAACTTACATGGTTTGCTTTGCCTTCTCCTTTTCTTGAACAGTTCACTGCAACATTGGTAGAAGAAAAAACAACTCATAGCAACGAAGACATGGAAGGAAAAAGCCCAGGCATATTGAGATCAGTGGGCGTTCTGCCATGCAGAATGCTGGAGCCAGGATTTCATGCATTGTCTCATTCTATTAATATTAAAGTAATAATGAGTACAGATTTACCCAAAAGGACATATCATTCAAACTTAGATCACTGGCACCTTCTAAACAGCCAGCCAGATGTTCCCAGAAGCACATGTCCCTTGCATCCTAAAGAACAGAACCATGACAAGCAGCACCCACTGAAGCATTAAGATGGGAAGGCTCTGGCCATACTTCTACCCAGGATTGTAGGGGTTTGGCTCACTCAAACAGCAGCTTTCTTGGGAGCTTCATGTGCTGCAATACAAGGGAGATTCAAGCCTATCAGTAGAGATTATTCTCTTCTTTACAGCTTTTCACAAAGCACCAAGGAACAAATTAAATTCTACCTTCATTTAAGGCAAAACCAAAAACTCCTTTTTATGCTACAGTCGCATACAATAAACACTTAATGACTAAAAGTAATATATTACTTTCCTAGAATGATTTAAATTAGAAGCCAGACAAATACTTGAGTGAGAAATAAAAGTGACAGTATGATCAATCTCAGCCAGGAATCCTGCTTTATAATTCAAGGACTTTTGCTTGCTATTTCAAGTACCTGAAACAGCACAGCAATTACCTGTCCCTGCCTCATACTAGAGCTCAAGAAGGCACTAAGGAACTAGGACCTATCCTAGCTGTTGAACAGGGCTTATTCTGTACTTTTTTTTTCCTTTTAAACAGTATTGCTTGCTAACTAGGATTCAAGATTACTAAATATAGACTGTTGCTGTATAAACAAAGACAAAGGAATGTTGAGACTACTGTCATTGTGACAACTGCAAACATCCTGCTCAGTTTGGACTGTCAGACCCAGAAGCGCAGCAGCATTTAAGTCACATTAACAGCCTTCTCAGTGCTCCTCCAGGCAGAGACAACATTGGAACCCACTGTACTGAGCCAGCTAATTTTTGTTCAATGTTAATAATATGTTAATATACTTTATCTTCTGCTAGGTCAGGGCACTAACAATCTCCTGTAGGTAGATATTATTTCTAACAATTTCAGCAGATTTTTGTAAAGCATAATTCAGTATCAATATTTATCCAAGAAGAAAATTGAATCAATCTGGCATCTGTCTGCCTTCTCCACTTTGAGGTCACAAATGGGTACATAGAGATGCAGAATTTTTTTTAATTGATTTTTAAATTTCAATAAGCCTTAGCTGCTCCTTTGTAAAGCCACCACACAATGAACAGCAGTTCAAAGGTGAACAAGTAACTTGAAATGAAACTGGTCCAGAAATAATGGTCTTCTGCCCCACACCCTGCCTTTCGCTGCAAGGTTTTTACTGTATATTTAACATAGCTAAAGGTTTCTGCTCCACAGAGATCACCCAAGAAACCTCTGCTGGCATTAGGAACTCCCTGCAGTGGCTGCAAACAGCTTTGCTGCTTCTACATAAAACCAATGACGAGTGTGATGAGGCACAGTAATTACACCTGTTGCCCTCTCACCTCCCTGAGGTGTATGGCAAGGGGAGCAGCCCAGGGGGGGCTCGAGAAGGAAGGAACACTTTGCTGCCTTCTGTGATCACCCTGTACCACTGAAAACACTCCACTTAAAAAAATCCTACCAGTATCGCCCATGTATCACTTGAAAGAAGTGCAATTATCATTGAAAACATGCCTTCAAAGCCTGAGAACCAAGAAAAAAAAAGCACAAAGGATTTGAGGCAAGTAAGTCTGTTGGCTTAAGTGTTATAAATGCACAGGGCAGAGTCTGACAATTCTGTGAATTTGGAAGTCCTGGACTCTCCTTGGAAGGACCCAGCTCATCTGAATGGAGAAGCTTTGCACAGGTGAGAAAATTGATGAAGTCTTGCTTTTAAGTATATTAATAATGTTTCTTTCTAGAAACCAATGCCTCTGTGTCTGAGCCCATTTTCATCACACAGAACTGCTACTAAAACCTAAAATCAAATATTATACCAGAGAACAAAAATATGTATTTTTACACAATATCCTGCAGACTTTAGATGTATTTATGTACGTGAAAGATGATCAAATTTATTAACAGTTGGTGGACTACTCAGGCTTTCAATAGAGCTCGATTTAACAATATTTTTACAGATTGAAAGCTAAAGAGCCAGAGGCAAAACAGGCACATATTAGACAACTGGGTCAACTCTAGCCTGATAGCAGGCCATTTCACTGTAATAAGAAACAGAAATAAGAACTGTTTTAAAGGTAAGGTCTAGCAATATCTAGTTCCTGCACTTAAAAAGAACAACATCTAGCTGAAATGAGTAGGCACATAAAATTCATCCACCAGACATACAGAAAAGACAAGACTTAGCACACATCAAGTCCTTTATGTGATTTCTCTTCAGCTGAGGCTACTGAAGGCATGTATCAAACCAATCACTCACCATTACTGGGACACCCCTGTACAAAGGGGATTTGTGGACATATTAAATACAGCTACAAGTCAGAAAAGAACTAACAGTTTTGCAGCACAGTTTTTGCCCACAAAAAACAAGTTTGTTCATGCACACACACACACAAACTGAACAATTAAAGCTACCAACATCACTTATAAATTCTGCTATTCATCATCCCAAATGTCACATTTGGGAGCTGGGGGAGGAAGGAGCCTACAACGAGTCAGATTTAATCATAACATCTGCCAAGAACTCCCAACCTTCGATTTCATTCCAACAAGAAGTAACCTTTAAGAAGAACACACAAAAAAAGCTACACTCTGTTCAACAAAACCCACTTGAAATATTTAATGTCAAAGCGCTGATAAATTTAAGAGAAAAGGTTGGGATGTTTCAGTAGCCACATAAGGCTGTTGGAGCAAGCTGCAGATTTACAGTGCCTGCCCAGAGCTTGGGGATGCAGCATTAAAGAGGCTCAATCCAATGTGCTGTTTAAATCCAAGCAAGCTTTGATTTATATTAATTCCCTCTGATTTTAAAGATTCTGCATCCATCTAAGACATCCCAATACGCTAAGTGGCTGACTCAACGGGGAGACACAAGCTGGGAGGATGCCACAGTGGGGACAGTCGTCCTCAAGTGACATAGAGCTTGGGAAAGCTGTCGATAATCCAGCCCCAGACACCAGTTGGGTGCTATCAAGTAGATCAATGAAGGGTCACAAAGGAACGAGCACAGCAGAAGTGCAGAACGCTGGTGACGCAGCTGGCTCTGGCCTCTGGCTGCACTGGCCTCACTCTGACGCTTATCACAGCCTTTCCCATCCCCACCCTGCATCCAGGGGGGGGAAAAAGGCAAAATAAAAGTTCTGCACTTGGGACTGTTCACAAAGAAAAGGGGAGGATATGGGTTTAAAATTACAGAGGAAGGAAAGGTCTGCGGACCCAGGAGAACATTTTTTTCCCACTTCCAAAACCCACACAAAGCTGAAAGCACACAGTTCAAAAGGGTCACAGCAGCCTGTGTCCCTCAAGCTTCCTTGCACCCCACTGGAAAGGGCATTCCCTTGACTGAAGCCTTTGGCAACAAAGCACCTCCATGAACTAGTCAAGTTTCTAATTGTAATGTATCAGAATACACTGCAACTATGGATTAACAGATGCCCAAGAAATACAATACAGTAACTCAGATGGCAACACAGTCTCCTCTTCAGTTAGTTCAAACTAAATGAGATCTCCTGTGGCCACCAAGAGATTCAAAGTCAAACATCTCTAACCCAGGCACATGCAAATGTAACGCCACCTGCATGTGGAGGCTGATGGAGAAATGCTAATGAAGCTAATCCAGATTCATCTCTAAAATATTTCACAGGTTCCCCCCTCCATCATCACATTACATTTCCAGTTTAATTTTGTTTCAACAATATGCTCCACAGACTCAGATATTACACTTAACATTTGACACTAATGTGTTCTAACAAAGTTGCCGCGTTAAAAGGATTACACATTTGCAGATTACTGAGCAGGTTCTTGCTGGATGGCTGCCGAAAAAATCCTGCGAATGTTCTGGCTCCGGGCTCTCCCGGTTACACCCAGCATTCATCTCCACGGGTTGGTGTAATCGCTTTCCATGCCACCGAAGGATCTGAGGCAGCAATTGGGCTGCTTTCACTGGAGCCAAGCAGAGCCACAGAACCCGAATAAATTAAGGAGAAGGCTGAACATCAGCTAATTCTTCTCGCAACACAGTGCTGTTTATGCCGGTGCTTTGTCAATTCAGTAATCCAGCAAAACTATATATGTGACCATTATCTTGCATGTGCAAGCAAGAGATGATTAGGGGGAAAAGGAATTTAAATTGTCGCTAATAACAAACATTCAACATCCAGAAAGAAGACAGAAAGGAAGAAAGGAGAAAGTTAGCAGATAAATTTGGGTTGCAAAACTGAAATAAACGTTTTATGTTTGCCCAGTTTATTTTTAAGCAGTAGAAATTCACATGTTCTGAAGCCATTTTACTTCCAGGGATTTAAGTATTGAAAATGAAATGAGAGAAAAGTCACACAGCAGAAGGGCTGGCACATTTGCCTCCCAGGCTGCTGGCTGAATGGTCTCAGAGGAAGGACAGGACTGCAATTCTGAAACAGGTTAATACATAAGGACTCTCCTGAGGGCTTTCTGCATTTCTATACTCGCCATTTCCAACTTTCAGTGTTAATTCAAACTCCTACTTCCTTGAGGGGAAAACGTGAGTTTTGAAATAAATCTTTAATCACTTCAGGATACAAGCACATGTTCCACCAAGAAGTCTCTTTCAAACCCTGTAGAGGGCAGGGGGGAAGTATTGTTTTGTGTTAAGACCTCTTCTGAGAAAGAATTATGAAATGGTTAAACTCACACACACCCTTCCTGCCTCTCTGGGAAAGGAAGAGTGCATTTATTTATATATTCCATTCAGAAAGCTATATTTGAAAGCTATTTTAAGGTTGCAGACTGAAATGCTCTAAAGGTAACATTAAAGCAATTTGGACAAAAGGGACTTTTTTGCCTGCTGTATCTGCAGGACACCATAATCTCTAGATCAATTATGTATACATTTTCAAAAGATTCATGCCAAAGTCAGCGCACAAGTGAAACAGGAGCACTGAAGAACACACGACCATACCCTAAACCACCTATGAGTTTTACACCTGTAGAAACAAAACATTCTAGCAGGGCACTCCAGTACTGTTTCAAGTTGTGCTGCAATTTGGAAATCTCATTCTTGACAGACCTCACATCTCTGCTTCTTTTCAATTAGTTTTTACGACCTTATCAGTTAAATTTTGACATATACACATATTGCTTGAAAAGAAATTTCTAAAGGCACTGTCAGGAGGCATGAAGCAAGAACTTAAATCCTTGGTGTTTGATGAAAATGTCATCAATGGGAAAATGATTCCTTTGTACAACCTGGTGCAGTGAATCACTTTCTTCAAACACTGAATATTTCCCTTAATGGCACACTGAGTGATCTTGGCAAATCCAGTGGTCCTCAGTAACCGAGTGATTTTCTTTTGGTTATTAAAATGCAACAAGTTCCAATCTGACAACTTTGCATTACCTTCAGTTCACAAAAAAAGACCCTAAATTTTGCTTTTCTTCCATCATCCATTCTGCCACCAACCTTGCACTGCATCCTTCTATTTTCAGTATCAACCAAATTAAAGGAAGTGTACGGAACTCAAACTGCTAATCACCTGCTTGTACTATTGATCTGCAGCTTTTACAACCTACTACAGCTGAATGAGAAACAACCACAGAAACTTAACAGCACGCTATGTTTAGACTTTTGGAAGCAGACATCCTCCCACACCCTTCCAGTAGTTAATTCCCCCCTCTGCTTTAGCACAGCAGCTTGAAAAACTGTGCACTGCAACTAGACAGAAACAGATCCACCTGGAAAAGGACGTATTTCTAGAGGTTTTGGTGTTTTCTCCCAAAATATGATCACTGCCCTGACATGGAGAATACTTGTGCTAACACAGCATGAAGGACTTCACACGGAGCCAAGAATGAATAACCAGCAGTAGTCAGAGCAGCAAAGGCTCCTGCTAAATCTGCACAGAACCCCAGGCTGACAAAACAAAAGCCATCCATCAACTGCTCTCCTTCAAGGCACAAAACAGTAAGTTTGCAGGAATAACCACTGGAGTCTGTGTCGATCAGATACCAGTTAATCAGCTTCGAGACTCCTGGACAGTCAGCAACTATAGAAGTTTAGTTGATTGGTTTCATTTGTATTCTTGTTTCCTAATGGCCCTAAAAAGGTAGAAGCAGAAGACTTAATGGCCATGTTATTTTCCTTTCAGAGGCTGCTGTTACTTGTCACTGGTTCACAAGCAGGAAGATTTAAAATGTGCAGTGTTCACACAGTACCTCCAGAATGACACCAGTTGAAAAAACAGCCCCCATAGAAGAAACAATGGGTAGGAAAGGGAGGACAAACAGTCTTCCCTGAATACTTTCCCATGAAGAAGAGTCTTGTCTATAATTTCCTCTGCCCTCCAAAGCAGCCTTTAAAAAAAAAAAAGTAAAAAAACCCCACACTAAGCAGCTTGCATATTCATGAAAAAAGGATGCAAAAAAGGATGCATTTCTTAAAATATACTGTGCTTTTTTTAATAGTCTCCAAAAGCAGCAAATATATTTTTACCTAAATTCTCAGAAATGTTATTCTGCACTACAAAGATTTGTCAAATTGGTACCCAAAAGAAGATATAATGCCCTAGGAGGAGACATTCAGAATGAAACCATTTACAGAGCCTCAACTGCAGAAGTCACATTGTACCTGGGCTATCATGTAGTTCAAAGCAAACATTTTATCAACGAGGAACAGACAACATACATTTGTTTACCTGAACTCACTACCCTACCTGTGAAGGAAAGCTTTTTGGGTACAGATGACAAAACATGAAAATCACGACAAAATTCAACCACAGAATTTAAAAAAAAAAAAAAAAAAAGTCACTTCCTCTATCTCATCATTCTTTCCTCCAACAATGACAAAAAAAAGTTGTTTTACATACATAAAGCAGGTAGGGTGCCACCATGTAATACCAACATCAAACTAAGCATCAACTTGCCAACAACAGGCAGACAGTAATTTCACAAGCCATTAAATAATTAAAGCTAAGTGTCCAAAGGATTCTTGTAACCACACAGTTTGACAGTTTCCAGAAAGCAGGACTCCACATTTCACTGCATATTCAAAAACGAGCTCACGTGCTTTGCAAGGTCTCTGCACTCCTGTGAACCTTGTCCATTATAAATACAGGCTCGAGATATATTCTCACTTTGAGATAACTTACAGAGTTGACTATTTGCAGGGCAAACGAATGCAATCAAACAGTAAAGCTTCAAGGAGATTAGAGAGCTGCCAAGGTCTGAACTATATCAACAGCTTGAAGTCAGCTCATTCAATAAAGCTTTGACAGTATTACACTGGCAAAACAAACAAACCGATGGTGTTCACATCGGCTGAGGCTTCCTGTTGCACTGGCTCTTTCTGCTCACGTACTGGGGGGAAGGCACCTGACAATTGCCATTTCTAGAGAAAGAACATGACCCTCCTGTCCCAGGAGTATCAGCAGAGGGCTGTGGGCCAGCACACAAACTCTACTAGAACCCAGCAGGGATACCTGGACTAAGTGTTCCTGCTTTATTTCAAATTGAATTTGCCCAATTTTAGCTATTGCTCCCTTTGGACCCCACCCTCTTTTCCAAGCTGTCACACAGAAGTCAAACATCTTACAGAAATCACGGTGTGTCATCTGACTGTGTTCCAGTCAAACTTGCAGCTCCATGGAAGAAAGCCTGACTGGGTCCCATAAAACAGTGATGGTCTGCATGAATTATGTTACTGTCTCTAATTCACACTATTCATTGCTTCCCACATTCACTTTCCCTGGTTTTGCCTGGAATGGATCTCAGGCCAACACACTGTCATCTCTATTTTAGCCACCTGAAAATAATTGTTGTTCTCTAATCTTTTCATGCTTCTCAGTGCCTTAAAATGCAAAATGAGTCCAGCATTTTGGGGGGGTGAATTGTTCTCTGAAAATGTTTATCCTGCTAGTGATGGTTTAATATTCTCTTTACTTACTGGAGACAAGTTATGTCATTCTTGCAATATGGAAACATAGCAGCTGGTTCCCCTCTTGCTATAAAGCAGCCATTCATTTTGTATCACACAGATGAATGAATATTGGCAAATTCACCATCCTCATTCATAATATTTCATATTTGGTTTGTGTCAATTAATTCAGGATATTTCTTCTCATTAAGCATAAACCAGTTGTCCAGTAGATCTTTACTGACACTTACCTCCCTGTATTTGCTGCTACTGCCTTGATTGCACTTTTTTCCCCGAAAGTTTTCCTTTTTTGTTATTTATACTTTCTAGTCCCCCTAACCAAGACTTTTTTTTTTTCCCCCAAACATACATTTTTGTTCCTCTGGAAAGAATGCTTTGTTTTGCAGGGTGTATAACAAAGCATTTGAAATTGTTTCCATCTATTTCTGTTTATATTTATTTTCTTTTGAGCCAGTAAATTCTTCACGGCTCTTTAAGTACAGAAATAACAACCCTTCTGAAGCCTTTGTATATCCTATGTGCATGTGTGTATACAAACATCTCTAACTTGGATCAACATTTTATATGACCATGAACTTAGTGGCTTTGAGCTCATGAGAGTTGAAATTCACATGCACAGCTGAAGGTGCCCTTCAACTAATTTCTTTTCAAAGATCTTCTACATCTCCAGCAGATTTGCAAGTGGATGGAAAATCTGCAGTCTACCTTCTCCTAGATTTGATAGATCTTGTCTCCCTAGTTTTTGTGCTCAAGCACTAAAAAGAAGGAACTGGACATTAGTGTACCTGTGTTCTCAAACACCACAGAGCACACAAGGATCGATGTACAGCACTCAAGGTGTAGAAATGCAGCATTTTCAAGCAAAGATAAATCACCCAGGTTCAGTTCTGACTATCTCTAAGCTTATTATTTCTATTTGCAAAAATCTTATTAGAGTGCTGTGAATTTATGCATTGATGACAAACACACTTCTATTTTCAGAGTTATTAGACGAAAACTGCAGGCAGCAACTGCAAAGTCAGGAGCTGGGGAGGCTTTGACCCTATAGAACATAAGAGCAATACATTGAACAGCTTGTATTCTCCACGACAAGACATTTTACCTACTGTGTAGAGAACACTTTAATACTTGGGAGAAGGCAGAATCTCCATTTCTATAGCTCATTAGTAACCAATTTCCATAGTTCATTAGCAAGCAAAAGGAATGTAAACTGACACCTTGAAAAATTGTCCTGTGCTTAGTAATAAACTTCTGTTCCTTTCCAGGTTAAGGCAAATATGCACAGTACGCACACTTCGGATTTGCATTTCATGAATTTAACACCAGTGCGGCAGAACAAAAATAGAAGAGCTTTATTCGTCCATGGAAGATAATAGACTAAGTTCTAACCTTCACCACAAAACCAATCACTTCTCTATCAGATTTTGGATGTTTTAAGCACTTGGGAACTCACAAAATTGAGATTCTTTCCTCTGGAAACTACAAAAGCCTAGCAAAACACATAACCTACTTAGTACATCATACGTCCTATAAAAACTTTCACTAGGGCTCTCTGAGCAATTGCCAGGACAAGTAGATTAAACCTTTGAGCATTTCTGTGAAGGACAGAAGTGCAGATTTCGAGGTAATAATAGTGCCAGGCATGACTATTAGATCATCTGGTATGGTCCACACATCCATAAGAAATGGAAAACAAAACCAACTGAAAAACTGTTTATAAAAATACTCCATGTTTATTTCTTGCAAACTTCCCTTCTCTGTGTAACTATTTTAGAGTGTATGGATTTATGGAAACCCATGGTGCAATGAAGTGATATTTCAGCATCAGAGAGCACCAAGGATGTCCATACGCCACAGACACTTAGCTCATACCTGCATATCCAAACCCAACCATCTGCCAGTAGCTGAAGGTAAAACTGCACTGACTGCAGCAGCAACGTGCTTGTTTTGACTGATGGCAGATTTGATCAAGCTCTCTGTGCAGGCTCTGTATTCAAGCAGCTGCTTATCTGAGCCTATCACCATGTTCATTTAGCAGTTGCAAAGTCAATTGCCCTCCACTGCAAAAGAACATATATAGACACATTTCTCCCTTTGTTCTACTGAAAGGCACCCAAGCCAATAAATCATCACTGGTAGCAACACACCAAGCGATTGTGTCACTTTGAGGAAGTGATTCATGGCATATTGTGGTTTTAAAACTGCTCATCTGTACCAGCTGAACCAGACAGTTTTTCTTCTGCCATTTCCTAGCAGTATTAATTATTATTTTAACATTTTAATAATAAATACTCATCTCCCTTTCACTTTGAAAAAAATATTTCTGCTTTTAATGTTCCTCTGAATCCTTAATCTTGTCCTCAAGAACATTATCTCTGCCATTAAAATGATATGTGTGTATATACACACAAATAGTCATTCAATCACTATTACAGTTTTAAGCTTACTATTCCCAAGGTACTCTGGAAAGGCCCTTTCCATAGCTGGAATTTTCAGGCAAAGCCCTTTCTTGCCGGCATGATAGAACATGATTCGTTTGATGAAGCGGCCAAAAAGCTGAAGTCACTTCTGTAACACTGGTTAACACTGGAAGTCTCACTGAGATCAATTTTAATCTGCCATTTATTACTGCTTCAAGAACTCTACATGCCTTCAAGAGAATCTACAGTAAACCCCTTGCCCTTTTTATCTCCTTCATACCTGAGATCACAAAACTAATATAAGTCACAAGCTTTAAGAAGATATTGCTTTCCTGTTGACTCAGATTGCTTCCAAGCAGCTTTGCACACAAAGGTATCATTGCATTACATCACACAGACCTTTCAAACTTGCAGCACGAGGCAGCAAGAATGCATACAAAACAGCTGGAGAGCAGGTTTCATTTCAGCAAGACATTTTGGCAATTCTCTTCAGAGGAAAACCTTTGTCTTCCTCTTAATGGATTGCTACCATAAATATTTCATGAGCATAATGTTTTATGCGGGTGCTAAGTAAGGAAAAGCCAAAAAACACTTGGTACTTCCAGTAAAACAACTGAGCCCTGAGCCATTGAACAAATGTATTCAGAGAAACGTCTGCACATACAGAGATACACTATAAAACCCCCACTCATTTATCAACCAAAACATTACTGGGTTACACTTGACAATTCCATCTTATTAATTCAGCATCATCAAAACACCTCATAATGGAGCTGCAGCTGTGCAAACCTCTACAGAACTGCAGGAGACAGGACAGAAGACAATCCACCTCAGAAGGAACTAGAGACTTTACAAGACCTGGATCCAAGCAAATTTGGTTGAAATGATGCATCAATTTTCTTGCCTCTGCAGAGTGAGAAAGGGCACTGAGGTGTACATGCAGCAAATTATTAGAGCAACAAATAAATATTTTGCAAAATAGAAGAGAAACACCAAGTACTATAATCACCTACTTGGCTTCAGAAACAATTTACATAGAGCTTTTGGAAAAAAAAAATAAAATAATGGTAATTTCCTTGTTTGGTGAGAAACTTCTCCCTTTCACCATTTTGGCTCCAATTCAGTAACACATTAAAAGAATTCAAGAGTTAAATTCATGTTTAAGTATGATCCTGAGTTGAAGCCAAGAAGTAAAAATGGGCTGTTGAGCCAATGCAGAAGGAACAGTATAAAACCAAAGGTCCTGATGGCTGCAACCTCACACACCCAGCTGGGCACACAGAGTATGAAACTCAATATTGTGAGGTATGAGTCTCTCCCACATTAGCTAAGAGCTCCTGCTCCAAAGTCAACAACAGAATGGTTTTATCCACATTTGTCTGTGCCTTGAGCACAAAGTCAAAATGTCACACAGGCTGCCCTTGGGCTGGCTTTACCTGAGAGTTCTCAGGGCTTCCAGCAACCCCCACAACTCTGCTGCTCCTGAGGAGACCCCACAGACCCTTCTGTCAGCTGCTGGCACCTGACCTTTCACAACACACTCTGCACTGGGGTGAAACCACAAAACCCCACATTTTAGGGTTCCACCTCCCTCCAGGATTAAATCTGGGGAAAGTGCAAATCTTTCAACCTCACCTGTTCTGTGACTGCGATATCACAGGACAGATAGATTTAGATCCCTGCTTCACAGAAGTGAATTCTATATAATGACAAATCAGCCTGTTCAGCACCCAATCCTAAATTACAAAAACAAAAAAAAATTTAATCTCTCACAGAAAATATACTCCCTTGAAACCAAGGCAAAAGCTACAATACAAAAGGTACAACAGTATTTTTAAAGTAACCATTGACAAATCGAGTTTGACCTTGATATTTACAAATTCAGAAGGGAAATGTTTAGCAAGTTCATAGTCAAAGCAAACTTCTTTGATTCTTTCAGCACTTATTCTTTAAGCACTCTTAAAAGGACAGACCCAGCACAGGTTTCCTGGATTCAAAGGTGCCTGTTGAAGAGTGACAGGCACATCTTTGTATTTCCAGCTTTTTCCATCTGCAAAATGGACTGAAACAATGGCCCAGGGGAGGAAGCTGCCATGCTTCACAAAGGAAGGAGATGGAAAAAGTGCCATCCCTCAATGCTATTGACACTGCAGCAGCACTGCAGGGCCTGGGGAGGGCTGCAGCTGCAGACTGCTGGGCACACCGGGGAGCAGCCCCTGCCCCAAACTTCACCCACACGGGGTGTCACACCAACCCAGCCTACGGTTCTAAAACAAGCCAGCAGTTTCCAAATACTGAGATTGAAACAAATGAAACCCCACCCACAGCCCTCTGAGCTGCCTGGCTCTTTCTGCCTTGAGCTTAACAGGATAGCAAAGCCAATTAAAATAAACAGATTTATGATGCTCACAGCCTTTCTGCATCGGGACCATTCACGGAACGCTTAACCAGAAAAAAAAAATAACAAAAAAACAAAGAATACAAAGGCAGTAAAGAGGCCTGTAGCCAAACTAGCTGCAGTTAGAATGCAGGAAATACTTGGGGGATCCTGCTCACAATAGGCGGTTTCCTGCTCTGCCCTAGGAAGGACCCGCTCGCTTGGGCTGCAGCTCAGCTGGGCTCAGAGCATTAAGCCAAGCTCTGGTTCAGAAAGCTCAGGCTTTAATCAGAGGGAAACAGGGGCAATGTTAACTACAGGTAAATCAGTGCTGGGTTTCCCCACATACTCCCCTCTCCCTTCTACAGCTTGAGAGCAGATTCACAGAATATTCTGACTTGGAAGGGTCCCACATGGATCATTGGATTCCATTACACAGACGTGTGTGCATGGGCCTTTGCATCTGAACCACTGTCTGTAATGACTTTAAATGGAAAAATTTATAATAAGGAATATATTTATAAAACCAGAAGCACTTTTTCCTATACTCCATAATTACTTCTATTCATACTTTTAAATTATACAACATTTAACAAGGACTATACTCTGGTTAAAATGGAAGGCAGTTCACAAGTGTGACGTCCACAGGCCCAAAAAAAAAGAAGGCAAAAATAGAAACCAGAGGAAAACAAAGCCAAAACTCCATCCACAATGTTAAATTATCATTTTCCTGTCACCACCAGCTTATTCTGACCATATGAACACTGGCATGTCAGTCTTCTCTTGCTTTCACAGGAGAGAAGAGAGCTCTGCTGAAATCAGAGTAACACAAGTTTTAACACAAGGCACATAAAACTGCACTCAGGACAAAGAAAAACCATTGTGCCATCCATTGGCAGCTCAAATTACCAATTCAGACTACAGGCTGAGGGACTCCGTCCCCCAAGCACAGCTACAGCTTACAGGAACACAAGTTTTAACACAGCACCTCGATGTAAAGCACAGCAGCTTCATCACAGCTGGCCTGGAAACTCTTCAGGGCCAAGGCTTTGCTTATCCAGACCTGGTGCAAAGTGCCTCACACATTTGTTTTGCTACATGAAGCGTTCACTAGGTTGATACTACAAATCCATATGTTTTTAAGAATTCATGACAAAGTACATTTTACTTTTATGATTTCTCAAATCTCAAAAAAGCACTACCCTGACCACTTTTTCCCCCCCTTAGGACAATAAATCACAGCATCCCTTCCTTCCCCTATTGAAGTCTGTAGGAATAGGTTTAAGCTCAGATTTTGCATACCTATTATTTGCCATTAGCTAGTAACTCCCACTCAGAGTGAACCTGTGCTACTTTCCTAGTCACCTGCATAAATATGTTTTGTCAAACCACAAAACTGCAGGAAAAAAATGAATGAATGACCATTACGAATCCATTTGGGCTACATCATTATCATTTCAGACTACAACCAAATCCCATTTTCCCTTTGCAAATTCAATTTCCATCAATAGCCCCATACATCAGTGGCTGCTCATGTTTGTGGCCTCATTTTTTACATTAAAAAAACTGAAAGATTACTGCCGGAGCATAATAGGCAAACTGCATTTTCAATTCCCAACACATGTGCTTCAGGGGGGAAAAAAAAGGAAACACAAGGTAAGGGGAAGAAATGCAAATGAATGCACTGCTATCAGCTGTATATTACCCTAGTGACATTACCATACTCCATATCTCTGGTTGCATACTTCGGAGGGGAAAAAAAACCACTACACTGCCATTCAAGTAAATTCTTTTATCATTTTACTGAATATTAGTTACTCCTTAAGTTTCTATTTTATTTACCCAAGGGCAACAAAACCAAGTATAGATTTGTCTTTCTGCATATATAGTTTTTATCTACTTTGGTGAAATTTTTTCCCAACATAGATAAAAAGCTAGATTTCAGGTGAAACCATGCTTTCCAAGTGACGTGGCAAAACTCCAAAATTAAAAAAAAAACATCCCCCACATATTGAAAAGGTTAGACAACTCTTTGGTATGCCAAACCTCCTTTTCCACTCATTCTGCAGAGCATCACAGAGCAATGAAATCTGCAGGAGTCAAAACTCTAGATTTCCCAGAAAAAACTTGTAGTGCCTCATTATTACAGCTACCAGTACCCAGCACACCGAGTAAATGCCTTGCATTGAATTTCAGCATCTGTGCTGCATGGATAATTCAGGCACGTTAGCTGGTCACTTCTAGCAAAGACTCATTTCATTTGTGATGTGCTGCAATGGAACAGAAAAGCTCTTGAGGGAATTAGAGCAGGCAGGTAGTTCCTGCCAATCATTTCAAGGGGCCTTTCTCACACCAACAGACAGAAGATTCAGACACAACTCCAATTAGTGCTAATTGTAGTTTTCTCCAAGTCCCTCTGCAACCAAAAATGACAGAGACTTCATATGTGGTTCTTAACACAAGTGGCAACACTAATTCTGTTCACTTCAAAATCCTTTCTGAATGCAGAGCTCTAAGCTTGATAAATAAGTTTACCAGGTTTTCAAGTGGCAAAAGCACCTTCTATTCTAAGAATTCTACACAAATGTTTTTCTTCACCTCAGCATCACAGCTGTCTGAATAGGGAATGGTTGTTCCATAGATTTTCATGCTGCATTTCCCTAAACACAAGGCTGCAGATCTTCAGAGACCTTGACGAAGTTATAACAAGAAAAGATGCAAAGAGCTGCCCAGAGCTTCCTGAAGAGCCATCTCAGTTAACCACAGACTGAGCACAACAGATCAACAAAAGCTTGGCGAGTTAAATTCAAGTCAGTACTACCATATTCACCAGTGGAGAACTTTAAAGGCAAAGGTCATTTGGTACAAACACCACCTCAATTCCTCCACTGAAGTATCTCCATTATCTGTGAAACCCATAACAAAAGATAAAAATGATTTAAAAAAACATTTTGGGATTAGAGTTTTTACACTGCAGGTTCACACCAATCCTACAAACACCAAGATCAGTCTAACAAAGATGCCCAAAAGTCCATCCAGCCATCCAGACCCTTCCAAGCAATGGATACCACTTAGACTAAAACTCTGTTTGCTGCCACCATTTCATGCCTTAATCATTGTATGTTTAAATACACACATCTACAAAACAAATGTGTGTCCACAGACCACAACCTTATAAAGAAAAAAACAAAACAGAAAAATGTTAACAATTAATTAAACCAGTTCTCATTACCTCAATTTTCATCTGCAATTATAATCATTTCCCATTTAAAATATCTACCACATTTTATTCTTAATTAAAAATTACATCCTTGCAATGAAGTGCAATATGAATTAACAATTCAAATGTTATCTATGCAAATTCGATAGTCCTTTGATTTTTTCACCCCATTTATGCAAAGTCATGTGTAGGTTTATTTTTATTAAGCTTGTATAACTTCACTTAACGTCTTCTGCTCTGAACTCCACACATATTTCAATCCAAGGACGCAGAAATAAGTTGTAAATGATACAATTTCTTTTCAAGTCTCATACCATTCATTGAAGAATCAATACATATGTGAAGAGGTATCTTGCCTAAATAAATGGGGAAAAAAATCTGTGTAATTTTTAGACACATTAAATTCCTTTTGGTTTTGACAATAGCCATTTCTTCAGGCCCTGCTGCGTAAAGCCAATAGAGAAATTACCGTAACATAACAAAACCCCATCTTTAAATCAGCTTTGTCTACACCCAGAGTTCAGTGCCTTGACTCCTCAACATGACTCTCTGCCCTCGACCCTCCCACAGCCATCCCTTATCCAATTTGTTTTTATCTCCCTCTGCAGTTTTGAGCTTTTATCCCAGATTTAAGATTTGTTCCTGCTTCATCAGCCAAGAGCAAACTCATCTCTGATTCTCCAGGTGAGCAAACCCAACAAACAGTATTAATGCCTTACAACACCAACTGTTTGCCTACAGTTCCTGTTGATTTCAAAGGAATTCAGCAACAAAGTAGGACCAAAAAGGTAAACTTTTCAGCCTGTTTCACCACCTGCTTTCTATAGAGAAAACCCAAGAGATTAAAAACCATAGGAGTGCCATTTGAATAACACATCCATAATGACATAGACATCCTACCAACACTGCTCGCTGCCTTGCCCAAAGCCTCTCTTCCACCCCATTCTAGCCGGGAACACACCGAGTACAGGACCAGCTGAAGCTGTGCCAGCCACAGACAGCGCTGGGGGATTTCTCAGCAAGGACCAGCCAGCTCCGAGAGGATGCCTGTGCCTGTGTTCTGGCTTCCCTGCCAAGAGAGGGCATTCTGCAGCTGGGAGAAATTAAGGCATCATACAGCAAGTTGTCTTCAGCTGTGTGGCCGAGGTTATTCAGAATGGCAATCAGCTGTGGGTGCTTAGTAAGGAAGCAAGCAAAGGTGGCCAGCTGCTTCACAGATAAGATTCACACAGAGATTATCATTACAGGGCAGAAGATGAATTTTTCAAGGTCCAGAGGGCAGTGCAATGGCTTTAAACTGAGTATATACTTATGAGGCAATTAGATGCGTCAATATGAGGCACAAGCAAAATGCAGCAGATTGGAGCAAGATCTGCAGTTTACCAAATTACAAGGACAGATCCTGAAGTCAAATTATGCAAACACAATTACACAAATTACACTGTAACCTTCAAAAGGAAGAGGTCTTCATTGTATTCCGAAAGCCTCATTGTGTTTTATTAATAAATTCTGGCAAGACAAAGTTTGAAGTTATGCATTCATTTCAGTGGCTGGTTTAAAAACCCCTTTATTCAATGATCTTTCTCTGTCATAATCTCCTTATCTAATTTAAACAGGGTGCATTCCCTTGCTATGAGTGTAATTTTCATTTAAGTTGCTACAACTTGTGCACAAAGGGATATGTCAATTCAGCTCACCAGCTGATATGTTCTCCCATGCTGTATGAGAGCAAAAGTAGACTGTACATCCCAAAGTGAGAGTTGCTTCTTTCCACTTTTTCTTCAAGAAAGGCCAGATAGCATCAAGCCCCAACACAGCACACCTGGGAGAAGTTCACGGGAAGCTTTTACACAAATACTAACTCTTTCTTTCTTTCCCAGCCTACAAAGTCTGCTTGAGATAAAAGCAACCAGAAAGGACTAAGACGTCTGATGGCAGTTCCCTGGCATTGTCTTCTCCCTTTCACTCTTTTAGAAGCAAGCACGTATGAAGTCTCTGTCTCCCCCTCCAATTATGTCATTTGTCCTCTGCTCACTCTTATCCACATTAAAAAAAAAATCCCTCTATCCAACATTGTAATTGGAGGAGCTTTAAATAGATAATTTAACCTTGTGAGGATGTTCATTTTCACTGAGCATATCTCTCCAATCTATGAAACAGACGAACCCTTTCACCTGAGCATGCCATTCTTTAATTGTGACAGCACTGTGAGATAATGTGTTTCAAACAGTTCATCAGCCTGGGGGGGAGTACAAATGCCCAAATATTTAATAGACAATGATGCCTTTTAAAATGAGAACTAGGCTTGCAAAGATAGTTGTTGCATGATCAACAGCATACCAATACTATCACACATTACTGACAATTTATTTTACACACCAAAAAGAACTGCTTTTTCAGAAACTAATCAGTAATTAGTAGCTGTATTATTTTTGATCTCAGCCACGGCACATCAGTTTACCAGCTCCTAAACTCTCTCAGAAGAGAGGTTATCCAATTAAAGAGAAATTGAGAGGTTACTGTTATTTGTCCTTTTTGAAAAATTCCACCAGGTCAGTATCAATGCTGTCTTCAGGATTATGAAGCTCCAGAGCAAACTAGACCTATCCTGTATCCAGCCTTATAGAAGGTGAAAGGGTGAAGGCATAGCTGTAACATCCTCCAGGTCAAAGAAACTCAGATAAAACTGAGAAAAGGTCCCCTTTTTCTGAAGTGTGGCAAGATCTGATAGACAATACCCAAGATACAGCAACATAAAGAGCTAGAACAGACTATTTTATGGGTATATTGTGATGAACATGGTCTAAATGGTTAAAATCTAATTAGATTGAAATGCTTCTGATTTTGGTCTAAGGAGAACAGAGGAGTTCAATTCGCCAGTCACAGGTGCAATGTGTTCACACCGGCCTTCCCTGCAAGGGACAGGGTATCAGATTCAGCTATTCTGTAGCTGTCAGATCCAACCCCAGTAACAAAAGCTAGAGCAATTCAACCTGGTTCAACATCCTGGAACTGATGGAAATGCAGGCTGTCATCTGAGAAGTGCTGGTTACACACAAGCCAACTTAAGAAGGTATTTTTAGCATGTTTTTTCAGCGTTGTCATTTCAAAAAATAGCTACAGCCCCGTCCATTTGTGCCCTTCTCAGGGATGCTGGAACACCAGGAGACATCGAGGTCTTCAGGGGCAACACACCCCATTGCTCATAGAGGCTGCAGCTCTTCAAAGCGAGGTTCAAACCAGGACACCAAAAACTACCAGGATTAAGATCCTGCAATACACAGCACAGTCCCCCAGAATGGCCATGGGGTTTGGGTTTTATTCCCCTCCTCAAAATTACCATCAGATCCTTTCAACTGCTTTATGCTTGGGCAAATCAGCTGCGATCTGGTATGTCATACTATGGAATTTCCTAGGAATTGTCACTTGCAGAATTCTCACATGTTCCACAGTGAGAATTCTGGGCCTCACAGACACTCCTGGGATGGCAGAGTAAACAGCTAAACTAGAGAAGAGGCAAAGAAAAATACAGCCGAACTTTAGATTAAAATACGTGCTAAAAATAAACTGACTTTTAGAACACCAGTGTGTATTTTACATAGACTCTGTTGTCATTGTTTCTATTGCTTTTTCTTGAAACACTAAAGAAAATATACAGCTGGTAAAGTGGAGCATAGACAGGAAAAGGGAGAAATCTGGCTGTGAACGTGATTGTACAAATAGCTTGCTTTTTCACTGCTTTTCCTCATTGAAAAAAAATGTGTCCACAGGCATTAGTGTTTGAAAACAAGCAATCTCCCCACATTTCCCCTTCATGGTACGAACTGCCCAAACAGATGAAGCGACATCTAAACTACAAAACATCAATGCCACTGTAGTTTTCAGGGAAGAAACTGCAATGAAATATCATTGTCCTCAACATAGCCTGTGGTAGGTAAGTTTTTTTTTCTTGTCAACATTGCAATAAATCACTCACTAGTCAGATTTCATCTGATGTTGCACCATCACACTGAAGGTGGAAATCTCCACTAAGCTGAATGGGAACTTTTTTTCCAAGACCAACACCAATAGTCCTGTATAATCAACTACCTGTAACTATGTGACATAGCCTTTCTCCACACAGCTTCAACCCTGGTGCAAAATTGACTGCTGTTACCCATTTTTATATGCACACTTACAATTCTGGCTTCAAAGTCAACAGAAAAGCAACAGCAAAACACAATTCAGCCAAAGAAATCACAAGGCCGTCTGCCTTCAGTGTCATCTATCAAAGAAGTTTCCTGCCCTATCAGGTAGCCTCATTTGATGCTTGGGTCAAGACTATTCTTCAAAAAAAAAACCCAAACCCCAAATCTTATTTCACAATGGTGTCTATAATAATGGCTTCAGACGCACATTATGATCCCCCAGTGAGAAGTCAGTTCTACTCTACTACTACAACATCTGCTGAATATTTGTTCTAATCCACCTGCTAACTGCTTTACTAACGGAAGAAACCTATTCAGGTATATAATTCCTAAACTTAATTATTGTTATGCTAGGATTTAAAAGCAGTTGTATTCATACATAAATACATATATATAGCAACACACAGCAACTTGAATGCAAAATAGCACCTTAGGAGTGCTCAGCAGACCAGACGTTGCAAACTGATCCAAGAGCATCAGAGCATCCTACCTACAGCAAAGACAACATGGTGCTCAGGGGGGTAGCACTGCACCTCTTGCTGGATTTTGGGTCTGCAGCAAGGAGAATGACTCAGGAACTCACATGGCAAAGACTGCCAGAAGAACCACAACAGGCAGGGACCATGGGAAGAAATCATCAGGGGAAGGCAGTCAGGAAAGAACAAAGGAATGGCAAAGCAGATCTCTAAAGGTATGGATAGTTCTGAATAACAGAAAATTCTTCAATCTAAGATCTTTCTGAGAGAGACTGCAATTAAGGACACTAACACTGCATTATCCTTATAGTCTGCCCGAAAGATCTCTGGAGCTTTTTTTTTGTTATATATCCAAACCCACTGCATTAGCTCCTTCACATCCACCTTGTCACCACTGCAGTGTCATCCTGGGAGGCAGGACAGCAGAGTCACATAACAAAGCACAAACAGGTAAGCAGATTTCTCATACAGCACATGTAGGAGGACAGCAAGGGCAGGCAGAAAGGTCCAATTTTTGTTGATTCTGCTTGTATCAATCACAGCAGAAGTAACTGAAAAGCATCAAGAGAAGCACTGGACAGTTCATCAGCTTTGCAGGGCAGACAGGACATGACCAGTGGCTTTGATCCTTCATTTCACTCAGTATTGCATGACCCAGACTGTCAATGGTAACAGAAATGGGGTTCACCAAAACCATGCACTTCATCTCCAGCTGACCAAGAACACAGGCCCACAAGCTTCAACATCATTTCCAAAGAATACAACTGACAGTTTGCTAATCCAACTGTAAGGCCTATGTCTCATATTCAATGTATGTAGTTTAGAAACACCTGGTTTTGCAAAGAAAGAGAGCTCTGCTTTGTTACAGTGGGTGCTCATAGCCTCTGTTCAACTGAAAGCACAACTGTCAGGCACATTAATAATTCCACTCTGATCTTCAGCTTCTTAGCAAGTGAACTTGTTACTAATAGAGTGCAAATGAGACAAGCTAGAGTTGTTACTCTTTGACAGTGTGCATCTTACAAACCTCATCTGTCTGTGCAGACACTGCACCCTAAATGCCTGATGATGTCTCCCAAACACAGGAGTGGACAGGGGAATACAGTCTCAAACTGCAGAATTGAAGAGTCATTGATCAAGACAGCAATCAAAACTGTAAAGCATGAAGGTGTAATCAAGACTTGAGGGAAACTATAAGACTCCTCAGATCCAATGAAAAGTTCATTTTCTTCCTAAGTTGGTTTTCACCTTGAAAGAGTAAAGGTCACGCTGCTTAATAACATGAAACAGAGAAAACAATACATGCAGATAGTGTTTGACATGAAGTATTAATTACCTTTTTGACAGAGAATCTGCTTGTGCTGTGATGTTTCACTCCTTGAACTATGGCTTGGGATTCACTTACCATAGGTGTCACTACCACGTGGGCAAGTCACTTTTACCTCACATGCCTGGATCACTGTATACCAGGTCTGCTCATTTATTTTTAAACACAGCTGGCTTCTTGGCACATAAACATGAATTCCTGTGTGGTTTAAAGTGATTAGTTAAAAAGAAATTGTTTTCTGTTTTGATATCACATTCAAAAAATTTACATACAACTCTTGCATCACCTTCAAGGGTGAAGGAAAAGTGCTCTTCATCATGTCATCTACTTACTAATTATGTTTTGTTCTCAGAAAACACTGCTTTAGCAGTTTACTTAAGAGAACAGTCACTTGCTTTGATTATCAGGGTAGCCAGATCCGCCTCTTTTTGCCCTTGGTTTGCTCTCTTCCTTGATTCACAAACATACCTGAACCAAAGTAATTGGAAGCAAAAGAAAAGGTGAGAGAAAACCGAACTCATGAAATTAAAGTAACATGTGGCTCATAGCACTCAAGCACTTCAAAGGAAAGTTAAACAGGAAATGAGATTTAGACTATCCAAAAGGTTCTTTTATTCAAAATTAAGAATTCCAAGAATCCTTAAACATTTCTGAAATTACGAGAAGCACTGAGTGAGATCACAGCAACCCAAAGAATCACCTGATAAAAATACTGGCATTCGTTTTTCCAGACTCAAGTTTCACCTGGCAGAATTTAAAACAAGATGCATGAGAACATGAATGGTCATACAGACATGACCCAACACTGCCAGACGCTGAACTCCACCCAGAAGAGGCAGAGCAAACGCCCTACCCAACACTTCCATGTAAAAGCCTTGCCACTGAGAACTGGGCCCTCATAAGCTTTATAAACACAGAGGGCAACCATCCCACAGTACTGAGTCCACTGCTGTCCATTTGAGAAGCCTGTCCTGCAAACTACTGAGGATGATTTCCTGACCCTGTGATCAGCTCACTAGAGCACCAACACATCCTCTTCTGGACACTTCATCAGAGCACTGCCTTCAGATACTCACCCTAATGTTGTGTAATGGCTCACCACTGCCTTATCTGGGAAGCACCAACACTGCTGCAGTCTGAATTCCATGTTGAATTTGCTTCAGGTTAATTGTTATTGCTGGCAAACTCCTGGCTGTGGGGTAAAAGCCAGCTGACAGCACGACAACAGCTTCTTACATGAATTGGTATAATGCAGAAACATCCAAGCCAAAGACTGAAGGCACAGAGACCCAGACTCTGCTTTTTCCACTGGAAGTCATCCCTGCAGAACATCGCTCAAATGTGCCAAGGGAAGCCTGTGCTCCTCTGCCTGGGCAGGACTCCTGGGTCTCAGGATTCACCACAGGCACCAAGATATTTTTAAACTACTTTTAACTGCCAAGCATTCTTCACTGCATTTAATTGTTCAGCGACAACCTAAAATAAGCATTTATTTTTAAATCATATTTGACACTTTGTTAGGCACACTGGAAAATACAATTCCTACATATGCAAAAATTACAAATTAATGAGGTCTGGCAATTATCTTGATGGAAAGAACCAAGTGACTTAGTTGAACACAGAGAGACTTAGTAAAAAAAAAAAAAGTGCTCTAGTAGTTAAAAAACAAACGAAATTGCTTCTTATTGATTTTAATTTAGGTTGAAACACTAGCTGTCTCTCCAACAAAGCCAGAAATGGAAACAACTATAAATGAGTACAAGATGTGATAAGATAGACAGATTCTTAAGCAATCTAGTATAGAGATGACCTCCAGTTTAGACTGTAGTTAAAATATGATATCATATGTATGGATCAATAAGTAAGTTTGCATTTGTCTCAGCTCCAAAAGCTGGAGAGCCACACATCTTTTTCCTTTAGCTACTCTAAAACGCTGTCCAATTAAGCCTCACTGGTTCTTTCCTTACAGATCCTCTAGATTCTAATTTACAAATAAAATCAAGAGAAGCAATTAAATGTTAAGTACTATCAGCATGTTTCCCCAAGTGATGCACATGTGCAACAGAATAGAAGGAGTCCAATCTTGATACAGAAGACCAGGTTACAAATTGAAATACATTCGTATTACCATTACTTGCAGGCTTCACGCTCCAGCAAGTACCAACATCAGGCTCCACACGCTGCCTGTGCGTGCACAGGGAGGCTCCTGGACCACGAGTCTCGCAGGCTGCAGCAGCTCCACATCCACTCCAGTCCCCAGAGCCAGCAGGGACACAGAGCAGGGGCAACGAGGGGCTGAGAGTGCACAGCCAGAGTATGTGCAGCACAGAACAATGCTGGAAGGGATTTTGGTGATGGCCATCCAGTCCATCATGTTAAAGGCTAATTAAAAGCTTCCTGGCAGACTGCCTGGTCACTCCTCTCTGCTCTCCAGACAGCACACACTGCCAGGGCCTGCCTGGCTCTGTCCTGAGGCACACCAGAAGCATCAGTATCGATCAAGCATGACTTATGATCCTTTCAGCATGCCAGAACTTGAGGCAATATGACCTGATAGGTATGGATCAGGTCCTTCTCTGTGGTTTTTGGAAAGGCTTTTATATCTGAAAGACTGGACTACCTCTCTCCTTTAGCCAGAAGGGTCTCTCCACTTTCTCACCTGCCTTCACAGATGCCACCCTCTTCCCACAGCTGGGGCAGAAGGGACTGTGTTTCCCTCAATTGTTGTACGACGCCTATTTGCCCAAGACAGGATCAAAGTGAAAAGCTAAAAGTATCCGAGGGAGGCCACCCTACTGCAAACAGGGCCACAGTAACAGAGCACATCTAAATTCTCAAAACTACCTCAATGTCCAGAAGCAGAAAAGAAACACTGTCTATCAAAGCCAGTAGCAGGAGTAACAGTAACAAGGTGAGGGTAAGGAAGGTGAAAAAGACCCTCACATTGCTGAGAACTCTACTGCCTCCTTGGGGTTACACCCAAACTGTAATCCCCAGTCCAAGTTCTGATGAACCTCATCTGGCAGTCACAGGGTTATCATAGAAGGGCAGTAACTGGCCAGGTCACAGGCAGGGTCTGGATCTGTGTGAAGCTTTCAGGGTATAACACTTAACAGAAGCCAACCCCTAAAATTACCCTCTTTAGGTAACTCCACAGCAGGCACCTGCACTGCTACGGGATGCACTGGCTGCTATTGCCTTAAAAACTGTGGGGCTAAAAAAGGAAACAAACAAAACCACAAGAAATGATGCATCTGAGACACCAACACTGCAGATGACTTAAGCCTTTCCTTCTATTTCTAAAATTGTCATTATAGCAGCATTCAAGTCACATTTAAAAAAAAAAAAAAATGAAAGAAGACACATTCAAAGAGTTTATTTTAGGCCACATCCACTGAACAGCAGAGTATTTTGTTCAGCACTGACTCCAGTAATGATCTAGAAGTCATACTAGGCAAACAATCAACATGAGCTTCCTTGCTGTGGCACAAAAATAGGCCACTGAAAATCCTTGGACAAACAGAAAGGGCAATAGCATTGCACATACATAATCTGAATAAGACCAGTGTTGAGTTCTGGTGAGCACCTTTCTAAAGGAAATCCTGGGGGAAAAAATAAACCATAGAAAAGACACCAAAAAAGAAAGACTGCCACAAAAATTATTCAAGAACTGGATAAAATCTGGTGGTAAAGGGCTCGTGGAGTTCAGTTCACTGAGTTAATCAGGACATTGTGTCATGGGTTTATTGTAATGTACTCTCATGGTAACAAAATACCAGAGGGCTCTTTCAGCTAGTAGAGAAAAGTGAAACACATAAAAGACAGTTTTTAAAGTGGTTGTATATTTACAGTTTGATCTTCAATAATTTGAACAACCACTTTTTTTTGGTGGTTCATTTATTTTGGTAACTATTCAAGAGAAGAAGCTGGGTATCATTTCAAAATAGGCATCAAACAAATAAATAGTTGATTTAAAAGGGACAACTCACAGCTGTTGTCAGGAAAGCTCACAAATAACCTCTGCAACAGCCACACAACAGAACAATTCCAAGGACTGATAGATATGATAAGCATCCTCCAGAAAGCCAGAATTTTAATGGATGGACGGGACATCTGCTTCACTACAGGCACCATTATCCTAAGAAATGGTTTTGCATTTCACCATAGAGTAAAATAAAAACTCTACACAAAGCATGAAGACAGCATTAAAACTGTGCACCTTTGACACAAAGCCACCCTATGGAAATACTGAAAAGAACACACAGAGTTGCATTCCAGAATAAAGTCATGATGAGGATTATGGTGCAAATCCTCACCTCACAAAAGCTGCCACAGCAACAGCAGCATCAGTCATGCCATGACAACGTGCAAGAGCCAAGGACTTGCCATTACACCAGGAGAAGACATTATAGAATTGGCACATTTTGCACCCCCAGTTTGCAAATATAACAATGAATTAATTCACAGTAAACAGAAGGGAAGCGCTTTGCGATGCATAAACAATGTAGTAAGAAACAATTTAAAAAGTCACAGTTTCTGAAACTGTTGTCACTGAGCACAAACTTTTAACACTTACTTAAATAGCTAAAACTGCACAAAGGTGTCACTTTGGAACACAAACAGTTATACAGAAGCCATATAATCTGATGCAAAACCCTTGGGCAAAGAAGGAAAAATAAACAACTAATTTTAGAACCTGAACACTCCATTAGCAATTCTCACCAATTAAAATATGATGCAACTGCTGTCAACAGGCAAATTTTAGTTGTATTTTAAGGATGGATTTAAATACAAAATACACAGGCTACTGCACTTTAAGAATAATAATTCAACTAGCTGTAAGTTGCATGGAGGCCAACAAGCAGAGACATTCAGCTGGCTCTCTCTGCCTTCCCTAGTGAATGGGTGCAATGTTTAAGAGACAGTTATTCTGCACAATCCCTCATTTCTACTTTGACTGCACTAAATCTATACCATAATCTCCAAAAGTCTAAAAGCACCTTAGGAATTTAAATGCCAATGAAAGTCTATTGAAAATTTAATCCCTAAACTCACTTGTGATGGCAATGTAGATCTGTTCTTAATTATTTGAAAGCCACAAGGTATCTTTATTGTCTCAGCTTGGAGTTTCCAGGGAATGGGAGAGTAGGGACGGATGGACAGACAGAAGTGTCATGCTGAGGCCCACTGAACTGAAGTTCATATAAATATGCAGCCACACACACAAAAGAGAACAAAAGAGCTGCCATAAGACCAAATAACATCCCACATTTTGCTCCTAAATACCAGTGCAGCTCTTCAGGGCTCAAGGTCTCATTCATTACATTGCTGCAAGCACAGAAAAGGATTTTTCAAAGCAGCTTTCCTAAGCTAAGCATCCAAGTCTCAAAACACCTAGATCTTCTTTAGAAAGGCCTCCATGCTATGAATGCAAAGTCCCTCAAAGCAGGCACTGTGCAGGATAAACATGTATCGGGCATCACCGCAGCATTTATGCAAAGAAGAACTGCAACACCCACATCAATTGAGATTTTATGTGTCAGTACTGCTGGCAGGTGCATAATGCGGTCAAATTTTAAGTTCTAGAAAATGGTTCATCATTATTCAAATGACTTGATAATTAAGAACACTAGTGCTTCAACTCCCAAGCAAACTTAGAGATGCATAATAAAGCCACATTAAAAAAAAAAAATAGACCATGCACCAACTGATTTGACTTTAACCATAGTTCACTTGAAGATTAATTCAAATTGCTGTAAGGTGAGCCATTCAGTGTAGTAAAAAACCTACTTTATAGTGACCACATGAACTTCTTAGCTTCCCTACTGCCCTTTGTCTTCCCTCCTCCTCCAGACAGGTGGAGAATTTACTCCCATGACTGTTTCCTCCAGCTTCCCAATAGTAAATCAGGAGAAAGGAAAAATGAAACAAGAAGAGCAATATCCATGGAATATCACAGTATCATCACTGCTGTGCTTGCAATCTGCACCCTCATTCATCTGTTCACTTTCAGGGTGGGAAGAGATTCTGCTTAGGCCACAAATATGTGACAGCTCCAGGCATAAAGCAAGAATCTGCTGTGTCCTGGCAGCTGTGCCTCAAGAAGATGACTGTACATTAAAAGGCAAGCATTTGGAGAAAGGATCAGCCTAGCCCGGGTTCATCTAAGAGTCCTCACTGAATAGGGGTGGGATCTCGTTGCAGAGCTGTGAGACGTGATAGCAGCATTAAAAGAAAGAAACCAACTTGAGTTGCCCCAGGGCAAGTAACCTGTAGCCTACAACACAATCATCAGCACTACCACCAAATATTGAGTAATGGTAAAAACAACAGCAGTCAAGGATCATTTTTCTGTGATTTTTTTTATTGACACACCAATGTGAAAACTAGTTGCTTTCATCAAATATTATTCTCTAGTTGGGCACCTCCAGTTGGCCACACACAAAGTGCTTCTGTTTAATATGAAAGGTTGCATTAATGTACATTTTCCTTCTCTGCCTTGCTTCCAGGCCTTGCATGTCTCCACAAAACTGATAGAGCCCAGTTCCACCAGGGAGTATCTGGCAATCAGCAAAGTTACATTCTCATCAACCTGGTGCAAGAAGATGCAGATCCACAATTTTCACTTGGAAGAAACCCTGACACTAGTTTTACCACAAAAATAAGGAAAAACTTAACAAAGCTATTTAGACACCTAAAGCAACAAGCAGCCCCCAAAAGGGATATAAAACCCATAAATTAACCCATTTCATGCATATCTGCATCCCCATATGACTCCATATTTTTAAGAGCATTTCTCTGATAAGATTCCGCATCATAAAATACTTAAGAACTGTTGTTTAGAATTAAACTTTAAGGAACACAGCATGTAAACATAAATAATTACTATTTCATTAACACACAGGAGCAACTCTGGAAGCACAGTAACTTAGGCAAAAAGAAAATCAGGCTCATTTTTCATAATTTCTCAGATTAAAGTTATATATTAGCTAAAGTACAGTGTTATTACTAAACCCTTAGGCTTCAGAGCACATAATGGCACATGTTCATTTGGCTGCTGAAAAGCAGCAACCAAATGATTAGCATTTTTCCAAGGACAGCTGAGATTAATAGTTTGAAGCCATTTCTTTAATTTAACCATGAAACTTAAACATTGAAATTAGAGTCAACTTAAATAACATTTTATTTCAGAAAACTCTAAGTGTGTTAGTCCTTGAGCACTGATGATAAGATGGATAGAGTCCTTTACCATTAGCTGTCTTTTCTATAATTGGAAACAAACCTCAACTATTAAATTTGCAGAACTTGATAACAGTACAGCCAACACTTGTCCCTGTGAAGGCCCAGAAACTGGGAGTGAAAGCATCACTTTTCTGAAATCAAAAGGTGGTTTTTGGTGGTTTTTATGGTACCAAGCAGGACCTATTTGTTCCACAAAGATTCCCAGTGCAGATGTGGGTGGGAAGGGTGAAAGACATGACATCTCTGTGCTTGACTCACAGAAGTTCCTCTCTGCTCTAACACATCCATTTTCTGAACAGAATCAGAAACCCTTTCATCCCCATTTCCTAGAAAAAAAAAGGAGAGGAAATAAGGGATGAGAAAGCAGTAATAGAAATCCAAACTCACATACAGAGATAAAAAAACATCCCTGCTCCTCCAAGCAGAGCAACATCCCCAACCTGAATACCAGCTTTGCAGGCATTGCAAACGCCCCAGTAGGACTGAGGGAATTCCAGTCACCCTCACACTGTGTTCCTTTCTTTTACTGAATGTACTGAAATCCCTTTCTCCTGTGATGCCTCTTCTTCCCTCCCAACTTGAAGAAGCCCCTCATTCTGCCTTCTGGCACAGACAGCTCCTGGGACTACTTGAAGACTTTTGCAAGCTGGGTCCAGGCCCTGCTAAGCGCAAACTTGCTAACAGATAGCAAAGCTCTCCTTGGAGTTTTCCCCCCAGAAGCAAACAGCAAGCTCAGCTCTTCCAGCCTGGGAAGGCTCTCTTGACATTCTTTATCTGCAAGGACTCCATTAGCAACTTCCCGTAACGTAAAGCATATTTTAAAACGCCACTGAAAATAAGGGATAATTAAAATGTAAGAAGTGTCATCTTCATAAAAGCCACAGGACTAAATAAAGTCTTGGAGGGCCCTCTCCTGTACATTCCGTATTTCTCTACGTGCACAACATACCTTCCTCTGTAAAATCTTGAATAGACAAAGCCTGTCTTCCCTGTACCTTTAAAAATATCTGAAGTAGTATTTGAATAGTTCATAAGGAAAAAGCTCCTAGTATAATTTTTCCTCCAAGCAGGAGACAGCTATGTGCAAAATTAACTCTCAACTCGGAACTACAAAGACTCAAAATCCAAAACCCATTTAGGCAGTTACCAGGTCAGCAACAATTTGATTAATTACCAAAGAACTCATCTAGACTCAAGAAAATTACTTTCATTTATGCATCCAGCCTAAGAAAATGGCAGCAATTGTCATTCTTCAGACGACAGAATTGTCACAGCAACAGCTAAGAACTGCACAAATGTGTACTTCTTCCTTTACAAAAAAAAATATTTACCCTCTCTTGGCAAAGCACTGAGAAATCCGGTAGTAAGGATATCCCCATAATGCTAATATTTATATCTTACTGATTTTTGGTACTGTGAATTTAGATTAATGAGCAAACAGACCCCATGGAAACAACCTCTCTTACCTTGTCTTGGTTTGATTTATTAAGCAATGCAATTACCAGTGACAAGCCCACAGAGAAATGCACTAAACACTTCAGAAAGAGGAAAACCTTACCAACATATT
This sequence comes from Campylorhamphus procurvoides, assembly GCA_013396655.1. Classification (NCBI taxonomy): domain Eukaryota; kingdom Metazoa; phylum Chordata; class Aves; order Passeriformes; family Dendrocolaptidae; genus Campylorhamphus; species Campylorhamphus procurvoides. The sequence goes on along the minus strand of WBMV01003161.1, from coordinate 1,239,151 downwards.
TTTTGTGCCAGAATGACTCCTTTCTCCTTCTGCAACCAAAGAAACAGCAACAGAAACACCTACTTAAACAGTGAAAACCTATTACAACCCTCCTAACAAAGGAATACCGCAAAGACTTATTTTCTACATGGTGCATTTATTGTTGCTGAACAAAGAAAAGAATAGCCTTTATGTTTCCTCACAAAGTGATTTGCAGGGGAGAAAATAAATAGTGACCTCTCTTTCATTTCAAGGGAACTAGATATGAAGTAGAGGGAAGAAAGATGCTTGCAAATTACCACCAAAACAACAAACACCTTAGTTCTGTAATCCTCTCTAGAATATGCTATGAAAAGGTACCGAAACATTTGTGGCAGACACTAAATGGTTAATATTTGGCCGGGATTCCCCGCCAACACAAATTCCGATGATTTGCCATTGGATGTTGTCAGCACCAATGTCCTGTTACAGTCCACCGAGATCCTCCCTGCAGCTTTCCTGCCTCGGGCATCTCTGGTGTGCGGGATCAGAGCGTGGAGTGTCCCCGTTCACCGGGATGCTCCGCTCCGCACCCCTCTGCCGCACGCACACCGGGTACCGCTGCTCTCCAGAGCAAGGCACACGGAGCAAGCCAGTCACCGAGCTCTAACATGGTAGCTCTGTACAAAAACTACACGCATAAAAGCCCGTCTGGAAAATAGTTTGCTTTCCAAGCCAGCCTGTAGCAATGAACAGCCCTGAAACATTCCCAAGTATTACACAGCTGTTTTACGGCTTCTGGCGTTAAAGAGTTCACCAACACACTGCAAACAGCCACAGACCTACTCCTCTCCGCTTGCATCCATCTTCATATTCAAACCATAATGCAAATATTATCTGGTTCAAACATTGCTGATCTAAATCAGCAAGTCGTACAATGCTGTCATATTAAACTGACATCAGAGCTTGTTTTCCTGCAGCGTTCCTGGAGCCTGCCTTCGCCATGTAATTACTGTACAATATATATCAGAACCAGAAAGAAGGGCTTCACTCCGAGGGCTGAAATCAATACAAAGAAGATAAATGTTTCGTCAAAAGCTGCAGAGGTATTAACCCTCTCTCCAACTTAGTTTCTTTTTGCTTCAAATCATTTGACCATGTGAGAAACTGCTGGAAGGAATGGGATGTGGTGGGTCTATCTGCTTAGCTCTGTATTGGGGGTTCAGAAAGTCTATTTCAGGAAGAAAAATTTAGAATTATTTCAAAAAAGAAAAGAAAAAGAAAAGGAATCAGAGTGGAAGTTCCTACAAAGCCTCCAGTATTTAATCCTTTCTTTTCACATTTGCACACCTGGCAGCAGCGAACAGCCGGGGCTGCCTCAGGAGCCTACGGGAGGGACAGAAGGAGTCGCGGATGGGGGGGACGCACCTCCTTGGAGGGGAGGGGGAGCCCGCACCGCACCGCGGAGCCCCGCGAGCAGGACGGGACCCCGGGGGAAAGACAATCCCCCCTGGACTCCCCCGGGGGACCGGCCATCCCCCCCTGAGCCCCGGGGAAAGCCAATGCCCCCCGAATCCCCCCGGACCCGCGGCCACCGCCGCTCCCGCGGGACGCGCGCACCGCGGGGACGCG
>WBMV01003161.1:1062337-1236492 GCA_013396655.1 Campylorhamphus procurvoides | reverse complement strand
GGACTGCCAGAGGTGTTCCCCTCCATACCCCCCACTACCGAAATCGCACAGCTCTCGATCCCCTGCCATACCCTCTATCATTCCGCACACTCTGAGCCCCCTCCCCCCCCAAAATCACACAGCTCAATCATCTGCTGGATATTGCCAGAAATTCTCATAAAAATCATACAGGGGGATTTTTTCTCCTCCAATACTATTTTTCTTTTTGAGTACTGCATGAGACACGTCCACCCCCACCCTCCCAGAATCACATAGGTTTTCCTCCCCCAGTAATGCACATCATTCTGAGTATTGCCGGAAGCATCCCACAATATTGCTGGTTTTCCCCCAATATTGTGAATTGTGCTGCTTATTTCCAGAGAGCCTCCTCAAAACGAGGTAGTTGTCAGGTGTTTTTGCAAAGTCAGGTGAAGGCTGTCCCAAGCTACTCTGCATCCACAGTCCCCCTGGGCAGCAGTTTCTGAGTGATTGATAATTTTGCACAGGAAACAGAAGTAGAAAATGGTGTGAATTCAGGATGAAGGGTTGGTTGCTTGTACTTGGTATTTCCTGGCTGTGCTGTGCTCTGCTGAAGCTTAAATTTCATTCAGAAGTGGTTTTTGTCTGTTTCTTTGGTAATTATTTCCATTACAAGGATTCTGTTTCAGAAGAGGAAGGGTTTGGCTGAGTTTATCAGTGAGTGTTGTGTTCAGCTCTGGCTCTGTCATTTGCTGTGACCAGCTCCTCTTTGTTTACCTACAAACCTTCCACATCTGTTGTGTTTCCCGAGGAGAGGAGATGGTCGGCAGGAGGAGAAACAGAGAAGGAAAATTCAGAAGTCATTTGTGGAATGATGGTGATTTTCTCTCCCTCTTCCTCAGCTTAAGCGTCACTAGAGCAGAGCCCTCAGGACTTGGGTACTTATCATGCTGTGCTCTGACTGTTCTAGAGGAGGCTGTGGCTTTGTGTCCATCCAGGTTTACCCCATGCAGCACAGGCTGCCAAGTCAGTGGATTATGCTGCAGCCAAAGGGTCCCTCACCAGGAGGCATTTGTAGACTTTCCTTTGACTTTCTTTCCACATCCCAGGTCATGTGTGCCAAAAATTACAGTTGGAAGTTAAAAGTGCAGTCCTTACTGGGCAAAACTGCAATCCCACTAGGGATTTTACCGGTGTAAGGATTTAAGGACCTGATTAGATGTTCTCTGCCCTTGAGTACACCACTCATTGGGGTCTGCAAAGAGTAGAGAAGTAGCTTGCGTAAGGATTTATCTAAAGGAAAGCAAGAATTTATAGGCCCTGGAGAAAGGTCTTATCCAACTTACTGTTCATTAAATCATTTCCCAACACAGGTGGTGTTTGGAGGTTGGTTTCAACTCTCATAAAAACAAAGCTAAAATTTGAAGGGTTATATTTCCCTGATTTTTCAAATCAAAACGCAAATCCCCACCTACCTTGACCTTTTGGATTCTGCAGTGACATCTGTGCTCCGTTACTTACTGTGCTGCTCAGAAAAACCTGCAAAACATTCCTCTTGCAGCAATTGATTCCAACTTTGCTGATCTAATGCAACAGATAGGTAGGCAGGTCCTACCCCAATACTGAAAATTGCCTCTTCAAATGATGTCTCCCTGGTATCATGAGAAGCAATCTTAAAGAGTTTCAATCTTAAAGTGAGTTTCAACAGGTCTCATTACACGAGAAAAGTTATTACACATGATTGCAATCTCACAAAAGAAGAATAAAAGCAATAGATTTTTTTCAAAGAACAGTTTGCACCAGTATTTTTCTCACTGATTCAAAATCCTTTGCGAAAGCTGTTAATTGCACTATTTTATATTTAAAATATATTTTTAAATTCGTTTAGGGTTTTCTGTCCTGGAAAATGACAAGTCTGAAACTGTCCCCATATCTTGGAATTGGAAGAGTTCTGCATTTTCCATCCTCAGAGAGCAAACACAGAAGGAAGATATAAAATGCATAATCAGAATACTGTCTCCTGAGGAGCACAGATGACTTGAGATCTCTCTAAGCTGCTAAGGAAGATTTTGGAACGGCAGTGCTCCCATCAAAGACCAGAAGTGTTCAGGCTAGATATTCACAGTAGTCCCCTCAGGTCTGAACTTCTTAAAACAAATCTGTAAAACCCCAATGTCAGCACGACCAGTTTGGTTCAGCCTGCTGTGGTACAACATGTACAATGACCCACTTTTCCTGAAGTGGGAAATCAATCATTGCATCGTCACACATCAGTTTAGGAGCTGGAGTGGCGGAAGCAGCTTTGTTTCGCATTAGCAATTTGGGTGGGCAGAGAAATGGAGAGATGTATGATGGAGATCCAGGGAACAAAATTAAGCACGGTTAAATGAGAACCCATTTCCTGCACGCAGTATCTCTTTGCCCGCGGCACTCTGTCTATCAACAATACACAGGTACAAATTGGCCTGGAGATGTATCTTTAACTATCCAAACAGAGCAAACTGCATTAGCAGGATGCTGCTCTGCCGGGCTGGTGCCGGCTGACTGGGGAGCGGGCGCATTAGATAGGACAGCAGATTCTTTCCCAGTGACTGAAGTACTGTGGGGTGATTAAAATAACTGCTACTGGATGAAGAGACTGAAAAGGGACATTATAATATAGTGCAGCTAAACCAGACTGATGGGTGTTCTGCAGGTCTTGCAATATTTGCCGCTAAGCATAGCGGGCGCTGTCAAGGTTAAAGGAGCAAGATCAGCAGCTCTGGTTTGCAGGAAACAGTGTATAAAAGATAAATTCTATCTTTTTTTCTTCTCCCTCCTATTTGAACAGGTAATATTTTTATGCTGCTTTCATCAACATATGGGCATCACTCCTGGGAAAGAAATGAAAGTCTGTTAATTTATTTGATCAGACTTGTGAAATAATAGAAAACTGAAACGAAGACTCGCATTTGTCATATGTTTGAATTAGTGAAAAGCTGAAGAAGGCAGAAAAATATTGCAAGGAGTTCAAAGATGAGAGGTTTTATTGAATTAGAAAATTATTAATAGCATTAATCATTTCCAAAACAGGCTTCTTAACATCTATAATGACTATATAAAGGATTGGAGAAATAAAAATCAAAGAAAAAGATCAGATATAGAAAGTTACACTTTTTGTGTGTGTGTATTTAGAAAGAAAGGGATGAGTTTTCACTGATTTACAGCCATTCAGCCTCACTGGAATGGTTAACCCGTGGGGAAAATACCAGGTGAGGATCTAGCCCTGAAAGGATAATTCAACATGAAGTACCATGAAGTAGCTACAGCTCAGATTATAAGTAATGTGATGTACAAACTTCCAGGTTAATTCAGCAGCCCCAGTTCCTGTTCAACTTTACACGGAGAGGGAAAAAAAGGATACTGAACTTCTAGTTTCATAAATTATATTGTTTCAGAATTAGGTTCTTGTAGCCTCAGGACAGATGCATTCTTCTCAGGGTATGCTGCGAGGTTTTGAAAGCCTTAACAGGGCATCTGAGAACCTGCTGAGAACCAGAGGTGGAGGGCAAGCAAAGTACTGTGATAAAAAGAAGAGGGCTTTATATCAATATAATCATAGCAACGAGCTGTGTTGTTTGATTTATGAAGACATAAAAATAGATGAATCCAGAGGTGCAGGTAAAGCAGAAGGTATGAAAAATGTCGATGGGTGATGCAAACGCTGGGTGAAGTCATACACTGTGGGTCAGAGATTGCTGCAAGTATTCTAAGCTGCAGCTCTACCAGCATTACAGCAATGAGCACTGACTCGAGTGATATTCTGAGGTGTCCTGGCTGGGCAATGTCCCACAGGGTTTTGCACAAGGTTCTTTTGGAAGACCAATACATTTACTTTCTTGTGGTCTAAAAAAGGAATCACCACCTTAGGGTAGCCTTAGGCTAAATGATTCTGAACAGACACTCGGTCACATGCTGGGATACCTACTTGAAAGCTTCATCTTAATCTTGAAGTCAAACAGCTCTTTTGTCTCCTGAAATGGCCTCAGAATGGCTGTGTTTGTAAAAGTGTGTGTTAGGCCTGGTGGAGGGTCAGGCTGATCAGCAATGTGTTTCTCTCTTTCAAAAGCAAGTGTAGTTCAGAGTCCTGTGGTATGACCTTGTAGGGCTGTGAGTGTGTGTTTAATTCACAAATCCACTCCTGTTAAAAGAAAAGAAGAAATAAAATCTATTCTCAGTGTAGCAGTGAGCAGAGTGAGCATGCTAATGACTGGAGCTGAGAGAAAAGCATGAAAGACCCAGTTTATTGTCCTGCTTGTCTGTTACCATGTCAGTAACTCATCAGGAATATACTGTCATTGCAGAATTGAAGGTGGAAACTAATGAGACAACAGACTTCTGTACTTCCATTGTTGGTGAAAATACTGCTTATAGGTTTCAAGAATATTTGAGTTCAGTGAAAGTCTCGGGATCATCAGCTGCAGAAAAGTAGAAATGCTTTTGAGTGGGAAGGCTCTATCCATGCTCGATGTTTTTACACTATCGTGCAGCTTGCCAGGGAGATAACTGCAACTGTCAGGTTTTTTCTACACAGTAAAGTTGACTCAAGGACAGGCAGGGTTTGCAGGCAGCATGAACTCAGGCTGAATATAAGCTGCTGTGAGGAGCAGAGTGGGTGTGGTGTGCTGGATATGGACATGTTATAGACACAGTTATTATGAGCAATCTCGTCTCTAATAAACCCAACTCCCACATCCCTTGTCTTCCAGAGGACTCCAGAAACCCAGTATCACATTGAGATACCTACTCTTTTAAAGCCCTCATGCATTACAAGGCAAACATCAGACTCCATCTTTTCTCCTATAAATAAATTGGTGAGAATGAATAAATTTATTGAAGATGGAATTTCTGCTGTTCCTTTCCTCTCTTTCTCTCCACTGCTGCTTTCTGCCAAAGGAGTTAGCGCAATATGCTCCTGCCCTCCTGCATGCATGCTGAAAAGATGTGTCAGAAGCTACTGGTGAAGGGTAAAGTCACAGGTGTGCAAAGGTCCCAAGGGGAGAGGCAATAATGGCTCTGTAAGGAGACATGACCTTCTGCTATAAACCCATGGCAAATGGTGTCCAAAGCCAGGCCCCTGAAATTGCTCCACAACAAAGACCAATCAAGCAAACTGCAAAAACCACTTTCCTAGTCAATCCCAGGAGGGCACTTTAAGGGGAAAAAAAAAAAAAGAAATCTGTTCTATAAATGGTAGAACCAGACTCCAAATCTGTTTAAGGAAAGAAGTGAAAGTTAAAGAGGAGCATTTGCCATACCCATATTCATTTGGAGATACACTCTCTTTGAGTGCAGGAATAAGATGATGTGCAAACTTCTATGTTCTGTCTGCCTTTTTTAGTTGGAAATGTCTTACAATAGCTTGTACAGATGTGAATAATTACATTCCAGAAACCAATGCAGCCCCTGGAGAGGTGAAGGGGAGGAAGGGGGAGGAATGGCCTTGACAGAACAAGGAAAGAAATAACATTTGTGAGTTACAGCGACAAGTAACTCTATTTTATTTTGTGTCGCTTTGTTGCAACAAAGAAATGCAGGTTGCAGATTACAGCATAGTTCTGTCTTTGTTATTCCTCTCTAGTTTCACAGATCTGTGTTTTAGTGTTTTGAGGGTGGGTTTAGCAGCTACTCAAGTGTGGGCTTGTGTAAAGCACTGTGGATTTCAGCGTGGACAGGCAGTACATTAGCTAATATGGTTCCATTAAAAAGGGATTCCATAGTCAGTGCCTCAATTAAATGAAGAAGTGTCAATATTAATAAACCTCCCAAAGAAAGGGATAAAATCAGATACCCACAGTGACCCCTCAGACATGAGTGCGAGTCAGATCAATACATACCCATGAGCACTGATGGAAATAGATAAACAACAACGATGTATCCAGACCACTGTGATTTCGCAGTGCTTCACAACCACAAAGTATCCTTTGTTTTCGGAGTTTTGCTTTCCATTCCCTTACTCTCCAGCCAAAGAGAAGTCAAGGAGCATGAGCTACTTGTCTGCAAACTCCACTTTCTTGCTGGAGTTCATCCTGTCTCCTCTTGATGCCTGGTCTAAAAAGGATTTCTTGGAAGCGGAAAGATGCTGTCCAAAAAGTTGAATAAGCAGTAATCCAAATCCCTGACAGCTTACATCCCTAATGCAACCGAAATGATTTTCATTCATCTTCTCAATTGTCATCAAATACAGATCCACTGCAACTGGGCACAACTCCACTGCACATTCAACTTTCCTGGAACTGCATCTACCAGGGCCCAAGTCAAAGTTTTGCCAGTGCAAGGAGGGATGTAACCAAATACCACAAAAACACAGTTGGTACTTTCTGCAGTGTTTTGCTACTCTGTGAGTGTGGCAAGGCTGTGCCCTTATCTTTTCTACCCAGATTTCATGTTCATGATGCATATCTCCGTGCCATCAGGGTCTGGTGGTTACAGAGCACTGTGCTCACAGTATTGGAGGGTTTAAAACATTTTAGAATTTCAGCATCTGTTTTATGTTGATTTCAGGAGAATGGGAGAAAGGATGCCAAGTTCCTGAGAACAATAAACACTGTGGTCCAAATTCTCCCTTTGTCTATGCTGGTGTAAATCTAATGTCTCTTCATCCAGCTGACAGGTATAATGGAGACAGTGTGATATAGGGCAGAATCAAGCCCTTTAATTTGAAAGAACACAACTGCTTCCTCTGGTCCATGTCCAAGAAAATATATTTAAGATGTACAATAGGTAGCAGAAGAAATTTCAATTAACTTTTTCTTTTTTCAGTGGAGGTATTGGGTAAAAATATTCCATTCAGGACTGAAAGCTCAGGTTTCACAACTAAGCCAAAAAGGGGGAATGTTCATCATAAGTGACCTAAAGAGGAGTACAATTAACATGTGTGTGGAACTTTGAACTGTTCTGTTAATCCACATGCATTTATAATTCCAAGCTTTAAAATTACTAATGATGTCCAAATAGATTTTAATGTCTTTTAAACGTATCATCTTAAGACATGGTTGGGGTAAAATGAAACTGAGAATGAAGTTGTTAAGACTAATTCATAGTAAAGAAACATGAGACCTCATAATTCTCCCCAAAGCATCACAGTTCGTAAAATATTGTGGGTGGGGTTTTTTTTCCCCCTGCAGCAGAAACACAAGGGAACAACATGATTCTCTAGCAGCCAACACTGATTGCAAACCGATGGCCACTTCCTAAGCATGGCAGTGTTCCCCGGGCCCGTTTCACGCCGAGAGCTGCGGGGCTGCGAGCCCGGCGGGCCACACGGGGGAGTCTCAATGCGCGCTCCGAGAAGTTCGTGTTCCATAAATCACTGGCTCTGAAACCCGATTTCTCCGTTCTGCCGCTTTGTCAGTCTGTCTGAGAGAGAACACAAGGTCTGCAGCACTTAGCACAGCAAAAAAAAACCAAGCTGAAACAGCGATGTTTCCATAAGAGAAAAGCCTGGAAGCGCAGGGTGATGGGGGTTGGTGGTGGGGAAATCTGTGCCAAGCAGGATTCTCTTTATTAAACACTGCCTGTGCCACCGGCTTGGTGCTGGTATTGCCATGCAGAACCCTAGGAAAAGTTAAAGAAATCTCGGCCATCAGTAATCAAATACTACACACCTTATGTAATCTGTTAGGAAAGCAGAGGGTGCAGCAGGCTCCCTGCATGGCACAGCAACACGGAATCTTAGCACAGGGACACGGGGACAACAGTGCTGGAGCAGGAGCCAGGCCTTTCAGCATCACATTTCTCATTGCAATGTACAGCTTTGCCTTTCACCATACAGCTACAGAATACTGGGCATGGTCCATGGTGTGGGCAGTGTCTGGGTGCACCTGTCCTGGGATACAATGAGTCTGGGATCTTGACAAAACAACCTTTCATGAAGTACAGGCCATGAGCACTGGACATACAGCCTGAAAACCACACAGCAATATTGAAGGGTGAAACATCCTCATTCCCCAAGTCCATCTCAGGCCAGACGAGCACAAAGGGAAGTGCGGACAAAGGTCTCTCAGGATGGCAGAGGTTTTTTTGCACTGCACAGACCATCCTAACGAGCTTTCTCTTGGATTTTTATACATCATTCATATGACCTTACCATGCCACACAGGAAACTTATTTCCCAGCTTATTGTTACCTGCTGTTAATACAGACGGCTGTGAGCACAATATACTATTATCCGGCAAAACAACATGTACTGACAAGCGCTGCTTAGTGAGCATTGGCCACCTATCTGAGGAAGCCAGGGTCACTGCCGAACAATACCAAGAGAGGTCTCACAGGCTTCTTCTCCCTCCTCCATTCAATGAGCTGTTAATAGACAAGCTGTTAGAGAGAAAAAGAACTAAATAGTTTACAAGCTTACATTTGAAGGCCTGTGAATTGCATTAGCTGAGCCAGCTGAGTGAGAGCCAAGGCAATCTCCCCACGATTTTAGAAAATGTGGCATTGAGGCATGTGGAGGCAAAGAAAGAACGACAGTGCCCAGGTTTACAATATGCAAAGCCAGAATAATTAGTGTTTTCTGTGACACAGAATTTTAGCTGAACTATGATATGGAATTGAGGCATCTCCTCAAAGTGCACAAATTTGTTTGTGTGTTCATAGTTTAAAACTTCCTCTCTTTTATGCAAATGTTAATTTACAGCCTTAATAAAATCTTTCTGAAGTTGACTTCTACTATTTCCGCTTTGGACCTTTTCCCTTCCTACCTCTCTTTCTCTGTTGTACAGTCTACTCTCAGTATGAGCAATTATCACAACATTATTCATGACTTGCTGGATTTTTTCAGGCCTAGAAGTTATGAACAGGAATGTGAACCACTTCCAGTACAATTACCTGGACAATTATTTGGGATCTGTGTAACTCAAATATGCAGCTGAAAATATTTGGAACACTTTAGTTGCCAGACAAGAGACTGAAAAGAGCTCTTTTCAAAATTCCTTTCTGTCCTTTAACTTAACCAGGGCGGGAAAAAAGTTATGAAAAGCATCAGAACAAGAAAAATTAATAACAGTGATACAGAAAAATTGAAAAGTAAAGGATAGAACTATCAGATCATTCATCTTAAGATATTCAGTGGCAGAAAACAATGAAGGAAATAACAGTTAAAAACCAGCCACTACTGAACAATGGTAATTCAAAATTTCTACCTTCAAGGAAAGCTCAGAAACTTTTAAGGAGTCAGATTTTCACACAAAAGGATTGTTTTGGATCAAATACAGTTTTTGAAAGCTTCAGGTTAAAGATTTCCACCTGCTTACAAATTTTCCTCTTTGTAGTGCCCTCCCAAATTTATACAGCCTTTGGTTAGAAACAAGCCAGGTGCCGTCTCTAACCCATTGCTGCAATGACAGCAGCAAGTGCTGAGGTGGCTGGTTTAACACAGCCCTTAAAAACAACCGGAGGGAATCAGGCAATTGCTGAGAGGGCTTTCAGGAGAGGATAGTGGTGGCTTTTGCTGTAACCTCCACTAATGGGTGGTTGTCTTTGATAGCTCATTCGCAGTCCAGTTAAAGCAGCAAAATCAACTTGACAGTAAACACAGCTTTGTTTTTTTTTTTAAAAATGATTTCTAGGTACATTATCACATAGATCGTTCACAAACTGGACCAGCCTGCATTAGTGATCTGGATAACAGCTTTGCTAGTCAGGCTTGAGCTTTGCCCATTAAACTTTATCTCTGGATCTGAGTATCTTTGCCAAAGAGAAATCTTTCAGTCATGTTGACTTAGAGTACCAGCCATCTATTGCTTACATCTGAAATGAAGCCATTATTCTACACTCAGAAATCCAGCATCCCTCTCCATCGGGCAAGAATTTCTGCCCCTATTTTAAGACCAATGGCAAAACTCACATTGACCTCAGAAGGGACGGAGTGACTTGCTGAATTGTTAGGTGTGCTCTTTTGCTTCCAGTCCTGCAGTATCTGTGTAGATGAATCAACTTCTAGAACTATAATCACCTGCGATCCGACCAAGTGGAGATTATGAATTTTCTGGTCCTTGATTATGAAAATTTTTCAAGTATTTGCAGACAAAAATTCCCTTTAAAGGCTTCAGAGAAACCATCATGTCAAGGGCAGTTTGTTTCAGTGAAAGGCTGAGGATTTAGGAATTGTTCTCTTTTGTTTTGGTGCATTGGTTTTCCTGAGTTGCTCTATTTGCCCTCCTGTTAGATCCTTTCATTCAAGTTAGTAGTTTCCTTAGGTTGGCTGATCTTTATTTCTGCTTTTAATACTCCCTATTGATTTTATTGTAGTGCACTTACATGCTGTTCAACAGTCCCTTATTACTGTAAATAAAACAAGATAAATAACTTGGCTTTCTTTCTGCATTTAAAATGTTTGGCAGCAGCCATCTCTACCCTTAACTGAGCACTGGAGTATTAGTGCCAGTGTCTGTGAGGGCAGCTCTGCGTGCCCTCTCATGTCACTGGTGTCCATGCTAGTTAGATAAAGCTAGCTTGGAGTTTGCTGATATTACTGGCTGGCTTTATCTAGCAAGCAGAGGTACCAGAAGCATCTCTGCATTTGTTGGATGTGCAGATGGAGGCCACTGCCCTCTTAGGCACTGGCAGCAATAGCAATGTTAACACGTGCAACTATGACCAAGCAAGATATTGCTTATCTGCAGTATATGGGAAAGTCACTGGGGCTCCCGTTTTCAGATCAGGCAGGTGTTATTCCTATCTATCACCGACAGACTTGGGCTTAACTGGTCACTTAAATAACTATGATAAGATCCAAAACACAGCTTCATCTTTTTTCCCCCTTGTGACTGTTCTTTTCAGGTCCTCCCGTGAGACACTTTCACTGTGCTCAGGGAAAACACCAGCTCTGTCAGAGTAGAGGAGGTGCATTCCCCTGGCTAACAAGAGTCCAAATGGCATTCTCAGCACCCACAGTCCCTTCAGAGAGCCCTGACCAGGCAGATTGGGCTTTGCTGCTCCACGAGTGCCCAAGACTGACTGCACCAGGTCTGCGTGACTCAGTATGCGTGTCCTCTACCCCTGCCAAGGTTACAGATTTCAGTCTTACTGCAGGTGATTCTTACTCCTCTTTGAGTCCTGTAGGTTTTTTTCCTGTTGTTTCTGTAAGGCAGCTCTGAAGATCAAACCCGAGTGGAGGCTCAGATCAACACTGCCAATAGATACCTATATTTGTTCTCCAGAAATATACAGATGTATCATCCTGCTGTGCTTTGCATGGCTGCAGTCCAGATAACCTATAAACCAGACCTTCACGTGGGGTATGTTCACATCCAGACATGCTGAAACCCTGCCAACATTTTCTACATTGTCCCAAATTTCAAAGTGTGCAGTTACTGGTTTTGACTCACTTTTACTTAAATACATATTTGAGATTTAAAAAGACTGTGTTGTTTTAATTTTGTTCTTGGAAAAATAAATCTATTTCAGTTAGTTAATACAAACTGTTTTGAAAAGAGCTGTGGACTATCTTCATAAATATATTGTGAAAACAAGTAATTAAAATAGTCAAAATAATAGGGAAAAATCACATGACTTCAAGAAAGCACATAAAGGGTAATCAAGCAGAGTAAAACCAAATAAGATTAATTTAAGTTACAGACTCAGTATATGGTATATTGTATTCTTTGGACTGAACAGAAATGCATGCTGTGCAAGGGTGTTCTGAAATCCATTAAAGAGTAATCTTTTTCACAACCTGTAGTGCTGTGCAAATAAATGTTGTGAAGCAAAATAAATAAGTTCTGAGAAATGAATGATTTTAGCAGTAGTTTGCCAATTAATTAGAACAAAGAGGGAAGTCTAGCAGACAACACAAAGGAAGAGTTCAAGTTGCCATAACAGCTTTTGCTATCCTTTCACTTTACTTTTTGCTAATTCTTCCTCTCACAAGCTTTGTGGGATTTTGTATGAATGGGAAAGGGGACCTAGGGGATGCAGTAGCAATTTTGCCCATTCTTGAAATGCTATCTCTGGGTCTTTCCTCAAAAGAGGTTAATTGTAACTTGATCATTTTGTTCTGACAGGGCAATGGAGTGTGAACTGGAATGGAGAAAGAATTAGAGAAGATTTAGCTCAGTTGCACGTATTCTAGACAGAAAGACCTGTTCCCCTAAAGCAGTTAAGGAATTAACCAGTGCAATTTCATAATTATTAGTTATCATCTCTCAGAACCTGTGAAGGACAGGTCAAGCCCCAGAAAACTAGAGGAAGGCAAATACAGTACCTGCTTGCAAGAAAAATGGAAAAAGGAACTCTCAAGAAACCATGTATCTCTCATCCTAACTTTAAACAAGCTATAACTGGAAAGAATAGCTTAGATATTATAACATTTGTAAATGACACCATTTTGGAAGGGACTGGAAATACTATAACAACACACTTAGAACTAGTGCTCTTGGTAAACCAGGGAAATTATTCCAATTTAACAAGGTCACATTTACTCAAGTGCAATAAAAGGAACTATATATAGGCAGGAGAAGCCACATCTCCACATACCAAAAAGGCAGGAGAAGCCTGAAAGATCTAAAGGTGATAACATCCACAATAAATGAGAAGTGAGATGTTCCTGTAAGAAAGAAAATCTTGTGAAATGTACTAACAGTAGCACTGCTTGTAACATGTCAAACATCATTACTCTGCTGTGCTCAGAACTATTGGAGGTTTACCAGTTTACCCAGGATCTGGCTTAAGTACCATATTTTAAAATAAAAGGTTCAGTCCCACTGGACAGGAACAGGAATAAATAGAAACCTATAAACTATGAGAAAAGTTTGGAGAAACTGAGTTTGTTTCCTGTACAAAATTGAGGGGAGTATGATAACAGACTTCCAGTGTGTAAGAAGCTACTAAAAGAAGATAGTAATCCATTATCCACTGAGGTTAGGGCAGGAAATATTGCTTTAATTTCCGAGAAAGGAGATTTAGGTTATCTTTCTAACTATAAACCTGGGCAAACACTGGAACAGGCTGCTAGAGTGTCTGTAGAATCTCCATTACTTGGGGTTTTAAAGAACAGATTAGATAAAAGAGCAGGCAACCTCGTTGGGCATACCTGATCTGCATTCCTCAGCAGAGGTGGACTTACACCAAATATCCTTTAAGCTCCTTGCCAGCCCTACCTTCCTGGGCTCCTGAAGTGCTGTAGTTGCATAGTTTTGCAGTTGCATACACAAACTAATTTTAGTTAAAACCAAACATACAAACAAGCAACAAAAACACAAAAAGAAACTTGAAAATGTAGATCCAGGCATTACAAAGATCAGAAGTGCATAAAACAAGTCCGTATCTTTTTGCTGACCCTGATGATTCCAGATCCAGCTGTGTTTTAACAGAGGTACAGAATTTAGACACAGAAGGAGTAGGGATGCTGAAGGGGATGGCAGGATTGGAGACACAGCAATACCTACTCTGCTACCCATCCTCTAAGAGCTTTCCCTGCATTATATCTCCTGGAAATGATGGGAACCTCTGGTTCTGTCTTCTCTTGTGTCTCCTTTTGCAGAATCCAGGGAGAGTCAAGGAAGGGACCCTTTGAGATGCATGAGCAAGAACCAGTTTGGAGCTCAAAGAAGCACACCAAGGGGTCTCTCTGGATATCATGACCAGCATTTCCACGTTCTTCTCCAGCACACACAGTCTGTGGTTCGAGACAGAAGATCCCCAGAATGGAGCTTCAGAAGGTGTTTAAAGGCAGCAAGAGAGGGAAGCAGCAGAATGTCTTATGCAGATTCCTCCCCTGCACTGAGAGAGTCCATTCCCCACACACTGGTGTCCCAACATGTTGAAATTTGCTGGGACAAAAGTGGAAGGTTCAGCAAACATTGGGGGATAGTTTAATATTTCTTCAACTATCCTCAGGTGCTATTTTTCCTGTATGTTCAATTATGCTGGGGATTTATTGATAAATAAATCAAGTCTCTGCTTTCAGTTTTCACACTGAGGGAAGCCACAGTTGCATTGCAGAATTTCAGGAATACATTCATCTAAGCATGTGAAATTCTCTTTGGTCTTTGAATCCTCTTGCAGATAAACTACTCTTACCATATTTATGGAATACCAGCTTTTCAACACTTATTTTATAATCCATATTCCTCTGCCCTTTTGCAAATAACTTCTGTTCTGCCCTGAAAGGCAGCCTCTTTCAGCTCACACAGCCTATGTGTTTGTGTCTGTCTGCATTATTTATATCTCTACTAAAGCCATTCTTCTTTTCCATGTTCTTATAATGGTGCCTATCATGCACTATTTGGACAGCTACTTGTTGTTGCTGATGAGTTTGTCCACTGCTCCCACCTTTATGGCACAAGCTTTCAGCACAGTTTTGAATTGTTGGGCCTCCAGCAGAGTCTCAGTAGCAGCAGATGTCCATTTCACAAGTGAGTTATCAGAGGTATCTGGTGACGTTTGGAGTTTGATCTCTGCTTTTCTGAATGATGCTTTTTAATTCTGAAAACTTGTAGTGTTGATGTTTGCTTCCACGCCATCATAGTTTTCTAAGTTCCACCCAGCTAGACATCAAAGACAGAGCCCACACTGTATTTTTCTTGCTCAATTACACCAAGAGAAATGTAGATTTTCTTTAGGCAAGCTGTAAGTAGTGGCTTCTACATATTAACTCTCTGTTTAAAAATGTCTCTGTTGCAGAGCTGAGGGATGAAGAGAACAATACTGTCCTCCTTTTCTTCCCTGATGTATCGTGACCTTACCTAGGAAAGATCCTTCCCAATCCCATCCATGCTGAGGCTCAGAGGAGTGCGTGGGTACATCAGGACAGCACTACCCCTTCCACCTCCACGCTCAGCCCTGTGACAATAGCTCAGTGCTGATAGTTCCATGTGCCCATGGGAACCACGACCTGTCCCAGGGATCAGACAGGCAGGAGGCAAAAGCTTCAAGTCCTCCCTGCAGAGACATTGTAGCCACATTTAGATTTCTAGCACAGCACCTTCTGCTGAGCTACTTACACATCAAAGTAATGCCCAATCCCTATAGTGGGATACACCTGGGAAAAAGTCTGTTCCCAGGGGCTGCAAGGGAAAGGCTCCTGGGTGTTCTATATCGATATTTTAGCAAGTTATACAACCCCAGAGGAGGTGTTTGCTCCCCAGCTCATTCTATTGATACTTTTGTCTGAACTAACCAACTCTGCTTTTCAGTGTCATTTGTAATTACAATCTATAAATATTTTATGTTACTTTAAAATCTGGTTTTAAAATATTCAAATTAATTGGCACTGGTGAATGAGATAGCCAGGAATCTGAAACTGAGCTTTTTTGAAACTGTCCAATTCTCTATGCTGCTTTTTTCAGCTCTTGACTGTAGCCCAAACACTCCCAGCTTTCTGTAGGATAAACCAAGGGGAGAAAATCTTTCTTGCAGCATATGAATGGTTTGACTCAGTTACCAATGTTCAGTGTTTTCTTGCAATTGTTTCAGCTCACTGCAACTGGGATGAGTATCCAGGCCAACAAAGTATGAATTTGGATGGATGGGCACTACAGAGGATCTGTCTGAGCCTTGTAAAACTTCACAGTTACAACTGGGATTGATCTGTAAAATGGGAGCCTGTTGTGACACATCCTGTTGTCACGCTGTGCTGTGCCCTGTGCAGCACTCCCTGAATCTTTTAAGCTCTGCTTCAACAACAAAAGGACTCAGTGAATTCCTAGAAGATATCCCTTTCCATACTGCATCCAGTGACCACACCAGCACCTACAAAGGATGTTTCCAAAATATTATGTGCTATAGATATGAAATGGCAATTGCCAGTATGTCCCAGAAATGTGCTGAGTCCTATAGTGACTCCTTGTAGGAATAATCCCACAGACTGCATGCTCAAAATTTAGTCTTTATTGAGCATTTGAGGTACAGATAAAGGAAAGTTCAAGAACTGAATGTTATTACTGTGATGTTTCATTTTACCACAGGCTTGGGTAATGTCCTGTTTGAAGTAAATTACTAGTGAAGACAATGTAGAGGCCCTAAGTTTAAAAGGGAAAGGAAACTGCTATGCCTATCAGAGGTTTTCTTAGGAAGGTTTTCTTTTCTTAAGAAGCTCAATCAAGCTATTATCTTCAATAACTAGTCTGGATTTCAAACCAAATGCTGTCAGTCTTATTCAACAAAGCTGTCCATTCATCTACCAGCTTGTGCAGTGAGTGCGTCTTTCAAGGAGAAGAGAAGAAAGCAATCATGGATGAAAGAACATTCCTGTAAACTCTCTTACTATTTATGGAGTTACTGACCTCTTATTCTTTCTAATCATGAAGTGAGAGGTAAGATTTAAGAAATATTTCTGATATGAAACTCAAAGAAACTAAATAGTAAAGCACAAAGCATGGTATGAAGCTGTGTCAGGGAAGGCTTAGGCTGGATATTAGGAAAAGGGCACTGGAATGGGCTCCCCGGGGCAGGGGTCACAGCCCCAGGCCTGACAGAGTTCAAGAAGTGTTCCAGCAACACTCTCAGGCATAGGGTGGGATTCTTGGGCTGTCCTATGTGGGGCCAGGAGTTGGACTTTGATGACCCTTGTGGGTCCCTTCCAACTCAGGATATTCTATGATTCTAGGATTAACTGATACCTTTCAAGTCTTTTAGTAGAGCTTAGGGAGGTGTGAATCCAGGATCTTGTCTCACACACCCGGAACTCCTAGAAAAAAGAGCAAGTTTTGGGCACAGATATATTTCAGATCTTTTCCTTAAATCTAGATCTTGCAGTAGGTTATGACATTGTGTATTATCCATAGGCTGAAGCAAAGCACGGTTTCCCCTATTATCCTACTTAAACCCTAGAAATAGGGTTTATTTCACACACAGGGACTAGGTGGGAGCAGGGAACAGTATGATTGATTGTCGCGGTGACAAAAGCCACCTGGCTCTCCTGGAGAGAGGACAGGAGGAGGAACCACACTCCCTCTTAGCTGAGCTCTTCATATATTTCTGCTCTGCTAAAGTTTATCTAAGGCCATTTTTCCCCACTTTGACTCTTGGCAAGTCATACTTTGCATTCAAAGGAAATCTGTCCCAGGACTGTAATCATGGAATTAATAGACCTATGCAGGGCCTCCCTGAATCTGCATTCACTGAAAAATCTTGTGCCCAGCATGTCTGAGAGGGACCATTCAACCAGCTGACTCAGTACATAAAGCATTTGAAAACACTAGCCTTATCTCCTCAAGAGTCGACAGCAAAATGTATGGCCACACTGAAGTTTCTGGCAGTTCCAGAAATAGTGCCTGCTGAGCAAATAAGGTCAGAGTGGGTGGGTGAAAATAGATTGTTCTCAAAATTTGGCACATAAAACTTTAAAAGTGCTTTATGAAGAGAAATCATTCTCTCAGGTCTTGATCCTGCAAAAGCTCATGTGGGTAGAGTTCTCAAGATCATAAATTTAAAGATCTGTTTATGTTTCTGCAGGGTGGGGTTTTAGGCTAAATGAAAGAAGGTGAAACATTAGCCATAGGAGGTTTCACCTTCAAAGGAAGATAGCTGTGTCTTTCTGTCATTAGTTTTCCTGTGAGAAAAGTAATTGACTCTTTTTTTTTTCATTTGCCCACTCTTTCAAAACTTAAGAAGAAGTTCCTCTAAGGCACTTGTTTTGATTTTTCCACTTAGGTATTCTAGGAACTTGCTTAAATCATTTGATGTTTGTGTTAATAACATAACATCTTAGCGATCTGAAATCTTTATGTAATTAAGCAAAATAATACAGCTCCCTACATGGAACTAAAGCACTTCAGGGAAATTCTCAGTGGAAATAAGGATGACTCACTCTTTAAGAAACACCAACAATTAAGTATATATAAGCTATCAGTTCCAAACTGGAAAAAATGGGGACATTTATATAAAAAAGGACTTTCTTAATCTGTATGGAAAGATGACAAGGTATTTGTACCAGCTGAGACTGTATTCAGGAATCTGATTACCAGTACTCAAGTTTATTCTCAAGAGCAGCATCCAGTGAATAAGACTATACTGGTGGTAATTTTAAGCCTCACATACTTGTAAAGTCATTATGCTGTCAGTCCTTTCTGGTGCCAAAGTCTGCATGCTGTGCATTTAAGAGTTTAAGATGAAGGACTGAAAAAAAATTCCACATTTAGGCATTTAGAACCAAATAAGAGTTGTGATTTGGGCAAAATCCAAAGAAAGAAAACCTTCTAACAGAAAAGCAGTCTTAGGTGCTATAAAATCACTATTTTCAAGATAGAAGTATATATTTCTAAATCTCTATGCACCTTTCAGGTTCTTCCTTTGGTGTCAGCATCCCCACTTCATTTGTGGTCTAATCACAGCCACATCATTTCATGCTGAGTGATGGACATTGTAAGCAGCAACTCAAGCCCTTGGGTGCATTTAGATCACTTCTGCCATTTGGGGTTTTGCCTGTCTTGCTGGCATAGAGATCCTTGTGTGGAGGAACCCAACAATCCTGACTTAAAATGCCAGTGGGTGTCTGTTCCAAATTAATCATGTATTGGCACCTGTCTCTGCCCCAGACTGAAGTGGATCAGCCAGTCCCCATGCTGAAGGCTCTGTGGGGCCTTGATATTCACAGAATAATAAGAGAGAGGTGTCAGTGATATTGGCAGCACTCTTGGTGCCTCAGACCCCCGTTCTTCCCCCCAGCACACAATTTGGAATCCCACATCATTTATCTCTTGTGGTATTATACCGTTTGCCACTGAAATGGCTGTGAGGAGAGACAGCAGGGACACGGGGAAGGTTGTGAGGGCTGGAGCTGTCCCTTGGTTTGTGCCTCCCAGAGCTCCCCAGTGCACGTGGGGCAGCAGCATCACCCCAGTGCAGGGCAGAGGGAGGGGACACGCTGCACTGGGAGACTCAGACACCACAGGGGTGGGACTGCATAATGACCAGGGCCAGGCACCTCTTAGTAACCTCTCCACTGCAAGTGCTCCCATCTAAGAACTGCTCAGCTGGCAACAACAGCAGCTTTACTGAACCTGTGGCTTTATGAACACCAGCACATCATCTGCTCTTTCATGCTTTGACTTTTTCGAGGCAGCCTGTCAGGAGGCACAGTGTCTGCTGAGCAGATACAGCTCTGCTGGCAGTGAACTGCATCACACGTGTGTCTCTCCTTGCACAATACACCCAGTTCCACTGCCGCCTTCCTGAGGAGGGAGAGGTTTTTTAGACTGATACAAGATTTGATCCACCGTGTTTATAGCACATATTGGACGAACGCTAATTTGCAGGAAGTCTTTACAAGTGGAAAACCTTGCTAAAACACATATTATTGAATGGATATCTTGCTGTGCTTGGATCAATGAAGCTTATACTGTGGCTTAGGCCTAATCTTACGACAATTCAGCAATTGAATCCCCTCATGTTAGGCTGCTGGCAATGTTGCAGGATGCATTTTGTATCTACTGATTAACTGTGTTCAGTTTGTGCATAAAATGAAAAAGAAATCAATGAAAACACCTAGAAAACTAAACCAGAGAAAGACATGGGCATATCAAAAAGAAGAAACAGCCCTGTAGATTCTGCAGCAAAACTGGAGATTTCTCTGAATTAGTATGTTTTTCTTGGTATCCTGGAATGATTCCTAGATCATCACACTGAAAACTGAATTATTAAACATTTAGTGCTTAAGCTCTTGAAATAGGAGCAGCTCTGGACATGTGGTGACCTTACAGAGGGCCACTGCAAGATGTCCACTGGAAAGCAGACAGGACTGTGGAGCAGGATATCATGGTCAAGAAATGTTTCAGACTGGATTCCTGGGATCATGTAATTGTGGGAAAGGGCACAGGAATGGGGGTTTCTAATGCTTTCATACACAGTTGTAGGCAGTGAGAGGGAGGAGGGGGCTCTAAAGCTTCTGCTTAGGGGAAAAAACTTCAATCACATCTCATGCCTAATTAAATACTGGGAACTACACAGAGGCAATCTGAGTGTACTCCACAGAAAACCAGGCAATGCTAGTTTGGGTTGCTCAGGGAACTACTTGTTAAGAATATGGACCTGAGATTTCAATTCTCACTATTTAAGTGTTTTGAAAGTGATTTTCACTGTTGGATTAATCTCCAAATGGGAAAAAATGTAGCCATAGCAGCCTCAATTTTGATCTTGCAAAGCACTCCCAAGGTTTGTCACTTGGTTCTTGCTAAGTGGCTTCATGCAGCCAGGGATACATCTTAGCATGTGTATTTAATGCTTTTGAAAGGTGCTTAGCTGCCAGTCTCAGAGGATGACTCCTGGGCACAGTCTGCCTTCAGATATGTGCAAGCTACTCCCGTTGATATCAGCAAGAACTGCCTTTGCCTATGAGAGATGTAGGCAACTTACCTTTTACTCCTGTCTCTCCTCTGTTACTTTGACATATTGGCAACCCTGAACCTTCCCCTTTTTAATTCTTACGTGATTCTTACATGATTGATCAAAGTGTGCCTACTGGAAGTCATTGCTGCAGCTGCAGCTCTATGAAAGCAGCTTGGTTCATCATTTTAATCTTTTCTTTTTTTTCCCTGTAGATAAGCCTCACCATCCCTTGATGATTTCTATAATTCTTCCTCAAATTCCTCTACTGAGTACATTATTCTGTATTTGTCTATGTTCTTACACTTTGATCAGATGCAAAATGATCTCACATTGGATTTGGGTTCTAGTGTTTGTTTTTGTTCATGCATCTTTTCCACTATTTTCCAAATGTGTCTGCATTGCAAAGTTCCTGTTCTGAGATTGAAAGATCTGAAGATTTGAGATTCAAAGATCTGACCTTACTTTTGTTTCTTTGATCTTTGGCCACTGTTTTGGTCCACAGATGTAGCTTTCCACTTTCTTCTGTTTTATCCTGGTATCTAGTGGTGGTCACAGCACCATCCAGGTTGAGCTTGGGCAAAAATAAAAATAGCAGGTACCTGGACCATCATTGGTGCCAAAATCACCAGGGCTTGGCTTAGGGGCATCCCTCTGTTTTGGTTACCCCAGAGCCACACTGACAGCTCCTTCTGACACCACAGGAGAGGACAGGGCAGCCAGAAAGTGGGGCAAGGAAGCATCATCCCCCATCTCCTCCCACAGAAGCAGAAGGTGCTGCCTCACGGTCCACAAATTTCTTGCTCCTCAGTTCTAGTTATTCCCTTCAGAAGAACAAAAATTAAATTTGCCTGCACTTCTGAGAAACCAGGAGCTTTTTTCTGGTGCCATCAGACTGAAGCATTGTCTGCTCTGCACTTTCTTTTATATTCCCCCCCACCTTCCATTCCCATTGCTTAGGCTTTGTCATGATTTGAATCATCTGCTCCTTGGGAGTAATCAGGTTAAAATATGAAGTTTCTACATTTGAGGTTTCCTTTCTTGACACTCACAGAAAAGAACCGCAAGATGAGATGGTTCCTCAAAAATGCTCTCAGTGTCCCGTATTTCCCCAATTGGGTTGAAATTCACATTGTCTGTACTCTAAACATCACTTCCATAGATTATTTTATCATTACCATTAAAAGACAATGCCAACAAGTTCTTCTGATGCTGTACTGATTTTCTAGGTTTTTTTCTATTTTAATTTAGGCTAAAAGTAGACCACAGACTTTCCACTGTTCAATCTACTGCTTCTCTGCCAGAAAATCATCTTGTGCAAGTGTTATATTTGTAGCCTAACAAGACTCAGCTCAGAAAGGGATTTTTAGTTTTCAGAGTTATGCTCAAATGTTAATAACTGCAGTTTGTAGCACCAAATACTTTTCCCTGAGATGTTACTGTGAGCATGCAAGCAAATCCTACTCTTCTGCCTACTGGAAAAAAAAATAAATCAGATAACCTCAAGTGGAAATCATTCTAAATCTGCAAAGATGCTAATGTGCTAAGAAGCTGGTCAGGCCTTAGATGAGATGAAAAAAGGTTTCTATTTCCTAAGAAATAAAGATTCAGGTGAAGAAGATGACTAAAGTCCTGTGGATAAAAAGGAAAGTAAAGATCTTTATCTTGTTTCCAATAAAGTGTTCCTAGAGGGTCTCCCAAGAGATTTCTGTTAGTCCATATACTTTAGATTCTTGAAGTTTAGTTGTTTCAGCACAAAAACTATGAAATAACATAAACCAATGTCACAGCATATACTCTTGCCTTGGTATCAGTTGTCTAAAGTCTTTAATGTTGACCCAGCTCCTACATCTCATTATTTTTAGTTTGGTGTAGGTTCATTTTTCACCACAGACCTAATGGATTCTTTCAGGTTTGCAAGGCTGAGTGAGCTGGACAGGTGAGGGCTGGCAGCCACCCCTGGCAGAGATCCATGACACGAGTTCAGCTCAACAGCTCTCCCAGAGTTTGATTTTGAATATCTTAAAAGCCCATTTTGATAACAGATTAGTGCATCATATACATAGTGTAACATTGTACAAACTCTGATTAATACATTTACATTTTATCAGTAATTGTAGCCACATATACACAAAACTGTTTGTACACTAAACAGTGCTGACATGAACATGGTTATGCAAGTGTATGTGTCGTTCCTTTGGTGCATAAAGAGTAATTTTCATTGTGTTTAACTGCAACAGCCACATTTTTATTAATTGGTTATAAATTCCCTTAGCACAGGACTTCTCAATTATTATTAATTGTTCTTGTCCTCAAAGAAACAAGCCCATTAGGCTCCAGAGAGCTGTCTTGTTACCACTGTACATCTGTGCACAGACTGAAGCTGGGGAATGACTCAGCAGCACTCAGGCAGGTACAGCCAGCCTGGGCTTCTCTCCATGGGCACATTTATAACCAAAAAGCCAACAATGAGAAGGTAAAAGAGTAACAGAACCAAACCACATCAGTGGTGGGGTCTCTCTCTTCTATTTCCCAGGCAGCTGTTTTATACATCTTGAATTGTGTGTGAACAATTTTTCTGGACGAGTTGTGCCAAGTGATCTTCCTGCCCTGCTGGGGATGGTCCTGGTGCAAAAAGGAGAGGGTATTTGTCCCTCCTTGTGGACACAGGAGTTCTTGGGTGCAGATGGGGGAATATTATTGCTCAGGCATCCTAATGCTGATAAATTTATAGGTTCCTTACTGCTCTGCAATGTGCCTGATTATTTCCAGCACAGGTTCATACAAGCTGCCTTCAGCCATGCTGTGGCCTGGGGGTGTAGCAGGTTTGCTCCCATATTTCTGTGCTATGGGTACCAAGTGCTGAAGTGATATTGAAGTGTTGGCCTTTCCCAACCAGGTTTCTGTCACTGGGCAGAAAGGCTCTAAGCAGCTGCTGTCCCACTGCATAGCACACACATTTTATTTGTGATGGTCCCCATCATGTTTCTCCACCAGCTGTTGATGTAGGGTGGCATCAGTTCCTTCTCATTTCTCATAGTCATACTCAGGGATTAGCAAAATCTTAGCTTTTAATCTCAAAGCTGGTATTTTTCAGAAATAAGCAAGAAACATTCTTGAATCTTTGGAATTAAGTTTAGGTGATTTAGTGTAATTCTCACCTTTCAACTATTGGTTTCACCTTTGCCTTTCATTCTTTTGAGTTGTTCCTTGTCATGTTCTAGTTCAGAAAACATTAAAAGTAACCTTTTCCTAATGTTACAAGATATCAGGAGAGTTGTCTGCTGGAGTAATGGAAGTGTTTAATTTCTGGGGAGGGAGGGACGGGGCAAGTTACCATCTGAGAAATACAAAGGAAAGAAATTATGTCTAGAGGCAAGGTCCCTGGACTGGGACTCAGGGAGTGCCTTCCCATCTCCACTGTGTGAACTTCTTTTACTCTTTTCTCTTTTAAGCTTTCTATATCTCATTTACTTAGGCTTTAAGTTCTTTAGGATAGAGGCTCTACATGCACCAGTGCATTACCTGAAACTGTGGGGCCTCAAATTTTAATTGGAATGTCTGGGTACTGTAATAATTGAAAAGAAGAAAAGAAAAGCTCTTGTCATTGGCTTAGTTAGGAAACAGGCAAGTCTCACAGCCTCTGATCCTCACTCCTGAAGGCACTCTGTTCATCATCTCAGCCTTTTACCACAGTTTGAAGTTGGTTCTTTATGTTTCTGCACCAGTAAAGTGTATGTTGAAATTGTTATCTCCCTCCTACGGTTGTTATTAGGTTTAATACATTAACATTTATAAGTACTTTCTTATGCATAAGAGAAAGTAGCTATAGATATACAGTAATGCTCCTCATTAATGGCAAGGCTTAGCATTAATAAAGCAGTGTGGAGAGGGAAAGGGGGCCTTGCATATGAGATGCAGCCCCTCTGAGGGCTGCACAAACCAGAGGGGCTTCCTAGGCCAGGGATGTTATGGTGGGCACAGCATGTGCTCCTGGTGTTGTCTGGGACAACGTGGTGAGCAAGGCACACCATGGTGGGGAGCTCTGGGAGCTGGGAATATGGCACAGCATTGTCCTCCCAAAGCACAGAGCCACAACCAGCCAGCCCCACGCTGCTGCAGCAGCAGTCTGGAGAGATTTAAGTGCTCCAGTTTTAGAGCTGGGTAATTGTACTTGGCCAAAGAGTTTCAGCACTGAAGTAATAATTAACCATGTAGTGCACTGGTTCTCCTGACAGCCCTGCGCTCGGGCTCCGCAAAGCTGATTTCCTTCTTCGCTATTAATATGCATTTACAGCAGAATCTACGCCACTGACCTTATGTCTTAATGATCATTTGGGTATAGGAAAAGATGCAAGTCAGAACCCCAGAGGTTAAATGTATCTAGCTGCACAGCAAAAAAATACCTTTCGGTCTGGAAACTAATTTCAGTTCACTTTGAAAAAGAAAAACCTTCATTACATGAGGTGATTTTTAAATGCCAAGATCATCCGTTTAGAAAACTCAGTAAAGAGATTTTGTATTTCTGAGCTCCTAGACTGTTCAGGTGAACCTTTTTTTTGGTAAAAAACATATAATGCGGATACTAAATATGTTACATGAATTCATTCAAATTTCAGATTTCAAAAGTTTTCCTTGAGAGAACCACATAACTGCGAGTCCCTGTGAAGAAATTCCTAGTGTAAAATAAGAGTCCAGTTGCTTGAGGATTGAAAGATGCAGCAAGAACGTTGGATAGATGAGGAGCTACGATGATTTTGAGTAACATGACTTTGAGAGAACACAAGAAAGAGAGAAAGGCAGAGGTAATGAAGCTGCCTGGCTTTTTGGGACAAATCCTGCAGACACAAGATATTTATAAGATGCTTTGTGGTTATGGTCTGGAGGACCCATAGTTGAGTTCAATTAGATTAAATACCTGGAATCATCAAAGCCTTTGTGAGGCAGCTGACAAGGCTGTGTGGGCTGTGTGCCCACAAGGAGCATTTGGAAAGCTCGGAAAGATCAAGTTGGGCACTTTTCTGCCAATGAGATTAATTCACTCAGCAGTGTAATCTGCGTTTTATAAGAGAAAGGGACTGCTTTGAAGAGGGTGACATATTTGAAAAGTCAGAATTTGGGCTGATCTTAGGGGTTCAAGTCTTTCAAAGTATCATATATAGATTTATTTTTTTTTCTTGTGAGTCTGCCTGTACAGGAAAAAATCCTGCACTAAAAACTTTTACAGCAGTAATAAAGTCTTCTGCATCATTTAGAATCCCTTCAAGAGCAGAACTGGGCCAATCCCAGACTTTTTGCTACATTCTGGGTCTCTAGAAGTTTGTAATGAAAAGGGCAATTGCTCTTATTTCAGCAAATAATCCAAGCCCACAGCAAACCCCTCAGCCAGGGACAGGCTGCTCACCATCAGAGGCTGCTCTCCTTTAGCACATCTGCCAAGGAGAGATGGCACTCACACCCTGTTACTGCCATCAGCACAGATATAATATCAAAGAAGATTTGTTTTGTATGTGCAGTTGTTCACACACTCAAAGTATTATGAAATACAACAGTAAAATAAAAGCTACAGAGTTCAAATATTGTTGGAAAGGCTATGTAATGCAAACATATTTGCAGAGAAAAAAAGATTAATTTGGAAAGAGAGAACAGGAAATATGACTATATTCAGAGCATTGTTCTGCAGTGGAAAAATAACCTATTTAATTAACGTAAATTGACTAATTTGAAGATGCTGGAAGCTATTTCTGGACAAGAGTAAAGTGAAGGATAAAATGTACATTTTACAGGAAAGATGGAAAATTATGTCTTCTCTGGTGATTGGCTAAAAGTGTTTGATATGAAACATGTCTCTTGATGAAATTGTTGCCCAAAATAATGATTACAAGGTGCTTCAGGAAATATTTAAGTCTAATTTAGCTTTATTACTAGTGTTCTAGGTTAATGAAAAGCATTCCCTATGCAGCTGCACATTGTCTGATGTGTTTTTTCTTACTATGTATCTCATGACAAAAACCATAAGAATATTAAAAAAGCCCCACCACACATCACAGGTCACAATGCACTTACAAGCTGGTGGAGCAGTGTTAGCACAGAACAACCTGCTACCTGCCCCAGCACTCCTCTCTGATGTCTGGGGCATTAGCAGCAGGAAACAAGGACAATTATTTGTGAAGCATTATCTGTGCTCTTCGTTTAAGAAAGGAAAAAAAAAGTAATAGCGAACCATCCCAATTAAGGTGCTGAAGCACTGGAGAGCCTTTTACCACCCGAACTCCTTCCTAATGGAGACTTTCTTACTTGAAAAACAGCACCCTGCATTATGTCTCTGCACTTTTCAAAGAACACCTCCAAAGATATCTGTAATGCAAAGGTATCTGCATGCATTGATATGGTAATCAAATGTAAATGTCATAGCAGGTTACCCGAGATTATGTATTTTACAACACAATTACATTCTCATTAAATTAATACAGGAATCTCACATTAGCAAGTCACACTTGGTAGCAAATACCTACTAAATGGCTGTCTGTTACAGTGCAGAAAAATGCAAATTTTGACTGATGTTGAAATGTATAACTTCGTTGTAACAGACAAACGATAAAATTCCAGTTGATCTAATTCTTAGTGGTTTGTGGGTTTATTTTTTCTTATCTAATTTCTGTATTACAACCTGGGTATGTGATACACTGACCTACATTTCAATGTGTGCTGGAAAAGAGCCCCAACCAACTACCAAATATAAGCACTGTGAAAATGGGTATGTTTTCATGTCCAAGGGGTAAATGGTTCAATGATTTATGTGTCTAATGCTATGCTCTCTTTTTCTTCAGCACACACCTCTAAGTTCCAAACTTTAGTAGCTTCCTGACTTAGGATTTTATGTTGCAAATTTAAAGGTGGAAGAACTGATTGTCCCCTTTAGAGCCTTGAGCCTACCTCTTGGCATGCTACAAGTTTCCCTACATTAATGATTTGTTTCTTCCAGTTGACAGTACAGAGCTCTGGGCTTTTGGCACTGAACGTACCGACCGTGCTGGGTTACTTTGATACAGAGGGCTGGAATCCCTTTTTACTTTTTTCTTGCTGCAGCAATGGAAATCCCTACTTTCAGCTTCCTGACAAGAAAAATGGAGAAAACCATGTATCCTGGTGAAAACTCCCGACAGAATTAGCATTCTAAAACTGTGTCCTTTTCCCAGAACTCTCTGGGACAAATTGGTCATTTGTTAACTCATTCTGTCTGACTGGGCTCTTTGATACACTGGAGACATTCTCACTGTCTAACCTGAAGTGCTTTCATAAGACATGCTGGGTGCTGTCACCTTTCTCCAGGGGCTAAAAGAGACTGCTTAAAGTCATGGAGGCCACTGCAAACTAAAAACCAATGTGATGGGAAGTTGGGGCCCTTCCCTTGGCTATGGTAGCTCACAATAACTTTCACAAAGTCAATACTGTTACACTTCATTACTCTGAGTAAAAACTTTTGGTCCATATTTTCATCAGCCTTCCCAAGCAATAGAATCTTTGTCGCCTACAAGACAGTCTTCATGGTGGCAAGCAACAGAATTGACTATGGCTGTGGAACCAGCCCAGATCGATCGCTGAAGTAAAAAGCCTTGTTACTGACAAAGACAGACCTGCATTAAGTATGCACAAATCATAGGCTGAGTCAGAAGAGCCTTTCCTATAGCTATTGTCAAAGGCAATGAAACGTATTTGTGTAGACTAAGTTCTCATCAGGGATATTAATGCATACAAAACCTTTTTGGACTCTTTTCTACTGCTCCAAACTGTAGCTCAGTCCTTAATCTCATGATTTGGCCTCAAACTTAGAAAAAAAAAGCTGGTCGTGTAGCATTTGCAGCTGTCTGCAAAATAATTCATAGTGGAACATTCATTTCTGCTTGATTTATTGATGGCGCTCACTTAAATCTTCTGTAGCATGATAGATTGCATCTCAGTAAAAAGGGCCAAACCAAAATGGTATTTGGATGAAGTATAAAGCTTTAGACCCTGACCTGAGCACATTCCTAAGACTCAATGACTTCATCATCCAGCCATTGCTAAATTAAAGCTGAAGAGTGTAGGAAGTTGTGCATAGCAGATGCAAATGTGTTTTATATAGAATATGCTAATTTTGACTGGTTTTTTGGTATTTTTTGCACAACCAAGGAAACTAAGATGAATTTATACAGATTCTCTCTGGGGGTAGGAGATGCACACTCAACTAACAAAGGGCATTACATACATGAAAATTAAGTTTTCTTGGAATTTAACCAAATTCATCTCTGTAAAGTAGACAGCATTTTCATATATATATATATATAAAAGTTTTTTTGTTCCAGGTGCAGAAATAAAAGTCAATCCTCATCACAAGCACATCTTAAGAGATCTATTATATGAGTCAAATAGTAGCAAAATGCATAAATTACATGAAAAATTCTGTGGAGATGCCCTTGTATGACAAAACCCAGAAGTTTGTAAAGCCAAAGCTGAATATATTTATGAAAAAGGAAGAAAGGTTCAGTGTCTGTTCTGGAACTGAAAAGAATTAGAAAAAATCTATGTATGCTGAGAAAGAGGTGAAACAGAAAGAAAACTTGAAAGCTGCCTCGTACAGTAAGTAACATTATCTGTGATCTGCATTTTAAGAGCATTTTCAGAAAGAGCCAAGTCAAAACAAGGATTATCAATACAAAACTATCATCAGCAAGGATAGAATTTTATGGGCCTTCTTCCATGCATAGACAAAGAGAAATAAATGAGCAAGTAGGAGGCTGAGAGAAGATTATGACATTGCATGGAATAATTATGCTTTTATTTCCACATATAATCAAATGGGGAAGCAATTGAGTCAAACTCAAGACATCCTTGATTCTTTTCCCCTTTGTCTGTCACTCTGATGAAGAAACTACAAATTTACAAGTGATGAAAAATAACAGTTCACCAGGTATTCCTTCATCCAGTGTCACAAGTGCTACACCGTGCTTGTTTATGCAGGGACTGGGAACAACCAGAGCAGGACTTTGAGCATGATCTGGATTTGTGAACAGGCACAAAGGGCCTCCACTTAGAGAAATGAGAACACACAAGGAATGGCTGCTAAAAGGATAAAACACAGGCACAAATGGTCAGTCATGAAAAACAAAAGCTCAGTGATGAAATAGCATTGCAGTTACTGTGGCATGAACATCCCAGCTCTCACCTTCCTTCACATACTGATTTTAACCCAATCTTAATTCCTACTTTCATTGCCCCCAAAGCCCTGACCAAATGTTTCAAGGTGACACTGGAATGCTTGGGACATCTTTTCCAGCTATTTTTTGATTATGTGTTACATCATTCTCAACTCGTGCTAACAAAGAGTTGTTTTTTTTTTTTTAATTTCGTTATGAAGGCCCAGTTCTCTTTTCTAATATAAGCACATACACTTTCACTCATTGTATTTGACTGAAACCTTTCTGGTTTTATTTAACACTTTACATATATATATATAAAATTTACTATATCCAAATATCATAAATTAATAGCAACATTTTCATTATAATAAGCACGCAGCTATTTCAACCTGATTGACCTTGTTACAGCTTGTCTTTTCAGTTGCTTAATTAAAAAGATGCAATTTTGTTTCTATAAAGCACCTAAGGAAGATGAAATTCTGAGCCAAAAATAAACTAAACCTCTTCTGGAATTTGTAAAGAAATCTCTTATCATATTCCAGTGTGAAAGGTCATTGGTTTACTGCCTCTGACTAATTATAATTAATTTGGAAAACAGAATGTTTCTTACCCTCATTAATATTTTTCTGTACTATAGGGATAGAGGTCTGAGACTTGGACAAAACAAGAAAGGTCATAAATGTAGAGCATCATTCTTTCTCTCTTTTGAGAATCTACTGAAGTCCTCAGAGAGGCAAAATATTTAAGGAAGTGTTTAAATGCCCCCTGTCAGTAAAGCACATCAGCACATTCTTCTCTTTGCTTGGAGATTTAGGTATCTTTTTACTGTACTTGGTTGAACTGAGGAATCCTTCTGAATTCAGAGATAGAGCACAATTATGTATGAAGACAGAGAAGACAGGGAAATATAAACACAAATTTCCATTTTGTAATAAAAAGGAATCTTCGAATTATTTGTTGACTCGATTTTGAATGAAAATATACCGTTTATACATATTTGCAAAGTGCTGCTTTGCCAGTGGCACTTTGCAGTGAGGATCTGCTCATTGAGGTTTCCTTTCCAGAGTCTGATACCTATGAAGAGTCCACCATTGTGGTGGTAAGTTCTGAAAAGCAGCTCTGAGACTTCCTATCCAAATGGTATTGGGATCAGCATTTCAAGGAGCAAAGCACATGCTGCAGCTGTTCTACCTAATCCAGCCAAGCCCACAATGTTCAGTAGGTGATGCCAAAAAGGTGTTATAGATGTTGTGACCAGTTTAATT
The DNA here is from genome assembly GCA_013396655.1 of Campylorhamphus procurvoides. Lineage (NCBI taxonomy): Eukaryota > Metazoa > Chordata > Aves > Passeriformes > Dendrocolaptidae > Campylorhamphus > Campylorhamphus procurvoides. The sequence continues at coordinate 1,205,786 of WBMV01003161.1, read as the reverse complement.
GTTAAGGCTCTATTGCTTTCTACTTAATTTCATAAGCAATTTACAAAAAGTAATGCAGGGCATTAAATCAAGAATTGCACCTGCAGTTTAAAAATAAACTCAGGGCTGTAAATGTTTACATGTGTTAATAATACATTGCAAACCCAAACCAGGCACAAACAATAGTAATGTTACCTGGCACATGAAATTCCACATCTAAGTTAAAGGCCTTAGAAATCAATGGCAGTAAGTCTGTCCACGGACATCAGTCAGTCTGCTGAACACCAAAACAAGTGTGAGTCATTCTGAAAGCTGCTGTTGTCTGGCTTCTCTTGGAAAACTGCATTGTGGCCTTTTTAAGTTTTCCCTTAGAGTCAATTAAAAAATGAATGCAGGAGGAAGGACTCTAGCTGAGCGAAAAAGTATCTTCTCAGCCTTAGATGATTATAGATTTAATGACTCGTTTCATGAGTTGACACTGTTCCGAATGGCTTTAGTTAAGAAACTATCAATCACTGCCTGAAATTCAGCTTTAAGTATTTGCCTGCAAATAGTTAACAGCCAAGACGGATGAGGGAAGATGGAAAGCGAGGCAGTGGCAGGAGGTGCCATGGTTTTGTAGAGCCTGTTGTCTGCAACCAGCGTGTCCATTGCCCAGATCGTTCCATGGGCTCTACACAGAGCACAGACCACGTTGGGGCTGCAGGGACAAAGCTGGGAACTCTCAAACATCGAGTCTTCAGTTCCAGCTAAAGGACACCTTGTCAGCCCCTGTCACTGAATGACACTGAATGACGTCCCATTCATCCTTGCCACTAGATGACAGCACAGCAACACACATCCAGGAAGGCACCAGTATTTTGCTACGGGTTAGGAATTCCTGGAGAGACAGGTTTGGGGAGTTCTAGGACTAGACCCATGGAGGGAAGAGATGACCCGAAATTTCTGTGTCTTTGGACTTCACCATCCAACATGAGTGATGAGAAGCAACTTGCATGATGCCTATCCTGCTTAGCAGGACAAAAATCCTCAGGTACATTGGAATGCCCTGCAGCTGGATGGGTTCTGGATGTTTGTGCAGCTAAAGCAGGAGGTGTTGGGAGTGAGGTGGTGTCAATGCCAAAACACAGACCTGACCTAGCAGTCAATCCAAATGTCTGAGGAAGGTATTTGGTACAAGAAGGAACTATGGGCATCCTTTTGAGATCAGATGACTTATGATGTTTAATTTAACCAGTCTTTTCTCGATGCTGATCTGGGAACTTCAGTGATACAGCAGACCATTAGTCAGCATACTGAATGACTCGAGAACTGGTAGTGATGGATGCTTTTGGCTGGAAAACACCAGTAATTCTGCCACTATTTCATGAACGCTTTTTGACACATTCAGGATTTATGGTAAAATACTTATCTTTTGTTAGTTGTTCTGATGAGTAATTAAATATAATTAAGGGAAAAAACCTGAGTTCAATTTCATCAACATTAGTTCCAGACAGCTGACCCAAACAAAAGTATTTTTTTTCTCTCTTTCCTTTTCTCTACTCCAAGTAACACTATTCTTCCAACAAGGAAAAGGGCAGGGTTACCAAACAAACAGGATCCTTCCCCAAACTGACATAATCCAGTCCACTCCCTGTGTGCTCAGTGCAGGGAGGTGGAATATAGGATCTATTGAGATCCTTTCCAATTCCATTTTTCTTTCTCAAGTCATTGCAGTCCTTGGGTTTCAATGGATACAATATTTAGCTATGTTAATTCTTCACTCCCACAGAAGGAAGATCTAGAAGTAGGTCAATATTCCCATGTCACAAGACAGGGCTTTACACCAGACTCTAAGAAGGGTCTCTCATGGTGGACTAATCTACAAGTAAACTGCTCCTTCAAATGAAGTCTAGGACTGATCTCCTGTACTTGTGCAAGGACCTTGCCTTCAAGATGTTCTGGGTTCACTCCCAGTATCTTACCCATCCTCTGCTCTTTCCCAGAAATTTCTGAACATAACACTTCTTTTGCTTGTCAAAAGACATGGTACATTGCTGTGGAAAGTTTTGCTTTGACAAACCACTGCTTTTCCAATAAACACTGTCTTGTTTCCAAATCTTTTCCGATCAACAGCAAGGGAAAGGGTTTATGGTTTTCTGTGTGGCAAAAGAAAAAGAGGAAGAATTATGGATTTAATTTCAATTAACTGGGGTTCAAACCCCCTGTTAATAAAAAAAGTCCTGATTATCTGTCCTTTCTTAGAGGCCTCCATGTCTAATACTCAGTTACCGGAGTGCTTTCCTCCACGTTTGGTCAATGTCTCTTCTATGCTTATTTGTAAATATTCACCACATACAGGTGGTGACACAACAGGACTGCAATATATTAGTATTTTGTGACCAATTCTTAACCATGTTTACAATTTTCCTCATAATTCTGCTTTCTTTAAAAGGGCAAGAAGAAATTACAACCCACTGAGAAAAGGAGGAGAAAATAGTTGTGTGTGGGCAGAGAATAAGTGTATTCCAGGATTCTGAGGCTTTTTCTTTCATCTGTTTCTTTCTATTTGATAATACAGCTCGTTGATACCATACAGGGAGTACTTTATTGGCAAAAAATGTGTAGGAGAAAAAAAGCCCAAGTATGCCATTAATTGCTTATAAATATATGCTCTCAACCCTAGCAATCAGCCTTCAGGATTTCTAACCTCTAAGTTCTGTTCAATTCCTTCATTTGAATAAAATTATCAACGTGTATCTTTTCTAGCATGATTAAACACATCACTCACAGGCAGGTTATGATTAAATAGAAAAAGATTTGCATTTTTTGAAAGACGCAGTCTGTGTCTCTCTATAGGTGTGTCTGTGGGTACACATGCCCCCATACAAACTTATACATGTGTACACGTGTGTGTGAGTGCCTGCATGGAAACAGGGGAGTGAGGAGCAGAAATGAAAAACCAAAGCTACAGTAGATGGACTCATCTAGATGCTGAGCCCAGATTTTTCAGACTTCTGTATCCAGTTGCATCCCCTGTGACATGGGAAGAATTCAGTACTGGATTTCTCAGGGAAGTTTAACACACAAGATGCTGAGCCTTTCTCACTCTTCCAACTGCAGAGCTTAAGGAGCTCAGATGGAAGTTGTTATTTCTTACCTAGAAGACCTGTGCTTTTAAAGCAAGTAGGAATAAAAAAGAAACTCTCTCAGACTGCTGAAAGCTTTTTCTTTAGACAGTCATGCCTTGCATATGTATGGTTGCACCAGCACACACTACAGGCACATTTATGCAGGCCTGTTGAAAAGCTGGCCATAAAAGTAATTTCCTTCAAAGCCATGGCTATAAAAAAATTTCCTTAACGAAATGTTACATGCTTTTAAATGCTTTTATTTTCCTTACTTATTATTTACTGTCATTCCCCTCCCACCTACAAAGTACCAAGTAACCAATAAGGCTGTGCTTGAGACACAAACATTCTCTCACATTATGATTTCATGCTGATGTGTTCTGATATTGCAATAGTAAATGAGAAAATTAAGTGCCAGTAATACAACATATCAGTAAACACTGGGAAAAGCTGCATGAGGAATGGCACAAAGGGAAGTATCTCATGTCTGCTCCGTGGTAATTGGGGATGAGGTGGGCACTTGTGCTGATTATATAACTGCCTTTGGCAACTGAGTCTGAACTTCTCCACCACTTGGCTGGTTTAACACTGATACAACACTGGAATTAAGACCTACTGACATTGCTAAAAAAGAGGGCAAAATTAAGCCTGCTTTGCTAAATATCGTCCAGCTGATGTTCTTTTCCTCACAGTCTCTAGCTTTTCTGTGCCTGTGGCCAATTAAGTAGGAGGCCTCTTGTCCTTCTAGGGTAGGACACTTAATGTGAGGTTGCTGTTCATCTTCCAGTGACAGAAGTCAATCAGTCTCAAGGGCTACGCTGTCAGTTATGGTCCCATAGGGCCAAAATGCATGTTATCATTTTCACTTGCACTTCCATTATGAGAATCAGGAGTTCATCATGTGAGATTAATATAAGAGGAATTCTATCAAAGCATGACAGATTCTAATGTCATAGGATCCAACTGTTAGACAGTACAGCTTTTGTCTTCATGGTTTTGCATTGCATCCCTGCTGAGAGACTCTCCTGTACTCCTCAGCAGAGACACTTCCAGTGTAAATAGCAGGACAGACAAAAGATGGGAAAAAGCAGAATCATCATTCTAGTCAGATAGAGCTTCTGGGTCTCCAAGAGATTAAATGATCTGTTCAAGGCCACAGAAATACGCTGTGGCAGTGCCAGTTTTCTGCATTTCATAGTCTTTTGTAAACCTCTGTGCTACAGAGTCAACAAGTTTTCAAGTTGCCTTTTGACCTGTATTTCATAGAGAGATTTTACACTTTGGAATAAGATGATGAGTATTCAGCTCAGGAATTTTGATGACTTTTATGGCACTTACCAAACCTGGGAGATGCTGGGCAGTTTCATCTTCTGGTTCATCTCCCTCACAGTTTTGTCTACCTGGAAGGAGCACAATTCTCCCTGGCTTTGCAGCCTGTTGCTGCAAATGGGATTCTGTCCTTTGCCTTCTGTCATTTGTGATTCTGTCACTACTCAACAGGAGTCAATGATCCTTCAAAGAAAAAAAATTAACCTCATTTATAATGGGACATTTGCAAAGATAGAAAGACTGATAAAGTTAAGGACTAAGAGTAGTTTTAAAAATTTATTTAGCAGCAACAAAGGAAAAATAGTTCAGAAAAGTCATGCATGCAGTAACACTGCTGATTTCAGGAAAATAAAATAAATTTGATCTATTCACTTTTCCATTAAGTGAGGGGTCAGGGATACTCAGAGCTGATAAAGTCAGAAAGGACTGAAACAATCACAGGTAATTCAGTTAAAAGCAGCTTAACTGTACATTTGATTAGGAAGTAGAAATAGCTAGAGTTGGACAACAAAAATCCAGAATTATTTGGGTCCTTGCAAGGATTGCACTTAAAATGCTTGGGAATGGCATCCATAAGGTGCTAAAATTCTTTAATAAGCCAAATGTCTATTTGGGTATGTAGGAAAATCAGTTGAAAAGACTAAGAAAAGGTGCTTACACATATGTGGCAATGCTAGCATGACAGATGGTATTTGTTTTATTTATGTCTTCACAACTGTGTTTATGTTCTTTCAAGAAGCCTGTCTGGGTGGAATCTTGCAGAGAGGTTGTGCAGACTCCTTCCTCAGGGAAACTCTCGAGTATGTTGAGACAGAGACAATTCCAGGTTTCCTGGGGCCAGCAAAGGAGACACAGAATGAAGATGACGGCTTGAAGCTCATGCAAAGACACTGCAGGATGAGGAGTGTGCAGCCAGGCAAGTTTCACAAGAGAGGAAAACCCTTCCAGGAACAAGAGGAGAGCTTGTGTTGACTGGGAGCAACCAAATGCCTGCAAGGACAGAGGGACACGAGACAGATGTGTGCAAAACTCTGTAATGCAGTTCTGTCTTCCTCAGATGTTTTAAGTGGTATTTAACTAAAAAGTTTCATTTCTAGTTTTTTGTCGAGTAAATGTTGGCTTTTCTGAATTAAAAACCCTTCTGTGTGCACTGGGGTGAAAATTTAGACTCATGGAGTGCAGTGCTGTAGTTGAGTCACATCCTGACAACAGCCAAAACATGAAGGGTCAAACCAACCTAATTTAATGCAAACACCAATTAAACATTTTCCAACTTCTTGGAAAAACAGAAAGCACTGGGAAATCCTCTAGTGATAATGAATCCCTGACTTACAATTTTGGTCTTTAAACCTTTCTTTCAAGAACAACAAATGATGTGTAGAAAAACACCTCCAGTAAGTACTATCCCTCTGGAAGACACACAGTCTCATAACCAAAGGGGGGTTTTGCCAGTTGTTGAGCTTTGGCTCAACTGAATTTTCTCTTAGAACGTGGTTCCATCTCCAGGTAAGTCTTTAGAACAGACCTCTAAAATATTGCTTGTTCTTTTCAGTTTTTCACATAACCTAACTGCTTCAGGTGCTTTTTGTCAATTGTAAAATAGAACTCCCTTATGGTGAAAAGATTTTGTTTGGTTGTTTTTTTCCCCAGGACATTCCTGGGAGAACTGGATCATTCAGCTGTCAGCTCCTGTTAGGGAAGCAGCTTATCTTGGACCTCAGTGCCGAAGTCTCTCACTGCTACCACTGCATATATAGCATAATGCAAGCAATTTATACTTTCCATTTATGTTAATAGTGATGTATTAAAAATTTAACTCAACAACTGAAGCTGGTAGAATCCCTCAGAACAGTAAATAATTAATAACTCTTCCACAAAGGTGACCTAGGCTCAGCATGCAATAACTACTTTTTGGCTTACCACAGGAATTTCTTGTTCCCTTCTGGAGTAAACAGTGTCCCTGTGCCAGTGCCAGGGAATAACTACATATCCTCCAAAGATACATTATTGAATAAGACGCTGCCTAATGTAACTGTTAGTAAATGCCAGGGAGAGAAGAAGTGATTTCCTCATCTCCACTGCCTTCTGACACTTTTTTCCCTTAGAACATTGCAGATGTGGATGGCTGGCTCTCTACTTCAGATCCTTCAAAAAATACAGCAAGAAGCAACAGTGGTGTTGCCACTACCTTTTATCCAAGTGATCAAGGGTATGAAGGATATGAAAAATACAGAATCGAGTCTCGTTTTAGCTTCAGTGGGTTTATAAGACACATCTTTATCCTTCCTGCAGCCTGGTTGATTTTGAGAGTTACTCTCAGTTTTGACTGTTACTATTTCTATGTGATAGGAGATTTCTGGATTAAAATACTTAATTAAAAAATATAAATAGTCATTGGAGGAAGAGTCCAAGACTCTTCACTTCACAAGTGGAGAGACAGATTTTACTTACAGTCACTACTTTTATCTCTCTCTAGATAGAAATTTATTGAATTTTCAATTAACATTCAATTTTTCCATGCAATGTACTACAAGTTCAAGAGACGAGTATTCTCTCTTAGAATAATCAATAATTGGGTTTTGAGGACAACATGACGGAATTTGCAGGGTCAAGTCACTCAATATGGATCTGTCACGTCTCCAATTTGTGCATTCAAATACTTCAGCAAAACTGAGACAAACTCTGAGACGTTCAGCACCAGCAAAAGGCATTTCTGATCATGATCAATTGCTACTTGGCTGTTTATGATCATGATCAATTACTGGCGGACACATTTTACAGTTATAGTCTTCAGGTGGTCACTGAAGAGTGAATCTGAGGATTAAATGTGGAGAGTGTCTCAGGTCTCTCTTAGAGATACTTCTAAAGAGGTATCTAAGGTCAGTATAAGCACTTCAGAAGATCTTGCTCTTACTGAATTGTTCTCAGGTGAATAATTAGGGCTGTAAAAAGGTGCTTTTCATGTGCCATCTATGTGTAAAACCAATAATTCCAACTGTACCAGCTGACAAAAGAGGAACACCATCATTTCAGATCTATAGAACAGGAGTTATAAATTATTTAACTTTTTAATATAATTAGAACAATGACTAAAAAATGCAGTCACTTTATTGAACAATGAAAGTCTGAATTTTATTACACTTATACAAAACAATGCTGACTTTTATTAGTCATGCAAATGAAATTATTTGTGCAACTGGGATTCTAAAGCATTGATCAGTAAATCTAATCCTCCAGTATGTCACCTTTTTCCTTCCACAAAATGTAAGTATCTGTAGTCCCTTACAGTAATTTTAAAAAAGAACATTGAAATGTATTCCTCCTTCCAAGAGGTCTGAATTACTAATTCTGTTGGTTTAACAGTACAATGATAGTGAAATAACTCAGTAAGTGCTGAATTTGAGCCTACCACAACTAAGTGTTTTTGGGCTGCCAGACAAATCAGTCCTAACATCATATATTCATTCCAGAGTCTCTAAAAGTCTATAAGGATGCAATACATATTTTCCTACTGTTATCAACTTCATGGCAATCACCAAACACATGAAACTGTAATGGTTACATATTTGACAGGACACACATCTGGCCAGGAAGGATTGGAATATTAAAGGAAAAATTTGTAAGCATGGGAAATCAATGCACAAAAAATACCTGTTGGGCTGAGGGCTGCTGTAAGTAGTCAAAAAGAGGTCATTCGTGATCTTTTATTGTTCAAAATAGAAGACTACCCTACCTGCTTATTAGGCACAGGAAGAATTTATTTGCTTAGCTGAGAAAATATTCATTTGTTCCTCACATAACCTGCTATTTAAATGCCTCTGTGACAGTTCTGTCTCCCGGCCTTGCTCCTATATCACAAACAAAACCAAAGATGATGTAAAACTAAAGAACTTCAGTTCTAACAGTGTGCTGTTTCTATAATGAGAACTCCTTTGAGCAACTTTAATGCTCCTTTAGAGCTCCCTTCATCAGGAGAGTGGACAAATGGAGCTACAGAGCCCAGGAGAGACCAAAGAGGAACCTGGATCCTCAAGAGAGGGAGATCTCCTGTGGAAATGAGTAAGGTGCACTCCTGAGTAAGTCTTTTCCCCCTTCAACCCTTCTTTTGGACTGTGATCTTGAGCTATGTGCTTCTTGGGAGTGTCACCTTGAATTCTATTCTATTAGAGTGTCCTTGAACTCTACCAGGGAAAACAACTCTAATCCCCCGTAATTGCTTTGTATCAAAGACTCTGGAACTGCCCCGACTTCCTGCATTGCACCTTCCAGGACTGACAGCATCCCATACCTGACAAGGTAATCAAAGCTGACTGTAATACTGCAGGCAGGACTAGATTTTATACACTACACCTTTTCATTAGAATTCTCTATGTTGGCATTTTTCTCTTTCTATTGATGCATTTCAGCAAGTGTGGTTTTTTTATTTCCAATTGGCTTGGATGACTTCAAGTAGTTATTGAAAACAGCCCTTATCTATTCTTTTTCTGGTCAGTATTCTGCACAACTTTTCTTTTTAATAAGTACTTCCTACTTCCTTATACAAGCCCAAATTATCTCTATTGTGGGAGACCCTGAATGTCAGTTGCTCCTAATTCAAATACAGTTCATATCCCTTGGTAAAAGCCTGTGAATGCCCCTGTGGTTCCCCAGCTATGCAGCCTTCCATTATACGCCCACAGACTCATAAGAGTTGCACATCCCGGTTGATGAGCAAGGAGACAAAGAGGAAATCACCTTACTTTGTCAGGCAGTGTCTGGGTCTCTGTGTTATTATTACTGAGCCTGCACTCTTTCTCCCTTGCTGTGAGAGGCAGTTTTTTTCTTTAAAGAAACTAACATCTAAACACACGAGATAAAGGATAGGGAAAGGAAGAATGTATTATCCATTTTACAGATAAGTAACAAAGGCACAGGGAAAGTAAGATACACTCCTGTGGTCACACAGGAGGTCTTTGGCACAGGCATGTTCCAAATAAAGCCTTCACTCTGGTGAGGAGTCTCTGAACTGTGAGTTGCAAGGATGTTAAAGCTCTTTTGTTAAATCACATTTTCTCTTTTAACCAACTTACAGCAGGGCTTTTTTATGGGAATCTTCTATGATCTAATTAATCATCTCTGGACATATTATTGCACATTCAGTACCTGTATTTTTATGGAGATGGCATTTGGTTGTGGATTTTTTGGTTTTGTGTATGATGAATTGCACCCGAATTCCTCCAGGTTCCTTGTTTTGTTTTGATTAAACTTCCCTGTCCCCTGTTGCTGGACAATGTCCTTGGCTTCATTAATACTGTCTTTACTAGCCTTTATTCTGTGTGCAGCAGGTACCTGAGCCAAGGAAGAGGCTTGTGCAGCAGTGAGCAGAGTTAATGGCTTCTGGTGCAGACTGGCTGTACCTGCACTAAATTTGGGATAAACAGAGTGTGGAGCTGGGTGAGTTACCACTGGAGCTCTGTGTTGTGTGAAAGGAGTAAAACTTGCCTCAGCCTGCAATGTGCCTACATGGTGTCACACTGCCCCTCAGTCTACACTAGAGTCTCTCTGTCCAGCAAATGAATCAGTTTTATCCAGAACAGGGTTAGGCAGGAAACTGATGTATATATAGTTGGGACAACAGGGAGGCTTTGCCTGAGAGATGAATCACAGCAGCGTAGCTAATGCTAATTAAATCTTTCCACTCGGCACAGGATTACTTTTGGTTGGTTCTAGCATGGCCTTTTCCCTGAGATACTCACAGATATCTTGTCAGCAGAAAGGATTAGGAGAGGACAAGCATGAAAATTTATCTAATGACACCAATTCTCTTGTATTCCCTTCTTGGTTTGTCCCAGCTTTTGAGCATGGCCTGAAAACTTCCATTAGGCAGGACAAACAAATCCCCAAACACCACACAGAATTTACATAGTTAGACATCATCTGAGTCTCCAGGGGCTTCTCAGTTCCAGATGGGTCAGGAGCAAAGATGGATGGTAACAGGGACCCATTCAGAATAGTTTTATTTGGGAAGGGGGAGAGTCAGGGATAAGTGGCAACATGTGATATGGAAGAGACCACACCACAACTGTGCTCTTCTCGGGGAACAATTTCTCTCTCAGACGTGTGGCTAAAAATGGGACTAAATTTGCATGTGTGCTTATGATCCTCAGAGTGTGGCAGGGCCTTTCTGTACTACAGAAGCACAGAACAGAAAAGCAGCCCAAAAAGCCTCTATCAGAGACAGAAATTACTTTTCTGCTCCAGGATTTAGTGTATTCATCACATCATCTTTGCTAGAATTTTTGTGGCTTGGTTTCCTTTGTTTGGCTACTTTGCATTAATATTAAAGGATGATTTGGGGAGGAAGAAAAAGTATCTCTTGAGAAAGAGAAACGGAAAGGAAAAAACCCTTTTGTTTGCAAGTGCACCAGACCTTATAAAAGTATATAATCCATGGATCATTGGCACGATCAACTGTAATGGCTCCAAAAGAACCATTGTGTTAATGTGGCCGATGAGCACGGGTACAGCCTCTGCATACTAAAAATCCTCATGAAAATTTTAAAAACATGCAGATAGTGGGTAAGTGCAGCACGAAGTTGTCTTTAAAAATTGAGAACACAGCACTGTAAGTGTGATCAAAATGCAGAATAAACCACCAGCAAAGTGTAACTTTAGTAACATCTGATATTTTTCTCAGATAAGGTAACTGATTTTTGACAGAGGAAATGAAGCAGGTCTCATTTATTTGGATTTCATAAAGTTTTGATAGGTTTTGATATAACATCTTTTGGGAAATTACTAGTTTCCTCTAAACTGAAAATTGGGAGAGATAATCAATACAAAAGACAACCAGAATAATATGTGGGTCACTTTAGATGATTTCATCACCTCAGAAATACAAATAGAAGAGCATTTGATATTGCACATTGCAAAGTCATGGGTTTAAAGATGAAAAGGGGAATTTTTGCCTTTAATTGGTGAAAGTCTACAAAAGAATATCTATGAGTTTTAATCAGCTGCAAGACAACTGTAAAGACTAATGCCAAATAGTAGAGAGAAAGACAAACACCATCTTAGGATGCACCAGGAAAGCAGGGGAAACAGTATGGCATTTAGACCGTGCTGTAAGGCCTGATCTTGAGTATGATGGAGAATCACAGGCTGAAAGAACCAGATTACTAACTGGATTAAAGAAAATGTAAAGAATTTGACTTGTTTAAAAAAAAAAAAAGGCTGAGAAAGGTTCTGATTAATGTCTACCAACCCTAAAAAGAGATTAACACCCAATGTGAGGGCACTTATTTAAATCAAAATATTGCCAATAACGGGCAGTTTCACACTGGTGAGGTGTGTGTTTTAGCTGGAAATTAGAAGATACTGAACATTGAAGGAGAAATACTGGAACAATTTCTAATAGGAATAAGTGTCAAACACTTAGGAGTGTCTAATACAGGATGTGTTTGGGAATGAGATGAACAGGAAGCCCCCTAGAAGGGAATCACCTTTGCATTCCAGACCTGGTACTGGGCAATAATATATTTTGAATGGCAGTCTTACTAAGTGACTTCTGGGTGAAAAGTGTCATCTTGGCACATGATCATGCAATTCAAACAGTTACTAACTCAGAGTTCAGTTGTTTCTTCTGTTGCATTCCATGGGAATGGGTATTGCTTTCTGTGAGTCCAGATTATACTGGGACTGAACCTGTGCATTAAAGGACTTTAAACAAATGCTCTTCTAAGTAACTTTCCTTGTAGTTCTCTTGATTGTTTGCTTTTATAATCTGTGTTCTTTAACTTTTTAGTTTAAACAAATTTGTAGCTAAATACTCTAGGTTTTTTCTGTAAATAGTGTGTTTATTTCCAAATCTTAACCTGGGCTGAATTTTTTGCTACTTATTAACTTTTAATTTTGTTCAGCAATGACTAAGACTGAATGACATTAACCAAAAAGACAGAAATGGACAGAGACACTGAATTTACACCCTCAAAAGAGTATTATGATGTTGCTGTGCATTAAATGGTACACTATTAGTCATATACTTACTGTCATATTTTGCATGGCAGGAAATACTGGGAACTTGCTTGAAATTCTCTGGGTTTTCACCTTTTTCTGTTTCCTAAGATTCATGCCTCTTCAATCCTTAGGTACCTAACCTTTTTTCCGTGAGGTCTCAAAGATGTCTGTCAGATCCATCTCAGTCAATTCCTTAAGATCCTTCGGTTGAATATGATTTAGATCTTCTGAATCATAAATATTTAAATTATCTAAATATTCTTTTACCTTCTTTTTATTAATTCTGCAGCTAGATATTCCCAAAGCCTCATTAATATTTATGTTACTGAGCTCCATGTTTCCCTCTTCTTTTACATTAAATATAGGGAAAAAATGTAGATGTTGAGCAATTCTTTTTCTCTCTGGCCAGTATCAGTTGACCTTTCTTTTGATTTAGGATGGTATTTGTTTTCTTTTATCCACAGTGTATTTATTTTCTTCATCTCTTTTCCCAGGTCACTCCCTTGACTTGGATTTTATTTTGTTCTTTCCCATCCTTATTATTTCTATTGTTCTGTATTACAGATGTAGCTGCTTGTATTTTTAGCTCTCATCTATTATGTGTTCTTTGCCTCCTGTCATTTTGCAAATGGACAGTGTTGCCAAATTTATGACTAAGGGATGTTTTTATGTAGAACACCTCATCAAAATATTAAAATAAGTGCCTTATATATTTTTCATATATGCAGCTGTATAAGAATAATGCCTGCCCATTTTTGCTAATTTAAAATAATGGCATTTGAAATAGTGATTTAAAGAGGGCTGTTGGCTGCAGGTGTTTGAATATGAAAAGTGTGTGATTAAATGCTGGCATCGTTGTAGCCTATGGGAATTTTGCCATTGGTTTCAGCTGGGTTAGAATTTCATTCTGATTCTGCATTTAAACATAGCTTTAACTTTAAGCCTAGAACTAGATTGATGGACTTAGAAGTTACAACACAGTAACACGATTCCTCTGCCTAAGAGCTTGCAATATTTTTCAGGTAAGAAATGTTTACACACAATAGAACAAATTAATGTAAAATGAAGATGTTCCTGTTTCAGAGTTAACAAGCAACGGAGTGAATCCTTCAAGTGCACGTGCTCAAAAATCACTATAAAAGTATTTATGGACAAGGTATTATTTCAAAATATCTGATATTCTCTCCATTTGTATGAATGTTTTCCTGAAGTGTTTCACCCACAAGACTCCTCAAAAAACGACTGAAACAATATTTTATTAATTACCATTACCAATTAAGTCATAAAAACATCCTTAAATTATGACATTAAGCAACTCTAATTCCAAAACATCAAGACTTCAGTTTTTATTGTTGATAGTTCTTGACATAGGTTGCTATTTTTGGAAGTTTGGGGGTAATGTCTAACAAAAATGCCTAAAAATACTACTGCTATGCTATGACTGCTATTACAGTAGAGGTGTGGATGTATATAAGTGTTTCTTATTGTCAACACAACAGGTAGAGAGATTTTTAATTTCTTAGAAGTGAAGGTTAACATGGAAAAATTGGACATATTAAATGCACTAAAACCAACGTTTGCTGTATCATGGCTCCAGCTGTAGCTTTTTTATTGTAAAAGCTATCCTAACTGTTTAATTCAGAATCAATAATAATAAATAAAACAAGACCTTCAGACACTACATAAAAAGACTATATGTAGACTACATCTCAAAGACTCAGTCTACTTTAACAGGTTATTAATATGAATTGTGATTATTGTACTTTTGTAATTCAGATTCCATCTGGTTTTACCTTATGTTGCAGAAAATGCATGTTTGGATAGAGATCTTGAGTACGTGTCTTACTGGCTACACTGTCTGGAGCTGCAGTGCCAAAAGAATGAATGTAAAAACTGACATGCTATGGAGGCTGATAAATAGAGATGCCATAGCATGAAAATTATGGGTATGAATAAAAGATTTATCCTCAAACCCATGATTTTTTATATCGTTTATATCATCATAGTATACAATTTTCCACTGTCACTTACTCCTCGCTTGTGAGATTCTTCACGGAGCAGTAACTGATGCTTTCAAGTCAGGGATCCCAGCAATTGTTCAATAGCTGAAACAGGCACTCGCATGAGAAATGGTCAGAACAATGAGCTCGAGCTGCTCATCCGGGATCATTTTGTTTATATTGATCTCTTGCCAGTGTTTGCATAGAATAAAGTATCTTAGCAGTTTGTAGTTTGGAAATAAATATAAATGTCTGAGGATGTACTGTCTGTATCCTTTCCCAAATGTTGGTGTGCCAGCAGGACACTTTCCAAGCTGTTTATCTTCTTTCTTAAGTATATAAAAGCCTTTTTGTACCAAGAATAATTAAAGTAAGAAACAGACATATTACTGGGCCCAACTATATATAAAATGAAGATTCCTGAATATTTCCTAAAGGCTTGTTGCAAAATGGCAGCATTAATCAAGTAAATCAACAAATATGGCCACCACCAGTAACAAATAATCACATACGAAAAATGAACTGAATCCCCACTACTCTTCCACTGTTGTGCAGCTTTATCACCACAATTCTCGTGTGGTGATGCTTTACTGTGACCTGCCAGTTCTCTGATATTTAATACTACTTATGGTTGATATTGAATTTAATTGATTTTGATTATTTATGTTTGATATTGAATTGATATTGAATTTAATACTCTTCATGTTTGATTACAGAAACACAGAGTATTGACTTCAAAGTTAAAACCCTCATTGCACTTGAGGTGCTATGCCCTGCAGCTTACAAGAGATCCTGCATACAACATGCTTCCTATTGTGTAAGATTATGAAAATTTCCTTTCTGCATTAAATTCTTCACACTTTTCTAAGTCATGGGTGACCAGATTAGATATTTCAGAGAAAGGTGATTTTTGAAAATGAGTTGCAATACATACTTTAAAAGGCTTCCTCATAAGCTAAGCACAAAACAAATCTAAAAAAGAGAAATGTGAATTTAACACGAAAGTTCAGGTTAAATTTACCCCTCAGACTTTAGTGGCATCTTTTTCACTAGTTTGTTTTCCTGGAGATCGGGTACAAATATATGAACTTACTCTAAATCTTAACATTCTTCATCAGATTGTTTGCCTTGGTAAAGTTTGTCCTGCACTGCTTAAGTTGATGTCATTGTGCAAATATTTATTAATCTTAGTATTCCTCAGGTATAATCCTTCACAGCATTCAAGTGGAATGTCTGCAGTTTTTGTGACAGGGAAAATACCTGCACAGGGAAAGACTTTATATTTTGTGCTAAATATATTAAAATTCAAATGACATCGTATGGAAAAGAGATTGAAACCAAGAGCCATTTATTAAACATCACACAAAAATTTTAGAGTGGTCAGAGTTAGATTCTGCTCCCGGTGGAGACAGATCATAGCAGAGGGTAGAAGTGAAAAAGAAAGTATTAGGAAAAAACACAGCAACTTTCTTTTTCAGCACAATAAGTTGGTTATGATTTCTCCTCAGTACCCAGGGATGGGGCTGCACTCCGAACACTGCAGCTGCCAGCTGGAACAGTCTCTTACTGAGTTCCAGGTATCCTATTATCTATATCCTTTCCCAGGCTATCCAGCGAATTATGCTGTGGTGTTACCAGATCAAACCACACGTTACTTCGCTTCCAAGCAGAGAGGAGCTACCTGTGCATTTCAGAGACTGAGGAATGTATGAGGACTAGAGAATCCCATCCAACTTACAGGAATCATAAAATACATCAGCTAAGAAAAGCCTTTTTGCCTACTCCCTTCCTGAGTGGAATGCCAGCCTAGGTTAAAATCCTGCTTATAGCTTATAGTCATTCTCCTCTACCAAATATAAAATTCTCCTCTACCAAAATAAAACAAAACATTTCTCTTTTTTTCCCCCTCACCACTTATTTAGGGAAGCATACTACACTGCATTTAGATGTTCCCATGTGGCCTAATGTTTGTGAGACTGGAATTTATCTGAATGTTTCTGTTGCCATTCTGTTGGCAATCAGTCCAGGCTTGCTGCCTTGCCAACTAAGCGATCTTAATAGTACTATCTGTTTCTTGAGTAGCACCATTTTTCTCTGCAATGCTCTACTTGCTTCTCATGTTAATTTTGTTTTGCTCAGAAGTTTCTTGTGATAGCTATACAGTTTTGCTTTGTACTCTAATCTTTTCCACAAAAAAAAAAAAAGAGTATGAAAGCAAAACAATTTAAAGGCCTATGAATTATTATGTTGTTCTAAGAAGATGAGTGAGTTCATAATGAATCCAGTTGGGAGGCTTAAAAAGGACTGATTTGAAACCTCAAATATCTTGGTCTTTCCCTGGAATTTAGCAATGTAGCTTTTGATTCATTCAAGCAGCTTGTATTTTTATAAGGTTAGTCTCAGTTGGTTCAGCCATCTCAACACTTGCTAGGGAGCACAGAGCAGACACAGTCACAGAGTACTGATGAAGGTGCAAGCAGAGTGGCAGCCCACAGTTAATTACTGTGAATCATCAATAAACCCAGATACCTCTAGATTCTCCCTCTCTCCAACCAGCTCTAGTGGCACTTTTACTGATACCCCAGTTTGAAATCCTTTCCTTTCCCCAAAGGAGGGATACAAGTGAGAATAAAGTGCCAAGACTGTGCTGAGACTGTGACATTGAGTGCTGTGAATTTTTGTCAGTGTTTGCACAAGGCCATGCTTCTTCTACTCCTGCCTTTCCACTTGCAGACTACATGCCCAGATTAATGTCAGATGCAAGGGCCGTAGGCTAACAGAGAAAACTGGTCATGGTCTTATGTTAGTCAGGGAACACTTATTCAAAATTCCATGGGTTTCTTACTGAACGAAATGTAAGACAGGCTTTTACCTGATTTATTAATATTCCCAAATATAAACAAGAAGGCATATTACCCTAACTATTAGTAATACTAAACTAATGTCAGCAAACAAAAAGCATATTGACATAAAAGCAACCAGCCAACACATGACTATCAAGCTGTAATTCAATTATCCAGTTAATGCTTAAAGTAATAATTTTGACACATTCTGAATGGGAGTTGAGAAAACTGTTTGGCTACAGATGCCAAATAAAGAATTTTCCAAGTCAGATTTGTGATTTGTTATGAAATGGGACAAAAATCAAGTTTCTTAATGTCAGAATCAAACTCCTGACACCTGGTGTGAAGGTTCCTCTTGCAGAATTCAACTTTTACTAAGTTTGAATTTGTACTGTGTGTTTGTACTGTGGGCTCACTCTTCCCCCTCAGCAGTGACAGGGATTATAGAGACAGCTCCCAGTTGGACAGTGACTTATCTGGCACAGACAGCGTGAGGGGGAACAAGGAGACACTGTGCCACCCTGTGCATTCTTCCCTCCCCAGCAGCAGCCCTGCAGATGCAACTGTCCTTGCAACTGTTCAGAATGATCTTGAGGAACAGCAGTTTGATGATTCCCATTTACCAAAAGTACAGTAATAATATCAGTTCCTTATGACTTCAAAGGTCAGAATATGATGTAATAAAAATTACTATGAGAGAGTATTTTAGGACTGTTTAAAACTTGTTCCTGTATTTTCTAGCACCTTTCCTGTGCTGCCTGCACAGGTGCTCACTGAAGTATGTGCATACAGAGTTTATGAAACCTATAGTCACTTTCAACCCCCCCTTACTCCCTTGCAAAAAGCATTCAGCAGAGAAAGTAAACAAAAAAGGAATCTAAAAATATTGAAATATCTCTTACTTACTCAAAATAGAGCATAAAGAGGAAAATGCAAAATATTTAAGTTATCAACAGTGTGGAAACTGTTCAGCTTTCTCTGTTTTCTGTGGTCTAGTGAAGTAAGATTGCAACTGCCTCTAAGCAGCTGCTGGCACAGCTGTTTTCACCTCTGAACGTTTTCCATGAGCACCAAGGATTGTCAGAGGATGAGTTACATGTTTGTCAATACTTTATAATACTCAAGGTAAATTTCCTTCAGGTAATCTATGGATTCAAAGGACAAGTTCTAAGTTGGGCCAGCAGAATTTGATTAAAAACAATAACTGATTTAAATCAGTTTTATATGATTTAGATAAAAGGTCCTTAAATGACAATGTGTCACTGACATATGGAAGTTTTATAAAAATTAGCCATGGGAAGTGAATCCATAGCTATATTTAGTCCTTCAACCAATTTAAAATACATTTGAGCAAACTTGTGATTGGTTTTGTTACTTCCAGTGAGATGTTTACCAGAGAAATTCAGAGCATTTTTCTATGTAAAACAGAGCTCTAAATCAACATCTTATGGAATCTTCAGGAGAAAAAGATAATTTTAAGCTTCTCAAAATGAAACTATTTCTAATAAGAAATATAAAACTTTATGTAGGTGCTCTAAATCCTTATGTACCATACAGTTCACTCAGAACTTGTCCATGAAGACTAGGCCTAGCTTGCAAAAGACCAAAGGTTGTCACTGTGCTTGCCTATGCTGCTTCAAGGTCTATGAGTATCCTGCAACTTTGCTGCCTTTTGTTTCCTCCTTCTTAGTAAATACAATACTTTATAAATAATTTACTTGGTACATCTTGAAAACATTTTGTAATTTCTATTGACATGCCATGTCATACCATATGCCAAAACAACAGTAAAATTCCCTTGAATTTGCAAAAAAGTGCTCCACTTTGATGTATGCCCTTGATAGCATCACAATGTGAATATTCTTTGTGTTAATATTTCCATCTATTGTTTAACAACTTTTGTAGATAACATATGTGATGCTCAACCTCTCCTTTTATATTTAATTACTATAATATGTATTTTCGTTGCTGAGGTTCCTCACAAAATTGCCTAGCAGATTTTGAAGGTTAAATGAGTTTTCTGTAGCACATGAGAGCTTTCTTGCTTTCTTTTTTGTGACAAAGATCCAATTCTTTTTATATCAAAAGGATTTTGCTTAGGGTTTTTGTTGCTCCTTTAGTTAAACAGGCACCACATAACACCTTTTTTTTTTTCAAGCATTGCAGAAAGCATTAAATAAAATCTGAAACAAAGTGCAAATCTTTACTGTTGTTTTCAAAACGAAATGCTGAATGGTAATCATAAGAGTAAGGTAAATCCTGAAGGGTTTTTGCAGCCTCTTACCCTGATATTCTATGTATCATCCTCTAACAGCCATTGAGGGCATTCATCACAACATAGGGTGAGTTGTACCACTAGAAGGTCATTTGATAATATAAAAATTGTTGGGCTTTCCCTTAAGTGCAACAGCCTTTTTTACCCCATTATATCATTTATATCATTCTTAGAATCATGAACTATTCAGCCCTTTGAGATATGCTTTCTTCTCAAAATTGAAGGCTGATATGTCAGCTCTTCTTTTCATGTAGCAGATATTTTTTACAATATCAAATTAATCTAGTCCAGATTTTTGAGGCAGGAGTATGTGTCATAAACTGTGAGATAACTAAACAAATTTTTATGGCTGTAGGCCGGAATTCTAAACAGGCAACTCCCATATTTTACAGAATAGATCAGGTTTTTTCCAGCTTAGTTACATGTTTTACACAGAGGTTCCATAACAAACAGAAAGAATTGGTAGTAAAGAAAAGAGGCATAAAACTTATGAAGAAGTTTCTTCCTTCATTTATGTTCATGGATTGATTGGAAACACAACATCAATGCATGTGTTCAGTCTAGAGGCATTGTGCCTGGGGTTAGAAGGGTCCTTACTGTTCTCAAGGCTGCATGAGATGAATTTTTAAGAAGAAAATACTGTCTTCCTGAATGGCATATGAGTTGGTTTACTTAGTGCCAAAGTTGAGGAGGGTACAAAATTTCATGAAGTTGAGTATCTTTAGAGATTAATTTGCTACATGTTCAGCATATTAAATGAAAATAATATATTTCAGGAGATTTTTTATGTGAAGAAACATACTCTCAAGGTTGCATTCTCTTTGTTTCTTGCAGTTCTCAGATTTGATCAGGATTAGAAATTTAATCAATAATTTGAAATGATTAAGAATAGAATGGAAGAAGATGAAGAAAGTCAAAGAAAACCTGAGTCTGAATACTGCTCTTATAATGATAACACTTAGTGTCACTTGCATAAAGCCAGAAATACTTGTGTAAAAAATACACAGGAACTTCATTGCTCCTCAGTTTCAAACCACAAAATTGGCATTTTTGAAAGAGAAGTTTCCCAGTATCAGGAGACAAAGATTGGTCTTTGTTCATTCAAAAATATATTGTTAATCATCTAAAGAGTTACCTAATCTGTGTAGTCTTTACTGATTAACTTCATTCTTGATGGAGACAGCTTGCTATTGCATGTGATGACAAATGAGACTCCCTGCTAAGCTGCAAAGTTTTCTGACTAAATTGGCTGGTTTCCTACTAGTCTCAATGGCCACAGACAGCATGAAAAAAACATGAAAGAAAGACCTCTAAGGAGTTAGAAAGATATTAACAGTTTCTGAATTTTTTCCTTCATGTTTACCAGCCAGCTGAAGGATTGCATTTTTGGGCTTACTTTGTGGTGTTTTTCAGGTTATTTTGCTGTTGCTAAAATTTGAATTCAAGTTATCAAGCTGTGTTGATTTGAAAATTGGTGTTTTTATTTTATTAATTGTATTGTGTGCTATGACATATGTCTATAAACCTACATCAATTAACCAGTTTCTTTTTTCAAGATATGAGTGTTGTTTCAATTACCCTTTTGAAATTTTATTTGTGCCATGCTGTAATTATACCTTGCACATACATTTTGCAAAGTTTCCCACTGAACTGAGAAACTGTGCATTGTGTTCACAAAGCCCAGCTTGTTGGGTTTGCTGTGTGTGCTGTGAAAGCTGGTCCCTTGTGCTCCAATGTAAATTGGACACAGCTAACTGCACCTACTGCTGGTGAGCCTGTTCGGGAGCGCCGAGTTCCACAGGGAAATGTGCCTGCACCTCTCGTGCTGGGAGTCCTCCTTCAGATGTGCTTCATTATTGGCAGGGAGAGGCTTCATTGCCAGGGCTTCTTATGGGAAACAAAGACAGTTTGTGGTTTGCTTGCTGGTATAAACATGAAAACGTTTTTCTGTGTTGGATATAGAATAGTTCTCATTACTTTCTGTGCAAAGCCCACTTCCCAAAACACTAAGTAATTAAACGCTTAAAGTAAAAGTAGTATTATACTCCTGTGCTGTTTGTAGGCTCATTCACTCGAGAGAGAGGTATGACACGTAACGTAAAGAGAGGCCGCAGTTCTGTGGAGCAGCTGCAGCTGCTGAGGTAGAGAAGAGGAAAGTTCAAAAAAAGGATGTGGTGCTCCCATTGAAAATACAGACTCATTTGTGGATGCCTTGTGGGTGCAGTCACGGGAAATGCACAGGGTGTAAACTCAGCAGACATCTGGTGATGACAAGCTACCAGAGAGGAATTAATGACTGGCTTCACAGAAGGGGCTGTTTTGGTTAGATGCAGCATCATTGTTACTCTGCCAAAAACACGAATACTGTTCCCGGTTTTGAGAACAGAGAAATGACTAAGGGCAAGTTAGAAGAAACAGTTAATTGGTCTTAAAGAAGTAGTTGGTGAGTTGACCAGTGAATAATACATTGTGGCTTGAAGAAAATACTCCGTGAGAGCAAGCCTGCATCAGAGTAACAAAGAAATAGCCATGAAAGTGATACTACATGAACACTAAAGGCCCAGACTCCCAAAAATACTGGTAATCCAACACAATATAATCTCTGTATCCCATCTAAATAAAACCAACAAAAGATAGATAGCTTTAGAATTGAATACCAAAGAAAGGAAACAGTGAAAACTTCTTTAAAAAGTTCTATGATCTTTGTTGCTTTTCTGATGTTTACTTTTTCTGAAGGTCTCTTCTTACAGAAGATTGAGGATTGTGAATATCATTTCAAATAGAATGAAGCAATAAACACACACTTTAAACTGTAGAACCCAGCTGAAGCAGACCATGAGAAGAATCTCCTTGTTATATGACAAAAATGCAAGATTTTGATTCACTAATATTATTTTTATTTCTTCAGAACTGCTATGTTCCTACTTTTTGGATACACAACAAATATTAAGGCAAAAGGCAAAAGAAAGTTAGTTTGAAAATACATGCTATGTAACTTCACAGCTCTAATACTTGTAATTTAAGAAAATTTATGATAATTTCGTACTGGAACCACAGATTTCACTAAAAAATAAGTACAATTCCCATCCATCACAGAGGCAGATACTCTCATGTATCACTTTGCAGGTAAAACACCTTCTATAAGAACCTGACTTATTGAAACTCTGAAATTGGCAAAGACAAGATATTAAGGGTTGGTGCTTCTGCTGAGGATTAGAGAGAGAAAAAAATTGTTACTACATAAGTATAAAGCAGCTCAGTATAAAGGCACTAAGTACATGTAAGCATAAAGCAGCTCAGTATAAAGGAACAAAGTGAACTCTCCCATCAAACAAATAAGCAGCAGTGAGCTAAAAGAATGTTTTCCTGGGATCTGTACCAGACTTTTCTTCAAGAGGAGATTTCATGCTCAGCTGAATGTTAGAAGCAGATTATCTAGAAACACACTTCACTTCTGCTTATGGATTGTATTTGTTTTTCTCTGTTAATAGCAGAATATTAAAAGTGTGTTTTCTGTAAGCCAAGGCTTCTGCCAGAGTAGTAGCCCACCTCTTCACTGTTTCTTACGTATCTTAGCAGTTGCAAGTATTTATGTAACACATAATCTCTGGTTACAGACAGAGGTTGTAAAGTTAGAAGTGGAGAATTATGTCTAGAGCTATTCAAAGAGATTAGAATCTGCAGTTTGTTTTCAACATTGTTGAATAACAGTCAGGGTTTGTGGCTTTGTTTTGTGTTGGTTTTGGTTGGTTTTAAAACTTTCTGACATATTTAAGCAGATTTTCTGATGTGCTGCTTTACTGAAGCTCTATTTTTTCAGCATATACTTCAGTACAGTGTTCATTTTCACAGAATCATGACCATGTGCCTGGGACAACAGAACTTAAATTCTTATCTTTGCCTGCCAACCTCAAAAGAGGGAACGTTATTGTAAAGTAGTTTAAAATATTGAGTAAACAAGGGATAACACACATAAAAAGATGCATGAGTGTATTTTCATCAGGGTGTGATGGGCACATCACCTCACAAAATATCCATTTGAGAATTGTGTATGTAAAAGTCTGGTGTCTTTGCTTTTAGTAGTGATATGGTCTCCTTAACAATTAATGGCAGTAAAGCATCTCAGGAAGGGAAAAGTATGATACTCACACAGTGGAATGACCAGAAAAGTCAAATAACTCAAAGAAAGCAACGTGATGCAGATTAGGCTGTTAAAGTCAAGAGACAGACTTCACTGTTTCCATGTTACTGAATGACAAATTGAGTCAGTTTTGGGAAACAGTCACTGGTAGTTGCCTGCTGTACTATTAGTTATTAGTTCAGTGATTTCAATAAGACATCAGGAAAACTACCAAATCAGTGTAAGGTAATAAAACTCAGGCACAACTGCAGTGTCATTAAAAACACTAGAACTTCATGCTAGGACTTCAGGAAAGTAAAGAGGGTGAAAATTTACTGCATAAAAATTAGCATTTGCAATGACCTGGTAACTTGAGGCAAAGATCTGTCTGCCATTCAGGGTGTAACTGAAAAAGGTAATCATTAATGAAGGTAATATTTTGATGGCAAAATACTTCACTTGTACTAGATACGAGAATTGTACACGCTGTGTTTGCTGTAGTAAACAAAATGAGTGCTCAGTATGCTTCTCAGGATCAAGTGGCTATAGGAAGAGCAGCCACTACTCTGGATCCTCTGTTGCATAATCCTAGCAGACAGGTGTATGGACCGTAAAAGGGACATATCTGGGGAGCTTTGCAGACAACAGTCTCAAGGGACCTGTTGCCATGCAGTGTCACAAAGGGCTGACAAAATGTGTAACAACAGGGAGAATTGATGCTGTCACTTCAGCATGGAGTGATTTTTGGGATTAGGCAGGAGACTTTGCTCTATGGGAGCATAGATACCGAGGCATTATTCACAGCAGTGGCATCAAAAGGCAATCTAGGCTCTCTTGGCATTAAGTAATGACACTTGACACCACATTCATAGGATGGTGACAACAATGTCTTCTACATGAGTGTACAGGATAAATTATGACACTTGCAGTACTGATCATTATTTGTGGCACTGTTCATTAATATAGCAGTAAGAGTGCCTTGCACCAATTCTTAATGGTACCAGCTCCAGCAAGTATGTCGAGCCTATCCTTTATACTAGTTTTCTTTATAATATAGAATAAAGTTCAAGGTTTGGGCTTTAGCCCAGCATCTCTACCTGAAGCACTGGAGTAACAGTGGTGTTCAGCAACTTCATTCCTCTACGGTGGATATGCATAAAAGTAGCTATGTAAGACCTTTCTTGGGTACCAGACTGAAAATAAACTCCATAGACACCAAAGGCCTTTTAGAAACCTGGCTTTCTGCTGTAAGACCTTCACTACAGCTCAGTCCACCTGAAGGAAAGGAAGGCACCAACTACGCTGTTTTCCCTTTAGGAAAAGGACGGAGAGATGCTTCACGGCAGAGGTGATGATGGTGCTGGAAGGGCCCTGCGTGCCTGGGATGCTGAACCGGGAGCTCCGGAAGCTCCCCTGGCCCGGGGACATCCCTGAGCCGGGCGGGGAGGGCTCATTCCCCACACAGCACCCGAAATTAGGGCCGGGCGAGGAGAGGGGCACGGCTGGGAGCGCTGCAGCCCGGCTCTGGTGTTGGGGCTGCACACCGGGACACGGCTGCTCCCCGTCCGTAACGCTGTCAGCCCCTGCGAATGCACAGCCTGGGGCACTGTCCCCCTCCCCGCCTCGCCTCGCCTCGGGCATGCCCTTCTGCCCCACAGGCAGAGGGGGAGAACAATGAGGAGGAGCAGGAGGAGCAGGAGGAGGAGCAGGGCCCGAGGCCCTCCCGCTGCCCTCACGGCCGGGGCGGGGCCGCGCACGCGCAGGGAGCGTAAGTGTCCATTTTGTTCCACCGCTCGTGGGGGCAGCGCTGGCGTCTGGCTGTGTCCATGTGCCATGTGTACCTGTGTCCGTCTGTCCCTCTGCCCCTGGGCTGCTGTGCTGCTATGCTGCTGTGTCCCTGTGCGCTGTGCCATGTGTCCCTCTGCCCCTATGCCACTGTGTCCTGTGCCGCCGTGTCCCTGTGTCCCTCTGTCCCTGTGCCACTGCGCTGCCGTGTCCCTCTGTCCTGTGTCCCTGTGCCCCATTTTCACAGCTGCCCCCGCNAAATGCTCTGTGCCCGCCTCCCCTCGCTCGGTGTGGGGACAAAGGGAGAGGCTGGGGCAGAAATGAATGTGTTACAGCGATTACAAATTTGCATTGCAGCAAATCCGTGATCTTCATCCCCCCATCACCAAAACCTCTGCTTGGATAGCAAAGACTCTGAGCAATTGCTCGTGTTTAAATTTATGTGCAAGGCAGGAACGCTTAAGATCATTTTTAGGTGCTTTACGTGCTTTGTCCCATTGCTATCTTTAAAAGTTACATTCTACTGAAAAGAAATTACACACACACACACAGACAGTGCTTCTTCCCTGTGTGTTAGGCAGAGTGCTGGTAAAAGCTGAGTTTAGTTTGCTTGTCAATTCCATCGCTTACTATGAAACCTTTAGTTGTATTTCTTTCAGCTTGTGAAACATTTGGACAGAGATGGTGATGGTTTCACTCAATGTGAGCTGTTACATTTCCAAGTATAGCACTTCTGCTCCACGTTCTAATTCAATCTCTTCAAAATATGCTGTTGATAATAATGCTAATTTAATTGGCATTATAGCATTGAGAAAACTTAGGAGTTAAGGCACTATGTGGAAACTGAAGCCTATTTACTTTCATTCACTTTTTTAAGTCCATTTTTCAGATGTTTTTGTTCAGCTTCTTATAATTTTGTTACCTTTGTTACAGTTTATGTCTCAGTCTCAGAGTGCAATGGGAAGAATGTGTTACAGAAAGCCTGTAGTAGTAGTAAAATATTTTAGTTTGACAGGCTTTAATGAAAATTAGAGTTTCCATTGGCTTTGCTAGTGACCAAATTCATATTTTTACATGTTGAAGAGGACATTTACATTTAGTGGAGAATATAGAGATGCTATTGAAAACAACGGCTTGGGTCAACTCACGTAACTTAACGTTGAGCATGGGATTATCCACTTGTCGTGCCTATTACCACTGTGTACGTACTTCATAGGATTTGCCTTTTTGTAGTTACAATGTATAATCCTCTCATATTCATTTTGTCATCTGTCACATGAATCCTTTTGTGAATTTGCAGTAAATTGAATTACTCAGTTTTATACATGTCCATCATTCTTTCTTCTTCAGTGTCTGCAGCTTCATTTATGTCAATTGCATTTATTTATATCATTTCATGTATTTATAATTTTGTCTATTTCTGCAAAGGTTAAAAATATTGTCACTTATCAACTTTGTCAACTGATTTGTGTGGAGAATGTCATTAATGTGTTTATAAACAGCTTAAGAGAAATTGACCGTGTTTACTACAGAGGCCCAAATATTGATATATGAAGTTGTGAAAGAACTGCTGTTGACTTCTATAACTCAGATTCTAAGAGGAGAATGATTCCAAAATAAAAATCGATTATTTCCAAATATTTTGGTACTGTGCAGACAATGTTTTATTTTGTGCATTAAGATTAATCAGTTTTAAGTGAAATTTCAGCTGACCAGTATAATCCATATTTTCTCATTTTTAAAATAATAACTTAAATGTCTTGTTTGCCTTCCAATAGCTTCTTCACTTACACTTAAATTATTCTTTCAGAGCTACATGTTTTTGTTGCTTTGTTATTTCCATAAGCTGTAAGGGGAAATGGACGCTTTAAAGAAGGTCTTAATAAATGATGTTCATTCTTCTTGTCTTTCTCTACTACACCAGTAATTTATCAAATTAAACTGTTAGATGTGTTTGGCACAATGTGTTCTTTGTGCATCCTTGTAGTTTATAACTCATGTTTTCCAAGTGCAGAAATGTGTATGTAATTGGATTTTTTCATTTGCTTGTTCTGGTTTGTTTGGTTGTTGTTTGTTTTTTAAATTTTTTTTTTAAAGGCCTAACCAAGTCTGGGTTTGTTTTATTTGGTGCTGCAATGTGTGCTGGGTTCGTTTGGGTGGTTGAGTTTATATGAAGGAAATACGATTTTCTCTAAAGCTGCAGGGTAGTTCTGGGTATCCATCATAAATACCCAATGTCAGAATTTAAAGGCTTTCACTTTTGAGTGTTTGTAAGTTTTTGTTGTGAAGAAGTTACCTCTTCACATAACAACGTGCTCACAAAGTAAGGATAGAATTGGGTTGTATGAGAAGCAGATTCATAATCAGCATTTAGAAAACTTTACTAGTGCAGATGACATTTGGGTTAGTTGAGCATGATTCCTGTGCTTTTTTTGGTTGTATCTCTAAGCTGGATCTAGTCCTGGTCGTGACTAACCCACCCCTTNGGCTGTGCTGCTAGGCTGCTGTGTCCCTGTGCGCTGTGCCATGCGTCCCTCTGCCCCTATGCCACTGTGTCCTGTGCCGCCGTGTCCCTGTGTCCCTCTGTCCCTGTGCCACTGCGCTGCCGTGTCCCTCTGTCCTGTGTCCCTGTGCCCCATTTTCACAGCTGCCCCCGCTCCCCACGCCGATCTCTCTTCCCATGCCGATCTCTCCCCGTGCCCTCCGCGCCCCCCTCGCTGCCCCTNCTGAGTTTAGTTTGCTTGTCAATTCCATCGCTTACTATGAAACCTTTAGTTGTATTTCTTTCAGCTTGTGAAACATTTGGACAGAGATGGTGATGGTTTCACTCAATGTGAGCTGTTACATTTCCAAGTATAGCACTTCTGCTCCACGTTCTAATTCAATCTCTTCAAAATATGCTGTTGATAATAATGCTAATTTAATTGGCATTATAGCATTGAGAAAACTTAGGAGTTAAGGCACTATGTGGAAACTGAAGCCTATTTACTTTCATTCACTTTTTTAAGTCCATTTTTCAGATGTTTTTGTTCAGCTTCTTATAATTTTGTTACCTTTGTTACAGTTTATGTCTCAGTCTCAGAGTGCAATGGGAAGAATGTGTTACAGAAAGCCTGTAGTAGTAGTAAAATATTTTAGTTTGACAGGCTTTAATGAAAATTAGAGTTTCCATTGGCTTTGCTAGTGACCAAATTCATATTTTTACATGTTGAAGAGGACATTTACATTTAGTGGAGAATATAGAGATGCTATTGAAAACAACGGCTTGGGTCAACTCACGTAACTTAACGTTGAGCATGGGATTATCCACTTGTCGTGCCTATTACCACTGTGTACGTACTTCATAGGATTTGCCTTTTTGTAGTTACAATGTATAATCCTCTCATATTCATTTTGTCATCTGTCACATGAATCCTTTTGTGAATTTGCAGTAAATTGAATTACTCAGTTTTATACATGTCCATCATTCTTTCTTCTTCAGTGTCTGCAGCTTCATTTATGTCAATTGCATTTATTTATATCATTTCATGTATTTATAATTTTGTCTATTTCTGCAAAGGTTAAAAATATTGTCACTTATCAACTTTGTCAACTGATTTGTGTGGAGAATGTCATTAATGTGTTTATAAACAGCTTAAGAGAAATTGACCGTGTTTACTACAGAGGCCCAAATATTGATATATGAAGTTGTGAAAGAACTGCTGTTGACTTCTATAACTCAGATTCTAAGAGGAGAATGATTCCAAAATAAAAATCGATTATTTCCAAATATTTTGGTACTGTGCAGACAATGTTTTATTTTGTGCATTAAGATTAATCAGTTTTAAGTGAAATTTCAGCTGACCAGTATAATCCATATTTTCTCATTTTTAAAATAATAACTTAAATGTCTTGTTTGCCTTCCAATAGCTTCTTCACTTACACTTAAATTATTCTTTCAGAGCTACATGTTTTTGTTGCTTTGTTATTTCCATAAGCTGTAAGGGGAAATGGACGCTT
Organism: Campylorhamphus procurvoides; assembly: GCA_013396655.1. Taxonomy (NCBI): domain Eukaryota; kingdom Metazoa; phylum Chordata; class Aves; order Passeriformes; family Dendrocolaptidae; genus Campylorhamphus; species Campylorhamphus procurvoides. The sequence continues at coordinate 1,176,351 of WBMV01003161.1, read as the reverse complement.
TAAAGAAGGTCTTAATAAATGATGTTCATTCTTCTTGTCTTTCTCTACTACACCAGTAATTTATCAAATTAAACTGTTAGATGTGTTTGGCACAATGTGTTCTTTGTGCATCCTTGTAGTTTATAACTCATGTTTTCCAAGTGCAGAAATGTGTATGTAATTGGATTTTTTCATTTGCTTGTTCTGGTTTGTTTGGTTGTTGTTTGTTTTTTAAATTTTTTTTAAAGGCCTAACCAAGTCTGGGTTTGTTTTATTTGGTGCTGCAATGTGTGCTGGGTTCGTTTGGGTGGTTGAGTTTATATGAAGGAAATACGATTTTCTCTAAAGCTGCAGGGTAGTTCTGGGTATCCATCATAAATACCCAATGTCAGAATTTAAAGGCTTTCACTTTTGAGTGTTTGTAAGTTTTTGTTGTGAAGAAGTTACCTCTTCACATAACAACGTGCTCACAAAGTAAGGATAGAATTGGGTTGTATGAGAAGCAGATTCATAATCAGCATTTAGAAAACTTTACTAGTGCAGATGACATTTGGGTTAGTTGAGCATGATTCCTGTGCTTTTTTTGGTTGTATCTCTAAGCTGGATCTAGTCCTGGTCGTGACTAACCCACCCCTTTCTGGGTTGATCCAGCTGTAGTGGTGACTGTGCAATTAAATTCTGCTCCTTCTCTCTGAAGCCGATCAGTGACTCAGCTGTTGAGAGAGCTTCTGCAGAAGCCCTTAATTAAGACTAATTCTTCCTTCCCTCCCTTAAATTTCAAGACAGTACATTAACTGTATTCCTACAAGGAACAGATGACTCGTTAGTTACATTTCAGTGGAGTTATTATTTATACTCAGCCAGAGATTTTGCTTTGATTGGCAAAGGGAACATTAAGGAATCATCCTTAATTCTTTGGTTAAACTTTAGGTTGAGGTGGTGTTGAAGAGAAGCTTGGTTTGCATAGCAATTCAGATATAAGTAAACCAACAATTTAGACACACATCTTGCAGCAATCAGATTACTCTAATTGTGGACTGTATATTACTGACATTTATAAGGGACAGCTTTGTTGACCAGATTCCTTTTTACTGAAAATAATTGGAAATTTCTTTTTCCTCCTTTCTTAGTGCTTATGTGTAGAGTGGTGTCACTGACCAAGTGGAGTTAAAAGAAAAAAAAAGCAGGTTCTAATAAAGAATAGACAAAACAGCTAAGACTGTTTTTGAACTCCATTTTGCTTTAGTAATGCTTCATCCTTGTAAAAGTCAGCTGCTGATACTGGACCTTTCCACTCTTACTTGCTTTTCCAGATCCTGGATTGCTTCAGCTCACTCCTGCCAGTTGTTCTGTTTAAGTTGCCTGGTTTCACCTTCTCTGGAGCAGAAGAGGGGCAAGGTATAGTGTTCCATTGTACCTTTCAAGTGTGATGTTTTCCTTGCAAATATTTGTAATGAAGAGCAAGGCATACAGAATGTGTATTTGAAAATACTTCAGGTAAAAGTAGATTAGAGCACTGACTCCTGCAAAGAAAGCTAAGAGCTTGTGAGTACGAGTAGCTGTATAAATAGAGGTGCGTGTTTGCTGGCCCTGGTGCCACTCTTTGGGTAGCAATCCCTGGGTTACAGTTTATTCTTGCTTTATACATACACAGCACAGAAATGGTGGTTGTGTTGTAGAGATTCAGAATACTGAGTTGCCTTTACCTAAATGAAAGCTTTTGAGCAGTAATGCCTTTGGTAGTGTAAGAACCATCTAAAATAATTATCAACATACAACTCTACAGCAGCGTTAAACATCGGTGTTTGCTGAAAATCAAATAGATTATCATGGCCATAAGCCCCTGGTAATTATTGCTTTCTGTTTCTTCTTAGAAGGAACTCAGGCACATTTTATTGGCCAACTGTCTATTAATAAATGGGCAAAATGTAGGACTTTGGGCAGATCACACCTAGCAAGGTGATCATTTAATGAGTTCAGATGGCTAGTATGTGGTTTCCCTATGTTAAAAAACCTGGTGGCTGTAAACTGTATTTCCTTTGGGGAGAATGGGTTATATTCCTTTGTGCCATGAGAAACAAGAGTATCCCTGGATGGTTGAGAGGTTTGGGTAATGCCAAATCTGATTATTCAAAAACAAGTCTGGATTCTCAGACATTTAAAATTACAGTAGATTTTTTCAAATTTATATAGTGCTTCTAAAGGCCTGCTCTATTTAGAAGTGGTGTGGCTATTCTAGTAGTCAGCTTGAAAAATTATAAATAGATCTTGATGAAAGGTCTGGTTTTAGCCTTTTAGACAAGACCAAAGAAAGTATTCTAGTTGTGATGTAAATCTTTTTATTTTATTCAGAATGTGTGCTTTTCCTTTCATTGATTTGCACTGAATATTCCCAGTGTAACTCATCAGACTTGCATTGTAATGCAACCAAAATCAGCTGCATTTGTCAGCTGCACATTTCTAGATACTCCAGAGTACTGATTTTCTGTATTGGCACTGCAGTGCTGCCTGTTACTTTATCAAAATAATGCTGTGGCTTACTGCATGAACAGTCAAAACCATTTATATTAATTCTTCTGAACATAAATGTTTTTTAGCAGTAGCATTTGCAGAGATTTAGCAAGGACTTAAGTTCCTAAAAATCTGATGGGTCTAATAGGTACTGGCCTTGACAGGTGTTTTGTTGTTTAGAAGTCGTTGCACACTGAATTGTTGGAATAGTTTTTATATGTCATTTAATTTGTTTTCAGAATTATTTCTGAAATGTTAAAGAATAAGGCTTTAAATTGGCATAGTGCTGATGTTTGGCACTAAGGATGCATGTTATTGTCCCATTCAGTACTATTATGCAAACAGCTGAAAATTAAGTACCTTCTAAACTGTTTTGCTGGATTTGTGCACAAGTCTTAACTGAGAACTAAGGGATAATGAAGGACTGCTAGAAAGCACTAGGTAACATAAAAGGCTCACATTTGCATTCAGCTTTGTATCTGGCATCAGTGTTCTGTTAGTAAAAACAATATAATTGTTCCTTAAATGGGTAGGAAGTATTTCATAGTGACTTTGGATTTGGAAATAGCTTTCAAATGGCATTAATGCATTATTACTTTTCTAAATGGTCCTTGCAATTAAGTGGTGCTTTCTGTTGTTAGTATTCTACCTGTTTTGATGCTTTACCTGACTTACTACCTTCTTGATATTCCCTTTAAAAAAAAATTTAAAAAATCATTAATTTTGTATACTTTGTCCATGACCTTTTTGGCATCTCAATGAATCAAAACCAGTAGCTTCATTACAGGCCTATTTAATATACAGTAACAGATCAACCAAGCTGACAGTCCTTAGATCCCTCTGTGAAAGGACTTTGAAATTACACTTGCAGAGAAATCTGTGTCTCCTTTTTATTTCTTGTGCTGGGACATCTCCTAATGATTTCAGGCTTTCAGTCTCTTTTTAGAGCATGTTGTGTTATTAAATATTTAAGAATTATATGGTTGTGATGAATGCTATTTCAGAATAGCAGAAATTTTTTCATTGCTGAGAAATTTTCAGTTGGAATTTGGCTTTAAAACATTCAGTATTAGAAGGAGATGGGGTTGATTGCTGACAAAACAGTGCATTTTAGTATAAATATTTTTATAGGAGTAGTCAAATAAATGAACTGACTTTCTTAGGAAGCAAGTTTTTAAAGGTTTTGTGGACGTAAAGATGTAGAAATTGCTTTAAAATTTGAAAAAGAAAAAAGGAAAGTAGAAAGGTTTATTCTGTACTGGCAGTTGTTTTTCCATTATTTTTTAGTGTAATGGTAGTTTTTGATCATGTATGTGAGCATTCTTTGTATATTGAAAATATGAATATGAAGGCAGCATTAGAAAAAATATAATCATTCTACATTATTTGTGGAATGTTTTGTGCTTGTTATAATGCCAACATCATAACTAGTTCTGTGTTGTATGTTGAGACTTAGCGATGCCACTACCAATAATATTTGCCAATGTTGTAAGAAACCACCTACTGTCATAGATGTGACTCATTTCCAAGTGCCAGGGCTCTGTTTGCAAGGTCAGAATGCTCTGCACTGACAGACTGTGCAAGTGTCTGTACACAGTGATCAGCTCCCTTCTCAGCCTTCCTGATAAGCTGAATAAATTAAACTCCTTAATAGGAAAAGATGAGGATATCAGATAGCCATTGCTTGCTGATGAGCTCTAAAATTCTCTGTGAACAAAGGAGAGAGAAAAAGTCCGAAACACCGTGGCAGAAGAGGAATGTGATTGTTGCCATAATCTCAGGATTGGTGGGTCTACAACAAGCTCAGAGAATGGGTCAGGGACCCAGAAATGGGGCAGCGCTGCCCTGGAGAACTGCCTTGTTCATGATCCCACCTCAACGTGTGTTAGCTCTCGGCAACATAGAGGTTGCACATTCTGAATCAGAACAGGGCTTTCAGCTCCCCTTGCTGATTCTCATTTCGTCAGGCATAAGTAATATAACCCCTTGCAATAAGCTGTTTTGGAGGCTGCATAAATTATTATGGTTTCTTTGTTTGTTTTTCCAAGTGTTACAAGCAATGGTCGGCTTTGGTGGCTGATAAATGGTTTGTAACTCCTGTTGTAACATCTGTCCTTCCAGAAAGGAAGGTGCTGTCAGCTGGTTTCAACAAGGGCTCATTTGTGAATCTTTCTGAGTACTTCTGTTTCTTGTAACTAGGGAGTTTTTACTAGTCAGCACTGCTTGTGACGTTATTTATGCTTCACACCTTGATATTTTTTTACTCGTTATCTCTGAACAATCTGAGATAATCAATGTAGCTGAGAAGCTTTAAGCAGCCTACTCTATGCTAGGTGATCAAGGAGGCAACTACAGGCCACTCTTTCAAAACCTGATTTTTAAAATGTTTGTGTAAATTACTTTTTCTTTTAGGTGTCAACTCTTTAACTTGACTGAGACAGAAACCTGCATAACTGGCAGAAAGGGCTTTTCTCTGTAGAGCTCAATTGTGCAGCTTAGCAGGATATTGAGGGAATAGAATTTCAGAGGAATCTTTCCTAAACCTGAGACTCTTGGGGTTATTCAAAAAATATTGGAAGATTATTTTATTTTGGAAAAATATTGTCTTTTTTTCCCCTTAAGTATAGTTTTGTCATCTTTGTTGCTACACAGAACCTGAGACAGACTAACATTGTGCAAATCTGATTAAAATTATCTGTGCTGTTTCAAAGGTCAGGTGCACTCAGTGAATTTGCTTTCAAATTATTTTGTTTATTCTGTGTACGTATGCATCTTGAGCTCTGTAAAGGTCAGGAGAGGAGATTCATTTTGGAATTTAAAGAAGTTAGGTTTTTACTGCTGGTAGCCCTGGTTAGTTTCATTTGAACTAATGAAAATTATTTTCCGTCGCTGTTTTGTTTTCTTTTTCCTGTCAGTTTTATTTATCTAGTGAAACTGGTTTGTCACTATGAGGTAGGTCCATTTGAAAATAACACAGTATTAGTAATGCGTTTTATTTTTTTCACATTTTACGTGATCTTAAAAATTAAGTCCTGTTTGTACAAATTAAATAGTAGTCTTATTTGGGTTTTGGTTTCTGGGCTTCTTCAATTCATTTGGTAGACTATTTTCCTAACTAGAACAAGGTATTTAAAGGATACACAGCATTTAACTGTCTCTTGCCGCAAATGGTTTAATAAAATAGGTGTGGTGATGCAATTCCTTTCAAATTCATAACAGTCCTGCTTGTTAATGTTCAGGTTGAATAAAATAACTGCAGAAGAATTCATATGTGTGTCCTGAAGCATAACTAATTGCAGTTTTCAGTCACAGAACCAGTGACAATTAGTGAGGAAGTGGGATTATACAAAAGAAACTGCATTGTAAGGAGCCTGATTTTTGCCCTAGAAAGGCTGTTATATAAACCCCCTCACCTTCCAGTTTTGTCTCTAGAACAGCTGAAATATTTCTGTTGAGTTCTTTAATGATAACTCCTAACAATGAAAAGATTTTCAAAACAATAATAATGATGATTTTTCACTAAAACGTGGCTATCTTTTTGAAAGTTTACATTCACTCAAGACATTGGAAAGTCTTGAGCTGTTTAACCGAATCAGATTTTTATGTCAAAGGCATTTCTGACATTTTCTTTTCTGACTACAGGGGATGAAATCTGAATGAGGCAGAACATGCTGATTGAATGAACATAGTACGGAAACTTAACAAAACTATGTTTTAGTGCACGTTTTACTGAAAGGATGGACATATTTTGCAGTTATATGAAAAGGTTAGAAAATTGTTCTGAGTCTCTTTTTATGTGTGAAGAATATAAATCTCATCAAGGCAGTTGCAGTGCTTTCAGAGGTGAGTAATAAATGTCTCTCTAAGTAGAACACTCATCTGCCTTGCCAAGGATGGATTCAGTGTGGATTTAATCTCTAGTTGCTGTGGTTTGTGTGGACATAACCAAGCTTGCATATTAGTAGCAACAGATTGGTCACACAGATTTCTTTTTAGTTTAAAAAATTGCTTTAGTGAATTGAGTGTTTGGCCAGGCAGGGTGACTCTGTTTGCATGTGGCAAACACTTGACTGCTGGGCATGTGCTTTGAGAGACACAGAAGGATGGTGAGGCCTGCATGGGGTGCATTTCCTTGGGGGAGTTTTGCCAAGATGCTGCTACTGCTTTGAGGCTCTTTTTTTTTTCCTCTTCTGCTTCTTACTAATTAGTATAATTTGTAAGCTTGCCTCCACTGATTCATTATTGTTAGTAGCAGGCACTGTCATTTCTCTTTACCACAGTGTTTTCAATGAGAAGTATTTCTCTGTCAGCTTTGCATCAGTTTTGCTGTTGGAATCCTTCTCCATGAAATAGCTTTAGTGTTTTATGTCTGTTTTGAGACGTATCCTTAGTGCTGCAACTGGAGCAGTAGCTGTTAGGCCTTGACAATGTGATTTAAGAAAATCAAAAAACTTTTCAAAAATTGGAAATTTTAGGGTGTTTGGAGTACAACTTAGAATATGTTTTATAACATAAATATTGTATGTACTTGACTTCAAAAAATTTCTGTTAAATAATGTTTTGTCCTGGTTTTCATTTTCACAGGTGTCAGGAAAAGAAACGCCTTCTAGTATTGTGATATTAACACTTTCTATATTATGTTAATTCTGATATGTGTCTTGTGTTCAGATTTGCTTAGCTGGGATAAAATCTCCATGTGACTTACACTATAGTGACTCTTCTCCAAGCAGTGAGCCTGAGAATCAAAGACCAAGCATCAGTATCCAAAGGCAGGGAAATAGGCAAGAATAGAAAGGGAGAAAAGGTAGAGTGTGAAAATGTACTTCTTCAGGGCAAGATTAATAACACGTACTTATTCATTCTGTCCATATATCTTATGTGTTTAGGTTGTTTATCCATTTAGGGTTCTATGCTCAGAATTGACTGAATTATTTATGCATTTCTGAGTTCCACTTTGTTTTGAAGAATGCAGACTATGTCTTCAGGAAGCTTGAATTAAAAACTGGAGAATACAAAGAATTAAGTATTGTCAGTATTGATAAAAAACATAAATCAGAAAAAATTGATAACATTGTTTAAATGGCTTCTCATAAATGCATAAGATTCTCATTAGTGCAACATCAGAAGATGAATGAATATTAATGAATGAGATCAAAGACATTTAGAAATCAAAGCAAGTAAACAATTATTTTTTAAGAATTATATAAGCTTTTAAATGCATGAAAAATATGAATCTTCTTAACTGAACAGCTCTGTAAGAAGTTTTACTTGAAAGTATTTTTCCTGAAAGTTTTTATGTTGAACTAGAAAGGTGAGTATGTAACATAAACCAAAAAAATATATACATCAAAACCTGAAATATATAAAATTTCTTGCATATGCTGTGTCAAAACACGTAAATTCAGCTGTGGAATCTGAAAGCCTGGGAATTTACGCTTGGCTGGAGTCCATGATTTGAGCTTGACTCAAGACTGTCAACACAGATTGCTAAATATTGAGAAGGAAATTACTTTTAGATGTCTCAGACTTTTGCTGTTTCCTTGTACATTTCTAATACTTTTGGACAAAAGTTACCTGTGCTGAAACATACACATGGTGTAATTCTGTTATAAAAATAGGTTTGCATGTCATTTAATACCGATTTTGGTCATCAAACGTCAGAGTAAAAGCAGAACTATCTTCATCTCAATATCTGCTTTTCCAAATCTTTTCTAGCAGCATGATCTGTGTACCACAGTTATTTAATCTTTGAACTGTGTGTGCCAGTAGTATTGCTTGGGGGATTTCATCATCACAAGATAATGCTAGTGAGTCTTCCAAGATTTAGAGAAATTATTGGAATAGTTTATTAAATATTACTTTTTATTTATCTTTACATGTTTACTAACACTCATTTGATAAATTTTTTATTCAACCAAAAAAGACAAAATAATTTTTTTTTTGTACGAGATGATGGTTTAAACAAAGTAATAGGTCTGTGCATGAATTAAGGCATCTTTTAGTTTTCTTTCTGCAATTAAAAAAAAATTGTATAGCTGTAAAATCTTCTTTAAAATTCTGTGAGGATTTTAATCCTTTTAATCCACAAAGGTCGTAATGGAAATATTACTCCAAAGGCACAGATTCCCTGGTGCACCACGAGAGAGTGTTCTGGTCATAAAGTACCGGGTCACTCCAGGCAATAGTGACATTTTTTGACAGTTTGTGATTCCCACGAGCTTTAATGGCAAAGTCGGGCTCGCAAGAGGATTCTTCAACTACTGTCAAAGAAACAGTTTCATTTTGAACCTAGATATAAAGCTAATGGTATCTAACAGCTTTCAGTGTCACTGAATCAAATTCCTCCAGTGGAAAGAATGGTTGACATCCTGTTTTCAAGTGACCGTATGTTTGACCCAGTTCCGCGCTCGTGGTGTCATCACAATCGCATCTCGCTGCCGTGGGCTCCTGGAGCCTGACAGGCGGAACGAGTGGGTGTAGCTCACCCAGCTCATCTGTCACACTGAGCAGCTTGCAGTCTTCTGTTATCCCAGTGAAATATGGAGCGAGTCCTTCTCCCTGCTCTCTGCCAATCAGCATCGTCAGCAACCTGCTCACACCCCCAGTAGTGGAGCCAAATGAAATGTTAGACAAAGAGAGAATAGGAAAAATATTTCCAGAGATGCAAATGTGAGCCCTATTTAATAATTAAAAGGCTTGTGGTTCAAAAATAAGGAAAAAAAAATCTGACAACTAGAGGGAAAGTTAATTTCCAAAGAAGGAGCTCAATTACCTTATCTGAAGTGAAAGATGAAAAGCTTTTAGTTGTATATTTAAGATCTGATACTAAGAACAGTTTTATAATTCAGTAGGACAGTGACAGGCATCTCCGTTTTCATCGTGAGCACTTGCTTTGCATTTAAAGTGTTCAAACTTTTATGGAGATTTTATTATATTTTCCCAAGATAGTGCAATAGAGTTTTGTACACTAGGCCAAATCTTGCCATAATCTCTATACACTTTGAAGTTCTGCAGTGAGAGCAGTGTTAGGGCACTGAGTTTGTGCAGGTTGCTCTTTGAAGTTCATATGTGGCTGCCTTGGCTGCTTTATTCTTAAAGTGATTTTTATTTGTCCTTTTTGAGAGTATTAGCAGGAAGCACAAACCATAATGCTTAGTAAACGCTGATTAGAGGGTTTTTCCATGTTAAACATAGGGAGAAATTTTTCCACCCCGTTATGGTATGTCTGTTTTTAAAAATACTTTTAATAGAGTAGAATTTCCACATAGTACTTCAGCTAGTAACAACCACAAACTGCTTTCTGTTTGTTATAATAATAATGATGATGGCAGTCCACAAGCAGAATGATTCATGTGTGGCCCATGTCAGGAATGCCCTCTGGTGTTTAAGAATGAGACAGATTACATGGGGGAGAATCCTGCTAATAGTGTTTTATTCAAAGTGATGCTATACGAAATTATTCAAAGGGAATACACCAGTTGATAATCTTTTCATCGTGGAAATGATGAGCTGAACCACCACAATCTAAGAAAAATAGGACTGTGGAATGTATGGCATATGTATGAATTAGGAAGATATTTATACCTTTTGGCTTTACAGCTCCAGTGGAGTAGAAAGGGTCATTCTGTGGTGATCGATGGATATGTGGTGAATTGCACAACATCTGAGAAAATGAGGATTGCATTTATCATATCTAAGGGGAATGTCAAAGTGTGTGTCTGCCTATAACCCCATCAGTGGTAAAATGATGACAATATGCCTTTGGGAGATACCAATCAATATGACTGTTGTAAAGCTCAACAACGGCTGATGGCATTTCATCTGATGAGTTCTGGGGATGGCTTTGAGAGCTATGGAAAAGAAACAAAAACAAACAAAGAAAAACATCATCTTTGTACCAAAGACCTGCTTGGAAAAGGTTTGAAATAAGTCTCATAAAAATGAAATTGGACATAATGTTCTAGCTTTGAAAAATTAGATAAAGATGTTCAGCTGAATTCTGTTTACCTGGTCATTAGAAAGAACTCCTGCATCAATATCATTGTTGAGAGCATAACACAGAACCTGGCCATGACAGGGGGGTTGGAACTAGATGATCTTTAAGGTGCTTTCCAACCCAAACCATTCTCTGATTCTGTGAACCAGAAGCACTTCTGGTGGTCTTGAAGACTGAATTTGTAATGAATTTCCCAGAGTGTCGTTGATGATGATTCATTCAGAAAGCCCATTGGTTTGCTCAACAGAAATAAACCCTATGATTTCTGACCAGAATAAATCAATGGCATTGTCACAGATGAAGAATACTGAAACAAGTTCTGAAGTAAAACGTAAGTGAACAGGAACATTTTAACCAGTCAGCAGAAAGCTGCTGCTTTAGACACGAAACCCATAACATATAAAGGCTGAAATGTATTTTGTATATTGTTTTTCTTTTCCCAGTAAAAGACTGTGAAACCTGAATCAGTTTTTCTGTGAACAAGAGAAAGGGATTTCTGAGGGGATAACCAAATACATGCTGATAAAAACATGCAGTGTATACATGCATACTGGAAATCCCTCTAAAAAATTTCAGCAGTAGTGAAATTCTAAGCACCTGAAATCTGTGGTCCTGTTTCCTAAACTGAAGTTCCCAGCTAGTAGATGTGCAGCTTTGTCCCTTGACCCATTTTTGCTGAAGTGGGTATTTTGCTCCTTATGTTACTAGTCCTCATCTTACTAGTCTAAATAATTTGAAGAATCATTATAATTTAGGTGCAATTCTGAAATTAAAAGAGGGAAGAGGATAGAAATGTTGGTGTTTTTTGTCTCAGTGGAGCAGTAATGAGTTGCAGACAAGAGGTAACTCTTCATCACTTACTTTCTTTGTCCAGGAAAACTGAAGGAAAGACTCCAAAAGATTTATTTGTTAACAAATTTGTGTTTCTTATTGTGATAAATTAAGATTCAAATTGTACATAGTGTTGCTAGGGTGATGTACAGATTCACAGTAGTAAAGATCAGACATGATCACTGAAGTGTTTCGTTTGATCTCCTGTGTCAGGAATGTAACTCACTCATTTCTCTGGATGGAGGCAGATAACTTGTGTTCAGCCAAAGTGTATCTGCTGGAAAGCTTGTCTTCATTTGAAGAAACTGAGATGATGAAGAGATGGATGAGCATCCCCTTCCTTTGCTAACTAGTTCTACTTGTTTGTTAATAATCTCCCAGATTAAACTTTGATTTGTACAAATTGATCTTTTGGCTGTGTTGAGTCATCTCACTGACATAAAGGACAGTTCCCCTTGACTTGAGAGGAAATCAGGACTGGCCAAAATTGTTTTAGCCTTGGCTCTCCTCTCCCTGTCTGTGACTGCTGGATGACTTTAGTATCAGTGACCAAACACTGGTGTCATTAAAACAGTGGAGAGAAGCAACATCCTTTTGTACAGACTTTTTTCATGCAGTAGTAGCTGAACAAAGTAAACATGATTATTAATGTATAGGCCAAACATTTATATGTGTATTTATTATCCCTCTGTAGCCTTGAAGTACAGAAAGAAGGTACTCCAAAGGTAAGTGTGTTCCATTGCTTTGACAAACATTGCCTGACACCCTTTGGGTTACATTTTGAGTGCACACATTAAAGATAAAGCTGACAGGACAACTTCTTCTGCCACCTGGCTTCCCTATCATACAAAAGTGCTGAGTGATGGTTAGAGGAAAAATGTAAAGAAAGCTGATGTGCTGAGGGTCTCTAAATCTTAGAGAATAACTGCTGACTTCTGCTTTGTTCACAGTGGTTAAGTTATGCTGGTGTAGTTAAGTTTGCAAAGATTAATGCAGTGTATTTAAAAATAAATGCACTGGTACTGTGTCTGGTCCCCAGATTAATAATGCCAGGTGAGAAAACCAAGAAAATTGAAAGTGACTTTTTAATGGTTCTTCTGAATTTGCATGAGGCTTGCTTGTGTAGTAGTATGCATCAAACATTTTTCCAGAAAGCAGGAAATTAAGATACGTAATACTGCATAACTGTGGATTTCCCCCTGTGTATTAAGTGGATAAATACCTAAAATTTAGGTAGCAGAGCATAATAGTTGTCTGTATAAAATATCATAGCACCTTTAGTCTTCAAAGATAGTTCAGCATTCTGTACTTGCTCATAAATATATAACATAATTGTTCTTTGATTAATCGTTAAAGTGGGAATAGATTTTTTGCTAAAAAAAGATATGATAATACATCAGGCACTCCAACAGAGACCCATTTTTATCAATAAGTTATTTTGGTGAGATTCAGATATCCCATAATACTATATTTGTTTTAACAACTTCGTCTTTTCAGATTTTTCTGTTGTCACTTTCAGAAAGTTGAACTGTGATAATTAAAGCAGCCTGCAACATAAAGGAAAGATTTAGAATTTCAAGATAGTCACATTATGCAGTGAAATTTAAATTGATATGAATTTGTGGTGTTATAAATTGTAAATCACTCTGATCAACTGTTTAAACTGGTTAAACAACAGATTCGTGTAGTGTAGAAGGAGCAAATGTATGCTAAGCTGTGGCACGAGCTTGCTCTTTTTTTGTCTGATCATGTTTGCTTTTTATGGCATGACAAATTAATTTTTAATATTTATAGGCAGTTAAGCTGCTAATAGGTAGAAGAATGTATTTAAAAAAAAAGGAGATTGGAGCAAACATTTCCAACGAATACAAGTATTTTCAAAGGAAAACTTGTAAGAGAACCCAGAGAGTGTAGTTATGTATGTGGCAGCAGCACTTTGTGGGTTTGCAGCTGTTTGTACCTGTCTAATCTTGTGCTTATCTACAATTATCATGGTACCGGTGGTGTTGTGTGCCACAGGTGACCTTGAGCCAAATAACCTTCTTGTATTCATCTTCAGTTTAGATGGATTTGGCTTTTGTTTCATACACACAGCCACCCATTTCTTTCTCCTGCTCTTTATTTGGGTACAGAGTGAAAGTGTCTGTAAGATCCCTCGCAGTGCCTGTGTCCTTTAGGTGGCACATCTGCACAACTGCTGTCAGATGCTGTTACCTGAGTTAATTGTCAGTCTTGCTTTTCCTAGGAGGGATCCTGGCAAGAGAAAAATCTCCTCTGAGGAGATGATTAACTCTGCCCTAGTGTGAGCGCATTTCTTAGATGCCACAGTCCGTGCAGATAGAAGCTCTTCACACCTTCTTTGTGAGTTTCCATCCTGAAGCTGCTGTCTCACCCCTTTAGCACTAAGTGAAACTCAAGCTACTGTGACATCAGTTACTGGTCTGGCTTTGATGTCAAATTAAGAGAATCATGCAGCTTTCCTTTGGACTGAAGAGGCAGGTTAGATCTGTCCTTAGTGTGTTAGTAGGACGTTAAACAAACAGGCTGGATGAGCAGAAAATGCCAGTGAAGCATCTGGATAGTAGAACCTTGTCCTTGGCTGTAGTGGAATTGCATGGGCTGATCTCTGTGCCTCACTGGGAGCCTGACTGCTTTGCTTTTGAGCCCTGAGCAGGCCTGGGGAACTGAATCAATTTGTCTTTTGGTGAGAACATGTGGCTTGAATTCAGGATTCTCAGAGCATGTTTGTGTTTGAACTGTGATTAGTCTGGCTCCAGACAGAGAAAACAGGAGCTCTGAAGGCAACTTGGAGAAGAAAGGAATGCAAGGGTCTTTTCTGCTGCAGTTTTGTTCTCAGTTTGAACACTCAACAAAGGACTTAAGAGATACAACAGTTCTCTTTCCTCTATGAGGCCAGTTGTCATTTTTACATGAAGTGTATATTTCGAATCGTTTAGGTTGAAAAGACCTTTAAGATCATCGAGTCCAACCATTAGCAAAGCACTCCCACTAAACCAGGTCCCTAAGCGCTGCATCTACACATTTTTAAAATCTCTTCAGGGATGGTGACTCAACCACTTCCCTGGGCAGCCTGTTCTGGTGCTCAACAACAAAATAAAAAGGAGGGAAAATATTCAAGTGAGACCATATACCTAGACTATTAGTGGAAATGAGCAATTTTTTGTGGAGTATTGACTCACCTCTGGTAGGAGGGAACTGAAAAAGTCTACCTTTTGTCTTGGAATATTAAAATAAATGGCTGTTCACCAGCTGGAAAGGACTGAGGGAAGAGAGAGAAATACTGTGTCAATACGAAGTCGGGTTTTGGAGGTACTGGCTACCTGGAAACAATTCTAAATAATTCTAAATGAATATAGAGTGCTGATGTACCCAGAATGTATGAAAAGTGGGACTTGCTTATCACGTCACCAAGAACAAGTTCTGTGTACTGCTGATTTTAAAGAAGTCTTCAGTTTTCCAACAGTTAAAGGAAACAACCAGGGAAGGACAAAAAAGGGTGGTGGAAGAGAGAATAAAGTAGAAAAAAAGAATAGTAAAACAGTAATCACTGGCACATCAGTACCTGGCAATAACAGTGCTATTTATTAGGTGGAAAGATGGAAGTGTTCAGGAAAAGCAGTCCATTTGCAAAGCAGCAGACTGTGTCTTCACGTTGTTTTACTGCTTGCACTGCAGTGGATCTAAATTTGATCAAGTATCTTTGTCATTGAGAGGCAATAAATGTTTCCCCACTAATTGTTTCTAATGCATTTCTTTTAATTTATTGTGGACCTGGGAGTTGGAAACACTAAAAGTTGCTCAGATTTCACATAAGAACAGGAGGAATCTTACCCTGAAAGCAAACAGGAGTGTCCATTTCCTAGGGGAAGAAGTGTGTTCCCTGAATGCATTTGTGTTTCAGCAGATTAATTTAGAAACTGCTTAATTAGTGAAAGCAGCCTGTGTTCCAAACCACCTCTGTCATGTCTAAGACAGTTTTCTGTAGTAGTTGTTTACTTATGAGATGATTGATTTTAATATTTTTCTGGGACAGTTGTAAATCAGAGGCCTCATTGGGTTATATAGATATTCTTTGAAAATACAGTTGCATTGAACAGCATAGATTTAATTTTTTAAACTAAGTTATCTGAGTTTGGAAGTGGCTGACTTTGGAAACCTGATGTGTCCTGTAGAAAAGCAGCATGGTAGAATGGGAGTGTGGTTAATATGTCCTTTTTAAATAGAGAATATTTATAGTACTAGAATAGCAATTACCTTATTGGCACAGCAGAAGAGCAGAAAGGTGATTGCTTGAATTAAGGTGACATTGCGTGTGAGTGTGATCGAATTTAAGTTCCCTCTTACCAAACACAATTGGTAAGCCCTTAGAATCTCCAAATAAATACTCGTGCTTTAAGGTCAGTCCAGACCTCATGGATTGCTTTTCCTTTCCCTGATAGAAGCGGATGCAAGCATGCCAAATTGCTTTGCTCCAGCTTAACCCCAGCACTGTTTGAATTCATAAATGCTACAAAAGAAAAGCTTATTACCGCATACAACGGTGAAGTGGAAAAATGTCATGCCTACCTAATCTATTTCCTGGGAAGGGGAGACAAATCTTTTTATTCTTTTACTGAGACTTGGGGAATAAAATGAGGACTGGATGTGATGCTTATAATCAAGAATTGTCTTTCATACTGTCAGTGGATATCAACCCAACACTTTCTGTTGTCTCTCTGATATATTTTCTCTGAAATGAGACAGTAAAGGAACTTCTTTCAGTATTGAATTAGAATACCATGCCATACTTAATTTTTTAATTTCTTTTTTTACTTATTTATATAATAACTATTAAATAGCTGTTTCTCTGAAGCTTTTGGTTTAAGGATAAATAGTTCAAATAGTGGCACATCATTTAGTAGCTGAAACAAAGCAATGCTGCATACAGGCTTTATACAGCCTATAGCAGTATTAGAAATGGCATCAGTGGGAGCTTTGCTATGAATTGATAACAAGTACATAGTTTTAAATAACTTGAACAAGAAGAAACCACTCCTAAAATAGAGCACTTGAGGGAAAAATAGGTTTCCACACTGTCAACAGGGTTCTTTGAGAGACAGGAGAAGAAAAAAACCACAGTACCACAGTGCAGAAGGTTAAATCATTACATTAATTGAACACTTGTCTACTTGCAGCAGTTTTGTTTTGTGGATGGCAGCAAGAGAAATGGTTGAGAAAAGAAGGAAAAAGGAAGTAGTAGTGGGTGAAGTCTGAGACAAAGCAATTAACATTCATACGCTGTAATTGTGGGTATTTGTGTTAAGTTCACTTTCCTGGAGGTGGTTTAGGGGTGTTGTATGCTAGTACCTGTAATCATCTTAGTTAATCTACAATCAGAATTTTCTTAGTAATAATGTGTTCCTCAGTTTTTAAGTGAGGATAACTAATATCTTGTGTTTTATCAGTGAGTCTTATTTTATTTCATCGTAAATATAATACAAAATTACTTTGCTGTAAAGGTGAAATTCTGCATCTAATGGATGTTGAATCCTTTTCTTTTGGAAGGTGACGCTTTAACCTGAATGCCTCTTATTGTAGTTCCAAGCCTGAAATAGGGCAGGTAATTCTCCAGCTCTTTAATAGACAGTCTCTCAGCCCAATGAGATACTGTCAGGATTTTATAGGATGCAGATGGCAGAGGAAAATCTAGAATTTCACTGCTAGCATGAGTTTTTCATTTTCTTTCTGATGACAACGCAGTTATTAGGTTGGTAGTTTTCTCACCAAACATAGCATGTTGTTACCTAATTAGATTGTTTTAAATTAGCCCATTGGTAATGCTGATATATTTCTCATAATCCTTTTGCCTTGGGTTGCTGTTGTTAAAGGACAACTTCTCAGTCCTGGGAAAAAAAACTCATTCACTGGGCAAAACATGAAAAATGCATTATGCTTGATGTTATGCTTGATGTTCCTGGTTAAAGTATAATGTGAAACAGAATTCTCTCTATACTGTGCCCCTTGAAGCTGGAGCTTCTGAGCAGAAATGGCAAAAAGATGTTCAAATTACAATTAAAGGGATTCTACTTAATCATAGTTGGTAAGAGATTAAATTTTAATCATTCAATTAAAGCTTTTGGCCCAACTTTTTTAAACATGTGATCACTAAAGAAAAATTTGGTCAGAGTGAGCATGTGTTGCTTGATATTGCGAACAGCATTGTCTGTGCACTAGGATACTATATATATTGTAAAGAAGAGGTTTGCATTTAAAAGGTAGTTGAAGGAATCACAAGGTAGGATTTTTTTTTAATATGCCTTAAAATTATCCACTAATGAAACCTACATTGCCAAGGTTTCAGCGAGTGGAAACTGCTGTACACTTCTCTTAAAAGAGAACTTGTACTTTTCTGTGAGAGCAGTAAGACTGAAAGATGGTTTTAGGATGTTTAAAGGTACACAAACTCAGTTGCAGAGAACGGAAGTCACCAGGAAGACTGAGCAAAGAGTTTTGAATAATTAGCAGGAAAACGTGACACATTCAAGCCCCTCCATTTCATGTAGCCTCAAGGTAAAGACAAAACCAATGGTTGAAACCATTCAGCTGTCTTATGAGCAGAAGCAGATCCAAAGCTGGCATGTATTTATTGTTTTATTGAAAACATTTCTGAAGGAAAAGCCACTGAAATACATCATCACCCTGGCAAGGGAATTTTGTTAGGATTAGAAACGGGGATAATACATGTCACTGCAGATGGTAGGCACCCTTTAAACTAATTCAGTTAAGAAGGCTATCAAAAGGTTAATGCAAATCCATTTTCAAAAAAGACATTCTTTATCAAGCACTTCTGAAATTGCAGTTTTGAACTCTTAGTAGAAATTAAGTAAACATTCTAAATTTGTCTTTCATCCTGTATACTGTCAACAGAAAAACCTGGCTTGATTCTGCAAGAGTTTCAATTTATAGCTAGAAATTGTAATTTTCATTATTGCTGTGTAACACAAGCATTATTTTTGCTTATCCATACTAGATGTATGTAGTGCCATTTTTGTATGATACTAAAGAGTAATATCTAAGTAATCATACTACTGCAAATACCATATTGTATGTTACGGTATTTCAGAGTTAAGAATAGAAATTTAAAGCAATTTATATAAAAGTTGCAGAATTTTGTTATCACTAAATAGTTCAGTGTCTACTGAATAATTCTGCAGTGGTCCAACTCTCCAATAAATTACTCTTCATTAAATAATTTTGAAGCAGCTTCTGATTATCATCTTTAAACCCACACCAAACTGTCTCAAACTGTCATTCTCTATCTTCATTTTCAAACGAAAAGGTTTCTTGGAATCTCTGCTAATATTCTCAAAGAAATGACATGAGTACAAACCAAGCTGTTTGTTCCAGCCACTCCCCAGGAAGACCCTGCCTGGTGGCAGGTCTGTCCCAGCCCTGAGAACCTGTCTCAGGTGAGTTGAGGGGTTGCAGTGAGGCTGAGTGAGCAGGAGTGGAGAAACTGGGGAGAAACTCAGCTTGGGTTCAGTGCTACAAGGCAAGGATGGGGTTTTGTCACGTCCTTGTTATGAAGTGTCGTTGTCCCTTTTGCCTGTCAAGAGTTGTAACTAATGGTTAGACCACAGAAGCTGCAGTATCTAATTGATCCTTCCTTTTCCCAGTGTCAGTGTTCTGTATTCTGCATGAGGGAGCACAAATTCTTCCTATAATTTACATGTACAGTTTAAAATATAGGTAAACCTGTTAACTTGTGGGTAGGTAAACCTGCTTTTTTTTGCTGTCATGAAAATGAGATGCTGAGTAAGACAGTGGTAATCTGAACCTGTTATGTTTTGTGTTGTTTCAGTCAGTATTTTATAAATGTTTACTTTACTATTTTCCTCTAGTTAATGCTATAATAATGATAATCACTGCTGCTGACACTATTTATATAGTTTTACAAACTGGATTTCTTCCAGGAAAATCTTTGCTGACTTCCATGCCTAAATGTCCTAAAAAGGACTTCTTATGCATTTAAAGACTAATTACAATAATAAAGGTTTGTTGGTGAATACAAAGTTACAATTTTATTATAGAGTATTAACATGCATTTTTTCCTCTTCTAACTTAGAAGCTTTAATGTTTTTTTTCATTTTTCCCTACCTGCAAAAGCTAATTTAAGCAAACAGATTGTACATTTGAAATGTACAGAAGTTTGGTCCTATTTACTCTGAGTATTTTTTCCTGGGTATATGACTGACAGATGCCTAAATGGAGAAGATTCTGCTTGTGGTGGGAGGCACTGACTCAAATTCAGTAGCCAGGGCTGTTGGTTCTGTCTGATGTTGTCCCTTCTCATGGAACAGAACAAATCCCTTTGCCAAAGGTAAGCAGCCTGCCCTGTCTGCCTTTTAGTGAGGGCTGATTCTTCTGATCTATCATGTCATGATATCCTATTTGAAGAGTGTTCTTGAGTATTCTTATGTTCAAGCCAAACTTTCAGAGCAGTTTTCTTCTGCAGAGTGCTCTTTATGCAGTGCTTGGTGGTGGATGGGTGTCAGAGGACCCATTCCCTGTAACATGAAAGGGTTTACCCACTGCTACTGAAACAAGTGAGATTGTTATGGGTGTGCAGGTGTATCGTGTATTGGCAAGAGTGTTCTGGCATAAATATCTTCGTTTGAAACAGAACATGAATAGCTATAGTTTTGTTCAATTAATGAAGTATGCCCTGGCTTTGTTAGTATTGAGAAAACTTGACAACAGCATTGTATTGTACTTTTCCCAGTATGTTTTAAATAAGCTGTATTGTAAATAATCCAAAGACAAATCTTGTGTTGCACTGGTGACCCTTATAGAAAAGAGAGAAAAGGCACACCGGCCCTTTTTTCTCATTATCAGCTGTCTAATTATGTATTGTGTATTTCCCTATGCCCATAAAGTTATTTTGTAAAAGGGAGGGAAAAAGATGTTTTTTACACTATTGGTTTAGGAGAAAAAGTGCTGGGAGAAGAAATCTTCTCTCCAAAGGAGGACATCCAGGGAAGAAACGTTAGGAGAAGTTTCAAAGAGAACTTTTGCAACAAAGATGTGTATGGGAAGCCCTCTTTGCTTTGGAGGGGTCAGTTTGAGTGAAAACTTAAAGAAGCATAATGATCTATGGAAACTCTGTCCGTGGGAGCATCCATCCTAGAAAATGCCATGTATTGGACTTAAGTTCTCAAAGCAAGCTACCATGTATGGGCACAAGGTGTTTACATTTATTAGAACTGTATTCTAATGAAAGCTTTTCCGAGGTTTTGTAGAATAAGTAGGATGTACTTGGGAAAATGAGATGTTGGTTTGCTTGGGAATGTGACAATTCCAAGTGCTCTTGAGTTGTTTTGTTGCAATGACAATGGGTTTTAGTGTTTTGGTAGACACAAACAGGTAGAAGGAGCAGAGAGATCCAGTTCTCTTCAGCAGTGAGATGAATTGGAGTTAATAATATATTACTGTACTTCAAAAACTCTTCTGAGAATTTTTTCAGAAGATATTTTGACGAGTTCAGAGAGAAGTTGGTGGTATCATTAAATAAGTTGACAACTTCTGTAATCAGCTTTTTGTTATTATAGCTCAAGGGAAAGTCAATAAACTTTGATTCCCAGCATTAATGTAATTATTTTGATTTCCCCCCCCCTTTTTTTTTCTTTTCTGGCTCCTTCTGCAGAAGACTGCAGTAATATAATATCAGATGGCCAAAAGCAATTCAGAAAGTCAGTGTCCCATAGGATGACGTACAAATGTAGGAAGACTGGGGGTGGAATAAATCATTTTCTCTGATCTTGTTAGGGATGAAATTATTATAGAGAAGCAAATGTAATTTGCTGAATATTCTGGGAGGAAGAGAAGTATGAATCTCCTTTGGTTACCAAAGGTACTATATTTAAAGTGTTTTTTTCTTTGTCTCACCTAGAGTATTTTCCTTACACAGTATACAAAAGTGTGTTCTCATTGCCACTTGTTTTGGTAGTTGTAATGTACTTCTTTAGGTCAGCTGCTACTCCTGTGTTTCGGTTGACTTGGGCTAAGTGGACTTTAATCTTCATCTTGGCCTGGTGAGAAATTATTTTAAATGTTTCACTAAGAAAACTTGCTCTGTGTTTCTGATTATTTAATTATTGTGATGTTAATGTATTCAATTTCATGCTCCCATGAGGGAATACAGGACAGGTGAGATGAGTGAATCATTATAATACAAATGCCCTATTGAATAGGATAGGCCAAAGAACTTGCAAATTGACCTTAAAACACAAAAGCTTGATCAACCTCCTGTGAAAACACTCTTTTCTCTGAAAAAAAGAAATAAATTAAAAGATGGTGTACTGAATCTTTAAAATAAAACTTTTGCATAGGTTTACCATCTGTGTGGTTATTTAAGGCTGACCAACAGCATTCTGTGGGAAGTGTCCCTTAGGGCAGTAAAGCTGATCAGGTGTGTTTTCAGGATTGATTTCAGAGTGATTTCAGGTGTGATTTGGCAGCTGTGGCCATGCAATATCTGCTTCCAGTCAGGTGAGCAGCCAGTAATTCCCAGCCTTTGTAGCAGACTGACTGGGGTGTTGGTCTGGGTGCAAGTTCTGCTCTGGAGAGTCTGATGCTGTGTCTGGGCAAGTACAGTTCTCTGTAATTCTCTTGTTTTCAATATCTGGGGTTTGATGTGCATCATTTTCTAGTTAAAGCCTGAAGTTGCTTAGATTTGTTTGTTGTTGTTAGGGAGACATAATATTCCATGTGGATATATTTAAGTGTAAATTTCTCAGATATATCCAATTGACTGAAGTGCTTAAGTTCGAGTTTGGGAAGAGGCTTGAGTTTTGATAGTCCAAACGCTTTTTTATTTCATGAATTCAGGGAGCCATAAGAGAGGCTGAATTTATGGCTTGGTGGTTACTCTGTAGTTATTCCTGCAGTAAACATTTGTAGAGCTTTCTAACTGAAGGTGCTTTTCTCTGCACTTCTTCACACTTAGCACACACTTAGAGACATCCAGAAAATTAGTAGATTGTGTTCTGATTTTTCTCCCCTTTATTTACCATAGTAACTTCCACAAGAATACAATTTAGAGGCTCATCAGTATAGAGGAACCAGTTTCACAAAGCAATTACAGGTTTGGATGATGCAGCTGAGCATGTCTTATAAATCCCACTGTCTGCATTATTAGATGGGAGAGTTTGGTCACCTGTGGTAATTAGATTGTGTGAGCATTCAAAACAAGGGTCTGGCTCATATAGGTCATTCATGTGTTTTGGAAAACGGAACTTTTTGGTGTTTATGTTATACAACTGATATTTTCTGGCATTTATTAGGGAAGATCTTTTTAAAACTGAACCAGAGCAAAGTAATCTAAATGTTTTTTCCTTGTGGTTTCTCCTTGGTTTTTCATATTTCCCTTTTGGCAGAAAGCCGTGATCAGCCCAGCAGACCTCTGGCTGATAAGAGCTGTTTTGTGTAGCTGTAAGAAGTGTTACACTTTGAAATGCTGACAGGCCTTGCATAAACCATGATCTGATTTTTCTTGCCTTCTGGCAATAAGGCAAGATCACAACGCTTTATTATTGAGGCAAGTCCTTGTGTGGTGTAACTAAAGCTTGAAAAATATACTGAATGGAAACTTCGTTTCTACAGGTGGTAAAACTGTGCTGAACTTCTGTTTTGTTTTCCTTGTGCCACGTTCTTAGAATGGTTTGTTTGTTTGTTTTTCTGAAGACATAATTTCACGTTTCACAAGCATGGATTTTACACTTTAAAGTGATCATTAGAATATATCCCTTGGAAATATATTTTATTGGATCATTAACAATGCAGTTGAGCCCCTGAAAATGTGAGAGCCATGGGCACATGAGCCTTGTCTGGTACTTTTCTGTTAGCAGAGAGTAATAGGATTTTTTTATTGGTCTTGAGTAGAGAAACTGCCAGTAATGTTTACCTTGGCAAAACCAAGGTATTGGGAGTGGAATAAGCTATAAAGATACTATATAAGGAATATTGTGAATAAATGTAATGGTGCTTGTTAGCAGGTGACACATTTGCATCTGAAACAGATTGTGTACAAAGCTGTCCCCAAGCACGCTACTTCTGGAATAGCCAGAGTTAGTTGATATAGGTAATTAATGGGCTTAATGACTTTTGCCTGATTCCTCGAAGAAAGTCTGTGGTTACAGTTAATGGCAGCATCAGAGAGGATTATTTTGCATACTGACTTGTGTTTTGTTCTTAGGGGTGTGTATATATACAGATCATTAAACGTCTATTCATGGTGCAAATATTTATCTAAGTTCAAAATCCCGAATGACCAAGCAAATTTTATAGTTTGAAGTAATCTTCCACAGTCAGTTGACTGTATGACTAATAGAATTACATGTGCATAAAATTGCTTTTACTATAGAAGCCAAAATGCAGAATAATAGCTTGTCAAACTGTCATTTGCAAGTGAGATCATAGATTTCATAGTCCAAATTAGGTTGTGTTCTTTTTCTTTTTGTCAGGTCACATTCTAATAACCATATTGTGCATTAAACCCTGTGATTATCTGAACACTTGACAGATGGTAGGATGTTAATTTATATGTAAGAGACAGTGATTGCCTGTGCAGTAATGGTATTCAACAAAATACGAAATGTCAAAATCCACTTTTTGGTTATGTTTTTACTTCATGTATTTCAGCAAGGTAGTTCTAGCAGAGTAATTTTTTTTTAAAGTTAAACATATGCTTCATTTACTAGTGTTAACAGGTTTTGGAGTTTTCAATCTTTTTATAGTGAGACGTGTAGAGTACAGCAAAAATGAGAGAAGTTATTACATTTATGAATCTAAAGATTTTAATATCTGAGTATAATACTCAGTTTTAAGGAAAATGAGATTACTTTTAGGATTACTTAAGAGTTACCATGATATTCACCAATTGATTTTCTCATAACACAATTGCCATAACTTATACCAGAGTTCTGTTAAATTTTTATCAAAATGAGTTGTTAGTTGCTCCTAATATCTCATTTAATTATCATCTTAACTCTCTTGTAAGATGTCGTGGAAAACAATCTGAACCCAAAGGATGAATTTGAGGCAGCTGCTGCTGTAACATATGACTGAGGTAAAGGACTTCAAAGGGGCACAGGTCAGCCCCACACACTGGGTGATTCCATGATTCCTGAGATAACTTGCTGAACCTGAAATACAAGTACCCAGAGAAATGAGCTGATGTTACCATTTCCTTCAACAGTGCTATTTTCAGAAAATACTTTTACCTTTTGTCAAGGCATCCCTTACTCCCTTCCCATTGTTGGTTGCAGTACCTCTTGGCCTGTAGGCAGGTTCGCGGGGTTTGCACATTTGTTACTGAGTCAGTATCTGCTGAACCTCCAACTAAACATCAACACGTTTGACTTGAAAAACTTTACTTTTTAGGAGTCAACATCCTCAAAATACTTGGCTTTTGAACAAACTATTGAAGTTTGTAGTTTTTTAATACTAAGAGGAAAAAAATCAAGGAAAAATAGGAGGCCAAGTATTTAATTTGCTTGAAATATTTTTCCAGCACAAGAATTGAGGTAGAAAATCCCAACAGGCTTAATGATGTGTTTTTGCAGTTCAGTTGTCTTTGGCTGGCACATTATTATTATGCATTTATAATTGATCACTGCTGTGTTTAGGTGTTCAGTAACTCTTGACTTAAGAAAGAATGCATTCCTTATTAATGCTCCTTAATCACTAAGAAAATTAGTTTTCTGTAAACTGTTTCAGTAGGCCAAGAAAGGAGTCATCAAGCCCCAAAGACTGGTAATTGCTTTGCTTGTGCCACAGCCTGGTGTTGTTGTTTTCAGTGTGTAGAAAGTCTTAAATGCTGTGAATTGGTGTTTTGGGAGTGAAAATAGCAAAGAGAATTTCTGTTGAGTATGTAAGTTATAGGAATTTTTGTTGGCTTCCATGTTTGGGGGAAAAACTTGGCCATTGGTGTAGTTATTGTGCATTATGTAAACAATATAAAAATATTAACTCTGAAGTGCAATGTTCTTTAGAAAGAAGAACATGTGCAAGAATTTCACAAACGAAATAGGAGTCACTTCTCTGCCAAGGCTGATGCTTTTAGGGAAGTGTTTTAACCTCTTTGGCATTATAAAGGTCTGTTCAGCCCTGGATGCTTGTGCAGAACAGTGCAGGGTGTGAGGATCTGTGCGTTATGTTACAATGATGTTTCATGTAAACTTTTTCAAGTATGTGGAAAAACATTGGTTTTTTGTGTTTTGAAAGTAATCCAAGTATATACTGCCAAAGAGAGGAATTTGAATTTAAGTAACAGCATTGTTGCAGCCATTCCATTTGTCTTCAGTTTTGCCTGCTGTTTCCTATAACAGACCCATTAAAGTGCATGTAAAATAGGAAGTATTATTGCAAAGATGAGCTTTTGCTGGACTAAATAGTAAAACAAAAACTTACTGGGCCTGTCTATCAAATCAGGCTGTTGCTTAGTATGTCTTTTTAGAAAACAGATTCCTTAACTTTGGAATAATGTAATAGCTCCCTTTTGGATAGTTACCCATGGGGCTTGAAGATGTTGGGATGTGGACAAACAAGTATTTGTATATCTGCCATTTCTGGATAAAAGTCCTTTAGCTGGGTATCAATGAGCTGTTTGAAGAATTTGGTAGTGGTTTTGTGGCCTCAGTTGCCTGTTCTCAGGCATCCTGTCTTATTTAAAGCATGCCACAGTAGCTGTAACATGGTATTGTAATATTGGACTAATGCATTTGTCTATATGCAAGTGACAAAGGATTGCACTGAGTGTTATTATTCTTGTTTGCTGATGGAATTGTTACCAGAAGATTAAAAGTTTTAACAGGCCAAAATCTGAAGTTCCCCTGGAGTCTCCTTTGAATAGAACATCTTGAACAAATATTTTTTTATTTAAATAGTGAATCATTCTAGATGCACTCTTCCTTATAGGAAACCATCTTCCATTAAATTACCTTTTGTAAGGATGTCAAATGAAATCTTCACAATACACTGACTGGTCCACATGCAACTGTATGAGCAACAGTATTAGAAAAGAGTTTGGGATGTGCGTGGGGGGAAATTGGCAAATGTAATGAATTACAGACTTTTTCCAGACCTTAAGCATGTTCAAAGTTGTGAAGGCTCAGTGAGACACTTGAGTTGCTGAAATATAACCTGTAATGCAGCAGTAACTTGTCGCCACACAATAAAGCCTAGAAAAATATTTTTTCTTGCTTAAGAATATGAAAACAAATAAACCAAATTGTAAACAAGTGCAGACATTGGTGACTTCAGAAGAGCTTGTTTTAGTTAAAGAGAGCAAGCTATTTAAGGGGAATGATGTACAGGTGTTCAGGTTCCAGGGAAACCTGGAACTGCTTTTCAATTTTATATTTTGAAGAACTTTCTGTGAGATAAAATCAGTTTCCCTTTGAAAGAGAAGTGTGGTTGGACTTTGAGCACTCAACTAAGAATTTGCCAGCTATGATAGCTGGAAGAAGGAATGTTGCCACATCTTCTCAAAATCCCCATTCTTCCTGAATAAGTTTGGTAACCTCATGAGATGCCTGCCAGTCACCTCATTCACTCAGGTTCCATCACTGACCTCATAGCTTTCGGAATAAACTCCTTCCTGTTGTAATCTCCTCTGGAGGGCAGATAAGAAGCAGGGGGCTAAATAATAAATTTTAAAAAAAGTGCAGTGAAATGTTTTATATTTGCAGTGGAGCTACACTGGAGATGAACTTCACAGTATTGCAGTCAGGACTAGGTGGTATGTTGAGGATTCCGGCGGACTCTGAGGAACTCTTCCAAGTTAATTGCAATGTATGTAGTTGCAGGTGGTGGGAATCTGAGTTCTATAAATGTGTAGTCATAATTAATTCTGTGCATAGTTGAAGGAAGAGACATGTAATATGTAGCTTCTTTTGTTGTTTTTCTGTGGTTTTTGGTACAACATTGAATGTATTTTCAGTGCACCTAAAGCCACTCAAATGCTACTTATGAATTGACATTTTACTTGACAGTGAGGTGTGTTTTCAAAGAGGAATTATGTTCCCAAGTGCTGTTTGAAATCCTGAGCTTGTTTCTTTTTCTATGGTATATCCATCTAAGGATCTCTCAGCGTTTCAGAAGCATTAATGAATAAGCCTCACTGCAAGGCAGGTATTATCCCAATTTCACAGATTGCAGGGAGGTTAATTAACTTGCCCAGAGCCACTCACTGATCTGTGATGGAAATTGGTTTCTATTTAAAAATGGATTTGCAGTCTCATGCTTCAACCATTAGGCTGTGCTTCCAAAATAATATTTGTGGTTGAAAATAATGTTTGGCTTATTATCAGGTTACAATAAGCTTTGTCTGTGCACAAAATAGAGTTGAAGTGACCAAATCAGTTTGAACTCTGTTGAGGTACTTGGCACGTTTTCAGTAGAGACAACTGAAGGGAGTTGTGTTTGAGCTGGGTTTAATCTAAAAGAAACTTAAACTAGGTGAATAGAGATACAGACTTGGCATTAAGACTATTTTATGTGCAAGTTTGTGCTAGTTTATGTCAGAGGACCAATTAAAACTAGTGTTCTTAAGTGGTCTGAGTTTTTAATAGAAACATTATTGTTTTGCATAATCTAGTTTAACAGAGAAAAATTATTTGAAAAGTGAGGGGAAAAGACATTTTTCGAATAACTTCAGAAGTCATTCAGTTATGTGACCTGTTCATTTCAATTATTTAAGTTGTAAACCCACAGGTTCTAATTTTAAAAAATATAAAAAATTGTTTCCTGCTAAATGTTTTCACTCTCACTAATGAAAAATACAACTTCAGCTGGAGAATCTTATTAGTAAAATTTTATTTCTGTGAGAATCCATCTCTGTAGTTTTGCTGGCTTGTTAGGAAAGAAAGTAATTTAGAAGAGAGGGCTTTATTTTTCTTGATTTATAGCTCTGTTTTCCCTGCTCCTTTACCCAGGTATGCATATCTGGTAGTCAAAGTGATGATGCTTGGGGCTTATGCAACCTGCAGCTTCTTCACACTCCCTCTGTTGATTCTTTGTTTCCTTAGACAGGTCATTTAAACTGCTTTTAATATAGTTTCTGGATTTGCAAAATTGGTGTAATACTTGTGAAACGCTTTGGAAGTTTGAAACCTGTTTTAATCAGGCAAGTATTAATTTTATTAAAGTGTTAGCAGATTCTCAGAGTGGAGTAACCTTTATTTCAAACCTTAGATTTAATCTAATAAATCCCAGTTAAATGCAGTTCTGTTTAATAAACGAGACCGGAATTTATCCCTCATTCTCTTAATTAACAGCACTTGACTTTGTGCACCAAAATGTCTGATGTGAAAACTGTTATTTCATTCAAGATTAGGAAAAAAAAGGATTTTGGGGCATAAAGGTTTTTTTAAATGCCATATAAGTTTCTCCTCATGAATGGTGATCACCAGTAAGGCAATGTAGAGCATATAATTCTGGCACAACATAATATTTTCTTTGAGGGAAATGCAGTAATTCATAAGTATGAAATTTCTAAAAAGCAAAATAATTTAAACTGGTGTTTTGCAGCTTCAAATGCAGTAAATTTTTAACATGTAAGTGAATACATTCAGGAGGTTGGGTTTTTTTTTCAGAAATAAGATGTTCGGCGAACCTCTTGGTATGTCCTCCTTGTCTCTACTTTCCCATACCTTGTTTTTGGTTGTAGGCCAGCATATATTTGTAGCTCACCAGCTCTATATTCGTTTCCTTGGATTTTTTTCTTTATTTTTTGTCCAAGCAATGAGGAAGTTTCTAAGCCTGTTCTGAAAGTAGTGGTCTATTTAGTGCTGACAGTAACACCTTCAGCTCTCTCTCTTCACTTGTATTTCATTTCCATAAGGGCACTGTGGTCTGCAAGTGCAATATAATATAAATAATACAACATGCCAAGCAGGAAAACCAGTTTGATTTAATAAATATGCCTCCAACACATTAGTCATTCATTGCATATAATTACTTGGGGACTCAGAATAGGCACAGCTGTAATATGGCTGGTGTTAAAGTGGAGATTTCTCAATAATGTATTTCATAGGTTACTTTTTCATGTTTCCTTCAAATTCCCTTCTCTTTGTGTTGTGCAGAAAGTGACTCCACTCAGAAGTGGATTGGCTAGGAAATGTTTAGTCTTGCTGCCACTCAGGCTTCTGAGACAGTTTAGGCTGGATTGTTCAGTTACACGGTTGTAAAATTAATAGCAGGTAAAAGCTTTCTGTGTTTGTCAGACTGCTCTTTGAACACAATGTGATTGCTGCTTGAGGCAAAGAACCACAGTGAGAAGTGGCTGTATATAAATATAAACTAAATTCCTAGTTAAACAATTCCTAAAATTCAAGTGTTGCAATGAAAAAGACTACCAGCCAAAGGTATACACCAAGATTTGTCTAATTATATTTGTACTGTGACAAATTAAAAAAAAGGAGTTATAAATTTCACCCGAGCATTTAACTTGGTAGTATTGGTAGTTTGGGTCATGTTCTGTGTTCTTGAAACCATAAATTTATGCCACTTCTGGTATGTACAGCTATTTTGCCAAAGGGGATTGACGATTTCAGATGTACCTACAAAGTCACATACAGTTAGTGCTCTTCACTGTTAAAGAAACAGGTAGAAAATTGTTCTGGGTGTTTCTGTATCCCATGGGAATGCTGAGAACAATAACAGCTGGGAGCAGGGCCCAGGTTTTCTGTGAGATGGGAGTTCAGTCTCATCAATGGAAATCAATTTTATGTGGTATTCTCAGAAAAAGTAGATGCAACTGTCCAGGGAATATATATCAAGGTAACACTGTGCTTCTGTAAGTAGGACAGTACTTATTGGTTGGGTATTGCCTAATAATAGGGACAGGACTGTTATAGTCAATGTTTTCCCTTAATACTGCCTTGAGCTATTTTGAGCATTGAGGTGTTACTGTCTATGCCCCTAAACATGATGTCATATCCCAGGCCATTTAGATGCTCTTGAGAATTTACTTCAGTTTTGTGTAGATATGATTAAATGTTTCTTCAAGGTTGGAAATTAATGTTTTTTAATTATTATTACCCTTTTAGGTAGGTCTTGGTTAACTTATTTCACTGTTTCTTTGCATTTGCTGGTTAGATACCATCAGTCCCAGTTTGTTGGGATTTAGGGACTGACAATTTGGGGCAGGGGGTGGGAGTTTCCTTCCTCTCCCATGTTTCCTACAATCCTTGGGGTTTTCAAAGGTATTGGAGCCTTTCCATAATATTCTTCATGTTAATGCCCTTTGATTGGTAAATAAGATCTCCTAAAAGTAGTAATGTAGTTCCTCTGAGCATTTGGGCTTGGCAAAGCTAATACCTAGTACTGAGGGAGTGAGCATCAAAAGATACTAGAGATTAATGCTGATTCTCAAAGTTTTTCTTCTCTTCACTTAATCCTGTTTCTAACCCCTGCCTGCAGTGTGTCAGTGGCATAAGAATTCTTCCCTTCAAAATTCTCACATATAATAAATGGATTTGTTTTATTAATATTCACATTTGTTGTAGTTAGTTCTGTCTAGTGACTCAGAAATGATTTTGTGACAGGAATTATAAAGATCTACTAAAAAGAGGTCTTGACAATGGGAAAATTCTGTGGGAAAACTGACTTTCTTTTGTCTTTATAAGAATAACTAGGAAAATAGCCTAGTTCATACTATAACTTCAGGGCATAATGCAAAGCTGAAGGTGTGACTGCTCAAACAGCTGTTGAAGATCATAATTTATCAAGGGCAAAAATGTTTAGAAGATTTTTTTTCACTGACTTGCTTTGAGCATAATGTTTTACAGACATCTATAATATAGGAGGCAGAACATGTTACCAGCTGACTTAAGAAAAAAAATGAAGTTGTTACAAGAGGTTTGTTTCTCTTTTTGTGTGTCTGTGTTTTCCCTTTTCTATTGCACACTTCCAGCAAGTGCTTTAATGGAGTGCTCTGAGATGTGAAGACAAAAAAGCATGGATTTAGAACTAAATAATGAAAATCAGGGCTGAGGAACATCTGACTCCTATTTCTGTTTATAGTTGGAGTATCAGAACTGTCTATCAGCAACAGAAAATCTGACGGTAAAAAGGAGCCAAAAAGGTGCTGTTCCTGTGCTTTGGCAGCACATGCATCTTGATGTGGGAGTTACTTTAATAAGAATGTGTTTTGTGGCTAAAAGTGATGTTAAACACAAATGAAAACCTTTTCTAACTACTATAGGAACTATGTACTTCAAATTAATGCTGGTTTGTACCAGCTGTTACTGCCTCGCAGAACAGCCCTCACAGTGCAATGCCTCACCTGCATCAGGTGGAGTGTGTACATAAATCTTGGCAAGACTGGAGTTGGAGCATTTCATTAAATGCAAAATGGTAAACTTTTATAGTTCTACACTTAATGTTTTTGTAAACCAATCTGTAATTTCGTTATGGCAGGGGACATTGTCTGAGTTTTATGATAAGCTGTTTAAACAATGCCATTTTCTAAGGCCTTTTGAAGAGAGGAGATAAAATAAATTTGCCTTTACTGAAGTAAATTTGTTTTGCTGGGTTTTTTCTTTAACAGAGCTGGGTGTATCCCTGTACACACTGTAATTTTTTAGGAATGTTTGTTTAATGAGTATCTTGTGTTCCTTGCTGCTTCTCCTTGTACCTCTGGCTCAAAGAAGAAAGGTATCAGCAAAGGGAAAACAAGCTTTTGTGCTTACAGGGTCTTGGTAAAAGTCAGAAATCACATTTATCCTAGCATTGTTCTTACTTTGCTATATGGCTGCTTTGGTACTGTCATCTACCATGCCACATCTTTTGGTTCAGATTTGAATACTTCTGCTTCTTTCTAGGCACAATATTTAGCCTTGGGGTGTTGACTAATTGTCCCTTCATATTGAGAGGAGGGAAAAGCTGATGCAGAGTGTGACTTGGAGCACCTCTGGTGGCTCTGCTGCCTCTAGGGACCATAAAGGGAGCTGTGCATGACTAGAGACACACAGGTTGCTGACATACTTTAATATCTTGGATTTGGTTTTTGTTAGAAGGCAAGGAACATATTCTAAGACCAGGCTTGAAGTCTAAGAGGTTTTTATAATGAGTCAATGCTTGCTTTGTAAAAGAGTTTTTGTCTAGTTAGAGAAACTGCTTATAAACTGTGGTGTGTGAGGTCACTTCTCCCAGATTTGCAGCATGTCCCAGTTTTATATAATCAGACATTAGGCATGATACAAAATTTTGCATGCCTGAGAAGGTCAGAATTTGTGACTTGGGCTGGAGTTCTGGCAGTAAAGAGAGGATTTGCTATGGTGATATAAAGTTCTGGTAAGGAGGTAAAGCTCAGTGATCTCCAGTGCATTGGGACATTGCCCTCCACCCCACCCCCCCAGTGATGCTTGGACTTGTTCAGAATGTGCTTTGTTGCTTTGGTTGTTCTTTTTCCTCTGAAGAGCAGCAGTAAAGAGCAAAGCATGTCTCTTCAGTGATTGCTGAAGTTGTTGGTCTGAAGTGGAGATGAAACTTCTCCAGACTTAAATCAAATCACTGATGTTAATATGCTTCCTTTTGATTGGCAGGAAATACTTTGATCTGTTATAATGTGATTAAAACCCATAAGACTCAAAACGCTATTCTACATTTTATAGGTTCTTTGTGCAGGGAATGAATTACTGGTGATAGAATATGCTAATTATTTATTTTGAGAAAAGAAAATTAATTGTTTTTGTGAAATTCTATTGGGACTAAATTTTACTTGAAGTTATGGTACATGCAATTTTCTAAGACATATGTAAATGAACTCATTAGTGCACAGTCATATTGAAATCCTATTTTGGCCCTGGGATAATTTGTCTTTTCAAAGCACAACATGCCATTCCTGATTCTAAAAAAAAAAAAATAATTCCAATTTCTTTAAATGTGTTGTTTCTATTTCTTTCCATCTTATATATGTAGCGTACAACATAAGGGAGATGTTTTCTTTCCCCTCCTTTATATTTTTAAAAAAATGTTCAAACAGACTTCAAAGTTAATCTTGCAGTTAGGCCAGTGGAGAGAGGAGAGTAATTTATGGTGACAGGCAAAGGGATAAGGGTGGAAAGGGTACTCGTCAGATGCTGGTAGTACAGAATTTATGGACTTATCCCAAGGGAACTACTTGGTATCTAAAGACAAGCAAGTGTGTAAGTGCTTGCAGAATTGGCAGCTAAGTGCAAACAGAATATTTCATGTGGTGCTGCAAACATTTTGATAAATTTGCTCAAAATAAATCTGAGCTTCCTGCCTTCATTTTAGATTTTGTTGTTGCTCAAATGAAATCTCAGTGTACTTGGAAATTTGCACTTAGCATGTAAATATATAAAGTTCCTTTCCCACACTTGTACTAATTCTTATTCTGATATGGTTTTACAGAAATAGTAAGATTTGCTTTTGCTATTACTTTTGTAATGCTGTTGGGTTGGTTTGTGGTTGTTTTGGTTTTTGGTTTGTTTTTTCTTTTTTTTTTTTTTTTTTAAAGAAAAGGTGTCTGAGTAGGTTAAGAAGCCAAAATTGGTACCAATGGCCTGCATAAACTGATTGTTCTGGTTCCACCTGCACTGCAGGGCTCTGGATGTGCTGGTACAATATTTAATGTTCTGGGGTGGATCTGCAGTAACAGATGAATATCTCGAACAAAAGTGGGGTTTAATGTTCCAAGTATTTATCTGAATACAAATTAGATTGTCTCTTTTCTCAGTTTTTTGTTTGTAGCTCACTTTAGCTGCCTCCATTTTGGAAGGGTGTGTGTGAGACAATGTGATGTCTGTGATCAGAGCTCTGTGAGGCTTTGCTGTGTTCTGGGGGGCTTTGAAGAGGCTGGAAGCCAATCTGCACTGAGCTTTTTTTGTTGACCTACCTTGAGCTGGGGCTGCTGTTCTGTGACCTTCTTCTTTAGCACGCACTTAGAGGGATCACTTTAAAGAACAGTGACAACCAAACCCCAACGAAAATAACCCCTAAACAAAACCCCAGTTGTGGTTAGCTTTAGGAAGTCATTTTAATCCAACAGCAGAAAAGAAAAATATACAACTGTGAAAGCAATTCAAGGTTCTAAATCTGTAAATATGAGACTTTTTATCAGTTACATGTTCTATCACTGCATAAACAAATGTATCTAGAATTATAACTTACAATTCTGGTAGGTGTTTTGGCTACAGGGTCTTTGACAAGACTATATATTTTCCTGAAACTTGAGCTTACTAAATGTGCTGTACCTTCTGACATGAATCAGTCTTGCCATTTGAAGGCACTTTCTAGAATATGTTGCAAGTCTTGGAGTTGCTTTCTGAAAAATACCTTCACACACCCCCAATCACCCACTCCTCCCCCTGCTTCCCCCCAAACAAAAGCGAAATAAATCCAACCCAAACCAATGATAAACTGTTTATTTATTTATTTGGAACCAGAGAAGCAGTTAAGTACATACTGCAATCTGTCTCATTTTACCAGAGGGCTTGACCTCTCTGGCATAGCAGATTCTCTACTAAGCCAAAAAAAACAATAATACATTATGTGGCTTGTGGTTTAAGAAATTATATTGGCAGGTGTTAAAGTTCTTTGGAATGTACAACTTGGTTAATATAAATTATTTCATGTGTTTAATGATCCATGGGTAGCAAGTGTATCTCATTTGTTACAAATACCTTGTATGAAATCAAGAATAAGCATCTTTCTTAGTTTATATTTACATGATCCATTTAGCTCCTTTAACCCTGCTTAAAAGAATTATGCCGAACAAGTTGCTAATGATGTTCATAATTTGTAGGAATTTCTACCTTGTGTCCTTAAAATTTCTACTGAAGTCTCCTGTATTTAAATTGCATTTTAAAGTTACACTAGTAAGAAGCTCAGCAAGGATGACACAAAGAAAGAATCTCTTTTGATACTTGTTCTCTTTTTTTAAGGCTCTATAGGGTCAGATTTATAAGGGAAAAGGAAGAAACTTTTGTGCCAAATATAAGGTATAATTTTAGGAGGGAATGCAATACGGAATGGCTTGAAATGCGCCTTTTGGAATAAAAAATCTTGCTTCACAGTACAGAGTGTATTGGTTATTGCAAATGCGAAGTGGTCTCGTGTTCTCACTCTCTTAAGAACTGGATGTGAAGACAGAGCTGGTTCATAGAAGTAGTTCTGTCATCCTGACCTTACTGTTGGTCTTGCTTAATTCTGTTCAATACAGTTGACTCTTTAAAGGCAACTTGATTAAACATAACACTGGAATCCAAACTGGAAAATTGAAAATGGAACTGAGTTCCTGGTTGTGCTTCATGTTGCTTGTAACTCTGATGTGAAGGCCAAATTCAGCTGTTTCAGTATCTTTTAATATGTGGTAATAGGTGTTTTAGAATAGTAATTTACTGAAGTATAAAATTAAATGAAAAGTAGTGATTTTTTTTTAAAATTTTATTTTTTGAAGGTACAGATAGAATGAAGTGCTGGGAATGAAAGTGCTTTATAAAATGAAATATTCACATAAATGTTTGAGTATTTCCCTTTGGCTTAAACCTTTTTGTTTTGTCATTTGCAATAGCAACGTGCTGCTGCTGGCAGTGATGACTGAACCATCCTTATCTGCCCTCTTTGTTTGCAGGTTCACAGTGGAGGGTCTTGCAGCTCTTCCCATCTGGGCACGGTGACCAGTTTGAGGGAACAACTTTTTCGGTTCCATTTTGTACTTATCACTCTAGGTCTTGATTGCTTCTAGTGGTTTGATTGCTTTCAGCTCTCCTCAAGGATTTGCCTATAAT
The DNA here is from genome assembly GCA_013396655.1 of Campylorhamphus procurvoides. Lineage (NCBI taxonomy): Eukaryota > Metazoa > Chordata > Aves > Passeriformes > Dendrocolaptidae > Campylorhamphus > Campylorhamphus procurvoides. The sequence goes on along the minus strand of WBMV01003161.1, from coordinate 1,140,216 downwards.
CTCACAAAATTGGGCAAAAAAAGTTGTGTGTTAATATATTGAGGTGGCATATTGATAAACCAGTGCTGCCTTGGCAACCATTGTTGCTTGAGTGGTTCATATTAAAAAAATAGTCATTAAACCACCAAGTAGCCCTTGGACAACTTAAAAGCACTGGTGGAAGAAAAGTAGGTTGAATGAATTAACAGCTTATTCAGTGTTACCTGAAGAGGTTTTGCTGTTGGAGTGCTCACCCAGCGGGACAACACACTGGGTTGTCACTGGGTTTGGTCACCCTGGAACAAGGTGACACATTTCCTCCTCCTTTGTGTTCATCCTCACTGCCTTGAGAGTGTGTCTTTGTGACATGAGGTGTAGAAACAGAATCCCAGAATGGTTTGTGTTGGAAGGGACCTTAAAGACCATCTCATTCCAACCCTCTGCCATGGGCAGGGGCACCTTCCATTAGACCAGGTTGCTCAAAGCCTCATCCAGCGTTCCAGGGACGGGGCATCCACAACTTTTCTGAGAAACCTGTGGCAGTGTCTCCAGCAATGAGGTGCTGGAATATGTTGCCCAGAGAAGGAGTGCATGCAAGGAGTTCAGTATTCTCCTGGGGCATCAAAAAATATATTTATCAATAGCCAAGGGGAAGAAGAAATACAGATAGAGATATAAATCACGATCTTTTTTGTTTTAGAATTTTCCTGTGGATTTGTAAAATTTTTTCCTGATTCAGACATTTTACTTACTGCTCAAGAGGCAATGGATGATGTACTTTACATCAGGGAACAGTATACTTTTAATATAATGGAAATCGGTTTATAATAAGCCTTGTTTTCCCCACAGGAGAGTTCTTAGCCTTCAACAAACTTTTACTTAAATGCTGACTTTTTTATGGTACAATTTAGGTGAAGCTGTTTAAAATGAGGGTTAAAAATAACATTTTTGTTTCTTAATACCTGTCGTGGTTTTACCCCAGCTGGGAACTCCCTTCCCCCCAGTGGGGAGGAGAGTCAGGGAGAAAACACAAAACTCATGGGCTGAGATAAAAGTGATTCAATAATTGAAGCAAACAAATAATGTTGATGATCATAACAGCTACAATAATAGTGATGAAAAGGAGGGAGAATAAGGATTAAAACCCCAGGAAAACAAAATATACACAGGACAATTGCTCGCCACTGAGCGATGCCCAGCCCGTCCCTGAGCAGAAATTGGCATCTCTGTTTATCTGCCAAGATGAAGTGGTTTGTGGTTTGTTTGTTTGTTTTTGCTCAAAAGTAGAAGAGCACCTTTGATTATGAAGTTTACTGAAGGAGTGATAGTAGATTAAAATGCATCCCAGGGCATTCTGTGTGTAGAATTTCTAAACCCATATCACATAAAAACTATGCTCAGTGTTGAATTATTTGCATTTTAGATTCTTTTCTGTGACCATAGTACTGTTTGAGAGTTACCTACATTTATTGATTTGGGACATGTGCCAGTCCCTAATTGTTTCTTTCAAATAGCATTTGTTCAGAGATCTGATTCCATTCTACAGATTTTACCCTTCAGACTGGACTGTCCTTTGCCATATTCAGACAATCTCCCTGAGCAGTTTGAGGGACATGATCAGTCCTAGTCTTTCTCTTGCCAAAGTCTATCTTTCATACTTAAATCACTTTGAAACTACTGTTCAGTTGCTAGTTGATTGGTTTTTTTTGTTTGTTTGTTTGTGTGGGGTTTTTTTGTGAGAGAGGAATGAATGGAAGTTGTTTAGGAGACCAAAAGTACAGCTGAAAGTTAAACAAAGGTTGCTTGGATAGTGTATCTTGCCCCTTGGCAGTACTGGTAATGGAAGGTTTGTAGGGTGGTGGTTCATTCCCCTCTGCCCTTGTTATAATTCTGATGAAGTTTTTCCAAAAAGGTTTTAACTCAAATGCAGAGATATTTATTTGGCTTAGTCTAATCTGGATTCCAGAATACAGTTCTCTAATTGAATGTGACAGACAGTTATTTGAAAATCAACATTATTTCTAGTCTTTAAAATAATCCTGGAGCTGCAAATATCCCTGGGCTGCTGAAGACTAAAGGAAAGGTTGGAGTGAAAATAATCGATTGAAGTTCAGCAAATATGAGCTCAGTTTCTGACTCCTGCTCCTTACTGACTTCCTGCTTGACACTGGTAAAATCATTTTGCTTTTGACCAGCATTTTGAGAATTTTTTTTCACTTTGACTGACTTGCAGTGCAGAAGCAATTTAGATGCACATTACTTAGAAAAATCTTACCTTTCAGTCTTTGTTCCCATCTGAGAGACAGATGGTGATAACTCTGTTCCTTTATCTCCTTAATTTACATTATCTTCACCAAAGAGGGGACCTGTGCTCCTGCAAGGAACAACCACCATCCCAGTGGGACTGGGACATTTGGAGAGTTCCAGAATTCTCAAATTCTCTAGGGGATTTATTCATGGATGTTCACTATGCTGTGTTAGTCTTTGAAATCCTGAAAACTGCAAATGAAAGGCACTTTTTTCAAGTGCATTTGTATAGATGGATAGTAAAGGTTGTTAGTGTGTCAGCAAAATTCTTAGCCAATCTATGGTTCAGCATGCCTCTAAAAAATCCAAACCAATGTAATATGAGTTTGATGAATTTGAACTATTTATGCAAAATGTCCTGGCAACTGTAGTATCTGCATGAAAATTTCAAGGAGGAATCTTTTGTTTGAACTCAGTAGAAAATTAAACCAACAAATTACAAAGCAGCAGTAGGAACCCAAATTGCCTGAATGCTAAAAGTACAAGAAAAGTTTTTGTAAGTATTTGGTTGTCTTAAGTGTCTTGTCAAGGAGCTGGCCAGAATTGGATTTCAGTCGAAGTTAATGGCAGAACTGATAATAAGAGCTGTCAGCAAGCAGCAGTAGGAGTAACTCTGATTTCTTGGCATGTCCAGAATTCCAGGAAGGGCTGTTTCCCTGAGACACAGTGACTCCTACAGTCATGTGGAAATGTCTTTGGTGTCTTTAGAAGGCTAATAGCCTCAAATCAAAATGGTCCTGAATGATGCATAGAAATTGGAGACTGAAATAGCGGGTTGGTTGTGCCAACAGGAGCAGCACACCTTGGAGTTGTGTGTTCTCTTCAAAAAGATGTCTTCCCAGCTGCTTGCTTTTTAAGGCAAAACAGATATATGCTTTGTTTCTTGGCAGCTATGGAATAACTTAGTTATTTTTCGATGTAAAAGCTATTAAAGTTAGATAAGAAATATAAAGGTTTTAATAATAGGTAAAGAGATTTAAAACATCAAGACTCTTAGCAACAGAATACATGGGAGTTTTATTTATAGTGATGCAGAAGAGCTTTGTATTTGTCTCACACTGACTGTTTCAAAGGAATGCTGTAGTTTAGGATGTGTCTGCTGTCTAGACCGTGTTTGTACGAGAATTAGAAATGCTGCTGGATAACACTAAAGCCCTTTGGTGAAAAGTCTGAAGACTTTCTGGAGGATTTCAACATGGGAGCCTCTCTAATGGGGTGACATGATAGTATTATTGTAGTACTTCCAGGAACTGGGTATTAGTGAAATTACTGGAAAATGTGCATCTAGTTTGAAATTCTAAAGACATCTGTAGATGTCAGAAAAAACCTGAAGGTTGGAAAGGTGGGATTTTTTTGTGGATGAATAGCATGAGATTGTGCTGAACTACTGAGTGTGTAGATTGCCTCCCTCTCTCCCCCTTCACTGTTATATACAAGGGACAGTTAAAGCTGTTGCAGAGGCTGTGCAGCTTTGCTGCCTGATTCATTGTGCATTTAATTTAATTCACTAAAGGTGACCTTTTCTGTATTTCACTGCAGGGACACAAACTTTGTTGGCTTACACTGGAACCTTGCATGGCAAAAGGGACATGATAATTGTACCTCCATGCCATCAGATGACAGAGCTTTTGAGTGTTTGTTTACCTGAAACAACTTGAATTTCCTCATCAGAATTGTTCACTTTTAGGGGCTTGGTTAAAAATTTACCTCAACCACGTCCTTACCTATGTTCACTCTGTGCAAGCTGCTCAAAATATTAGCTGTTTAGCACAATGCAAAGCCATTTTGGACTGGTAGTTGTTGAGTCCACAGGGCAGTGAGTCAATGTTGGGCTACTGGTGTTTTTGTGTCTCTGATGTACAGAGGAATTACTTTGAAGTTTATATATACTCATAGCTTTGAGGGTGTAATGTGAAACCTATTGTAGGAGAAATAGAGGAATTATGACTTACCAGAGGCTTGCTATTTTTATTTTTAGTACTGTTTTTTGGAATGGAGAGGTGGACAGTTGTTTTATGCCAATGAGGTGTCTTTCAGCAAACATAGGAACTGATCCCAAGGTATGGTAATTAAATGGTAATTACTGAAAGTGGACAAGGTTTCCCCCTTGTCTGATGCCTGTCTCTCATACTTAAGGATGTAAGAAAAAAAAAGAATTACTGATAAGCCTTTCACCTGGACAGATCATCTCCTGTATAGCTCTAGGTTTTCTTGTCCTTTCTGGAAGTCATGGGTCTTAAGTCAGTTTTATTGGAAAGTCTTAATCAGTAAAATTCTGAGGTACTTTGCCTCAGTATTTAAATTCCAAAAGTAAATCTAGGCAATTACTGTGAAATACTGTTTTTTATTCTGACCCTTTTTTGTTTCTAAATAAGATGTCTAGGAGTGACCATAATTTTTGTGTTCATCTCTAATTTAATGCTAGAATTCAATCTAATTGACATATTTCAATTTCCCAGTAGAAGTTTGACTCTAATGTGATGTTTAGAGACAAGTTGAATCTTGTGCCTTTGCATATTAATAAGTATTCTACAAAGGTATCTGATTTTCACGGCAATAAATTTTAACAACTTCTGTTTGTACAGCATTAGAAAACATCTGGTGTTATCAAAACTCAGAGACAAAATGAACTTGCTGGAGAGAAGGCTCTGCTTTTCTGCTCCTAATGGTGTCAGCTGATTTCCCCCTTGAATAAAACCATACCTGTGTGTGTATGTGATAATAGTAAGACCTCTGCATTTTGGTATTAGATGAACTCTGAGGAGCTGCCTTTGCTCACACAATTATTTGGTGATGTAGCTTTTTTGGTTTGCTGGAAATAGACACCTCCAAGGGAAAAAGTGCAGTGTAAAAGCTGCTTTCTTCAAACTTGTGGAGAACTCTACATGTCTTTATAGCTGTGATACTTCAGTTTGTGTTGCAAAAAATACCCAAGCAGCAAAAATTTAACTACATAAAGATTTATTTTTTTTAATGCCATGGATTAAATTACAGGAAGTTTCTGTGCATGTTTGCACCTGTTCAATCCACCTGTAGGAAGAAGAACACTTACTCTCTTGAGCTTAAAGTTTTGATCACACTTGGATGTGCAACAGATTTATGGTATTAGCTCTTCACTAATAAAGACCCTTTCTAGGTAAGCTCACCACTGTTAGTCTGGTCTGTACCTCTACTTAACTTTTTAAATATGTAGTAATATTTAAAGTAGCAGTGAATAGAACATTATCTAATTTCGAGGACTATTCATGGTGTGTGCCTGATTCCCAGTCTGTAGAGTATAACTGATTTTTTTTCTTTTTTTTTCCTGTGAAGAATGAGGATTGTAGTGCAAATTCAGCTGAAAAGCAGGTTGTAAATAGGGTTTAATGTATGACATCCTTAGGTACTGCCCGAACAGTTATGCTTGAACATAGTTCAAACATAGTTCAAATCTCTGCAGTGGAAGGTACTATGATATCCTGCAACTCTTACCTTCAAATTTGCATATTAGAGGTAGTAGAGTTAGGAAGGTTCATGTGCACAGTGTGGTGTCAGGATTTGTGTGGGAGTAACCTGTGCCATCTTCAGTCAGTTCCTCCACTTTCCCCTTCCCATTTCCTTTCCCTTCTCTAAGTTCTGTCTCCTCCCTAAGGTTGCAGAGAAGCCTGTACAGTTATCCACTCCTTGTGTGCATATGTTGCATTGTAAAGCATTGTCACATGAGTTCTTGTTCTCTAGTTCCAAATGAATGCTTTTAGAGCTCCTTAAATGCTTCAGTGAGATGGAATTGCATTTATCCAAAAACAAGCCCATGGAAACATGGCGAAAAGCAGGAGTGAGAGCTGAATCTTTTCAAAAGAGATTAGTCTTTCCATCTAGTTTGATTGAAAAAGAACCATGTTGGACAAGCTCTTATCCCTTAAATCTGAAATTCTTGGAGATTATAGTAATGTCTTACATAACATTTTCAAATCTGAGTAGTGCTGCTCACCACAGACACTTGTCTTTTGTTAAAATCTAATTTTGGGGCTGTTTGAGCAGCATGGACCAGAATAAGAGAGATCTCAGAGTTTTGGGAACGTTGCTGTTTGGCTTCCAGAGTGGCTGAGCCCAGCCAGGAGCTGGGGTGCTCTGGAGCTGGTGCCTTGCCCACTGGCTCAGGGGAACAAGCTGGTTTGCCCAAATTCCCCCAGGAGAGAATGGTGGGATGACACAAGCAGTTCTTTGGTTCTGGGAAAACACTCCTGCTTCCTTCTCCAGCTCTGAGTGCAACACCTTTGGGAAGCCAAACCTTGCTCACAACTTCCAGGCCTGGCTCCCCAGGTCAGGCTTGTTTCCCACGTTCTTGGGATTAAACTCATAATTGCTTTCTGACCTTTTGAAGCTTTTTCTCTGACACCTTCATGAAGCTGGGGTGGGGTCATGGGGGGTTAAATCACTGAAGTGCCCCAGGCCTTGCAAAAACACTTTTACCACTTAAAGCTTGATTATTTTGCAAGAGGAACTTCTACCATAGGCCTTTACGAGTGATGCAGTGACTTCATAAACAGCTTCTGCTGTTTCAGCTGCGTGAGTGTTTTAAGAAGCTTAAGTGCTTATCATTTAGCCAAAGAAAGGTGATTGAGCATGTTAACATAAAATAATCATCAGCAAATTTCCCTACTTTCAGAGCCCAGCTTGTAATTTATTGTAATTTATTTAATAATTGTAATTTATTTAAGTTTCTGCACAATGGAAACAAAGCAGCTGCTTTCTTCATGGAATTGAATATGCTCAGGCCTGTTTAGGCAATTGGTCTACTTTTGGAAAAAGCATTAGTACCTTTTACAAAGGTATATGGAAAAATTGATAATTTTCTTTACTTATGTATTTTAAAATTTATAAGATAGTTTCCCACAGTACTTTTTTCTTTGCAGAGATGAAGATCTAAAATTATATTGCGGATACAACTTATGCTAAAAGCATTTCATTCAAGGAGGTCTTCATGCTTTTGTTAAGCACTTAGAGTAACATTCCTTGCCTATTGTTACTGCTAAATTACATTTCATTTTGACAGTTGACCACCATGTCACTCTTCCAGGGACTATTTTCTTCTTGGAGTGAAATGTGACATAAGGAAAATAGTTTATCTCTGAATGTTATTCTGTGTAGACTTTTTGTTCTTAAATATGCTTTAAGAGGCTTCAAGATTGCTGGGAAGAGTGCTTTTTTCATTCTCTTGACATTTTTTTCAGAGTGAAAGTTGTGAAGTGTTGAAAGCATAGATTTTCCTTGATTAATGTAGCCTTTGAGATTCTCAGCTTCTTGGCAGCATGTCCCAAAAGATTCTTTTCTTCTTTTTCTTTTTTCTTTTTTTGGTTCCCCTTCAAGATAAGGAGGAGTAAACAGGTATCTGCCTCACAGGGAAGAGAGATGCTTGAACACAGCAAAGGGAATTAATCGTATTCTAGATTTAAAACTTCAGTTATTTCTGTGGTATTCTAATTTTACAGATAGAAGGCGGACTGGGTCTGTGAAGACAATGTGACATGGTAACAGAAACTTGATTTAGTGTGGTAACAGTTGAGGCTCTGTTGACGCACTCTTAATTCCAAACTGCCTGTAGGCCTTTGCATGTAGAATGGCTTTAAAAGATGAGCCAAACTCCACTGATTCAAAATCATCCTTGTTGCAAACCCCAGGATCTACTCTGTGTTCAGAATAGCACGAATATCATCAAGCAAAATAATGAGGACAGTGTGCATTGGCTTTTTTAACTGTCTTGAGTTTCTGAATGATGCTTCAAGTTCTAATTTTGCTTTATGTGCTTATTTAGGAATGTCTGGTGTTAAGCAAGTGTGTAGAGGTGAAAATACTTGAAAATAAAATGTGCTACGCTTGATCTGCTTATTTAAAAATATGCTATAGTATTTAGCCTGTGAGCTGTAGGCATGACAAGTTCTGTGCCAATTAATTGTGTGTTATTGTTGATGAGGAAATGTGAGCACTTGGAAAAGTATTTCTTAAGCTTCTCTAATGCACTGCTATGAAAAATAATTCTTAACTATTGTTGCAGGATTAATTCAGCTTGTTACATATCATATATCACTGCTATGTTGGAACAGGCTGGTGTGGTTCCTGTTGCATTGGTAATGATATGTTTAGTAAATAAGACTAAGAATTTAATTGTGTAGGACACTGAATTTAATTAGCCACTAAATTTATCCTGATCGTGTCTTCCTTCATAAGTTTAAAGAAACTATTTATATATCTGATCTATGTCCTGAGTTTCCTCCCAAATTCCTTGTCCCTGAAAGATAAATTGCTCTAGCAATGTTTCTGTGCAGAAAAATGGCTGATGAGTAGGTTTTGTCTGAACAGAGAATGTGAGAAGCCCTCCTCTCTTGGTCCTATTCCAGTGTAGGATAATAAGAACATAACTGATTCATCATCTGTCTCCAGATTTCCAGTAATCTGTTATTAATGCCTGTATTCAAGTAAATATAACTAAAGTTGACAGATGTAAAAACTGTTGCATTCACATCCCAGTGATGCAGTGAGGTGTAAAAAAGGCTAGGAACTGTAAAGTATAGCCTTTGTGAAACCTAATGACAGTGTCTAACTTTGTGATGAAAACACATTATTGTGAATGTCAGTGCACAGAGAACTGTTTAGACAGACAGCAACAATGATTGCTAAAGAAATATCAAAAGCAATAAAATATAGAACAACAATCTTGCATGGGTTTTGTTATAATTCAAATATGTTATCACTTGTGTATCATTTCATACAAAGGATCACATTGGGTGTGACAGGTGATTCTTGAGCAGGAAGTCATGGGGAAAAAGGTTTGCTTTTAATATCATAAAGACTTAATATGGATGCTGTCATATGCTTTGTTTCTAACCCCCAATATTATGGCAATTTGAAATGGAAGATACTTTGAATAATTTTTTTTTGTAGGTGGAGCTTGATGCTTCAATTAACTTTTATTAGGAATTAAAAGATTGTCTTCTGAATAGAATTGAACAGTAATCATACTTAGTGGAAACACTTTATTACAGGAAGTGTCTGGTTGCATCTTTTTTGCTTCTGCAAATCAAGCAAACTAAAGGAGGCTGCTCTCCAATGGTCACCAGTAAGAAAAGGTTACATTTATGAACACTGTTTCTTCAGGGTTTTCTTTGTGTGCCATTTATGTTGAAGTACTGCTTATCTAATAATTGCAATACTTAGCAGTGTAATTATATTTTTATAAAAAGGACATTCTTTTATGCTTTCAAAATAATAGGTCACTATGTACCTGAGTTAGTAAAACCCTTTTGAGTTCCCTTGACATTGAAAATAAATTGCAAATCCTTGATCTCATTCATCTAAATTCCAACTTTGCTAGCAAGAGGTTAGCAGGGTGCCATCAGGCAAACTGTAGTGTTTTACAGAAGGACAACAGAAGGAGGTGTTGAGAGGGTCACGTTTGTGTGTGCCCTGCTGAAGCCAGGACGCTCCTGAAGTTTGGAACGCAGGGCTTTGCGAGGCTCTCTGCTGCTGTGGCCCTTGGAGATCGGGCTCCAGACCGTGTGCTCTGCAGTGCTTGGGAATGGTGGCTGTTGGAGGGGAACTTCTAGTTATTTGCTGCTTTGACAAGGCACTTGTTGTGTTATGGTGTCAGTGGCACTCTCTCTTAAAAAGAGAAAGTGGAACTCTAGATGCAAACTGACTCCTCAGAATGGAAAATACTTGGCCTGAGTATAGGAAGATGAGAAACAGGCAACTTTATTTACTTGTTTGCAAAATCTTGACAAATTCTAGGTCTTTTTGGCCTTAGCTCCATGCCTGCTGTCCTTTCTGAACCTGTTAGGTTGTCAGTAAAGCAAATGAAAATATTTCATTATAAATTCATCTGTTCTGCTTTAGAAATTGAAATAATTAAATAATAAGCAAAAGTAGTGTAGGATACACATTTTTACAGTATGTTTTTTGTTTGTTTGTTTTAAAAAAGTTGCTTTTAAACCTTTCAGTTTGTGATATCATGGGAAGGAAATTAAAATCAACTTTGAGACAAATTTTATTTTCTCTTTAGAGGTTAAAATTATGTACTGTGGATTGTTTATTTTGTGACACAATGTTTGTCAGAGTTGAAGTCAACTTAGGCTTTTGCTGTGTAGCATCCATGGAGAGACAGATGGCTGAAAAGTATATAAAGACTTTACTATTTTATCAGTTCTTTCTCTTTTCAATGCCAGTGCTGCTTGGGTCCCTTGTCTGCCTGAACACAGATGCACAAAACAAGAAGAGATAGCGCAAGAAAAAAATTTGTATGTGCTATTTCATCCCGTGAGACAGAGGAAGACTCCTCATCTCCTTCCCCACTCCTGCAAAATGCAATTATTGAAAGCTAAATGAAAACAAAATCTTAAAAATTCAGGCCTTAACTGGTTATGTTGTGTGCTGTTGGCAAACTTGGATGACTTTTTTCAGTGTTAAACCTTTATAACTGAGTCATGCACAGTACTGTGTTCTGTCACTTTGAATTTCTTTTCCAATCTTCAGTGAACCCTTTTTAGTGTTATCAAGCCTGACTGAGCATTGTGAAATAGTATGAAAATATTAAATTTGAGGTGGTTGGTTTTATTTGCAAGTTTGATTGATTGAGGCATCACTCTAATATACAGAACTGTTGTCTTGTAGTACTTATGGTAAACACAATTAATGAAACACCCTAAGTCGATCCGTCAGAATGCTGCTGGTACTTGACTTACCATGTCCTATTTCAGCATTAAAAGTAATTTTGACTAAAAAGGAAGTATTTGTTCCTAAATCTGTGATAGGGACAAATACAGCAAAGCTGCAGAATACTACAGCATGCTCTTCTGTATTCCATTTTTTTAATAATTCCCAAGAACAGCCTTGTACATCTTAATATCTGTTACTGGATTGCTAAAATGGTCCACATTCAAAATCATGGAGGTCACTGACACTTGTTTCTGCTGGCTGGCAGCTGTTAGCAGAAGGTTCATCATAAATATCAAGCCACTTTTTTTGCTCTGTCATTAAAGACAAAAGCTTTTCTCACTCTCATATTTTATATTTATATTGGGGAAAAAAAAGCCCAACAAACCAACTACTTCAACAACAAACTGTCTCTTGGTGATAAGGTCAGAAATGATTGCCATCACACAAAGGAAGAGCTCAAATACTGTTGCAGGAAGCCAGAAAAAGAGCTCACATAATTATACCTTTAAAGGGGCAGTGAAGGAGACTTGCTAAGTCTTCAGGATTTAAGATTTTTAGACATAGACATGGTGGGAAAGTAGCCAGCCAGGGTATGGGAAGGTGTAGAAAATAAGAGGGATAACTGGGAACAAGACAGGACGTTAAGGAGTGTGGAGGAAGGTCTAAAGCTAAAGGCATGTCCTGGGAGCTACAGAAGAAATGTGTTTAATAGAGAGGATGGGATAAAACAGAGTGCAGGGATCACAAAATACTGTTTGCAAGAATCAGCTTGCACTTGCATTTTTCATTGGATCCATAATCATTGAAAAATCAAAACTTTATTTAAGGAAAAAAAATGTTTGCAAATAGCCTTTTGTATTGTTTATAGCCTGTCTGGTCAGTGAGCTGCCAAATATATGCTGAGCTCAGTATTCCCACTGTGATTTCTTTTTCCACAATGGAAAGAGCAGGAATGGCTTTAATAAAAACTATTTACCATCTTTTAAAGGATGTATTGTTTTTTTCATTGGCAAACGTGGCCTTTAGCATTTGCAACATGCACTTTTCATAAATGCAATTCCTTGGCAGAGGGAACTGTTCTGATGTTTGTAAGAAGTACGATTGTATCAGGCAAACAACTTGAATACAAGATACTACAGATTTTTCATAATGCAAATAAACTGTTTCCTTTTGGAAGGAAACACTTCCTTTTAATTTTGGAAGTTTAAATTATGTTTGATTTGTTAGCATTACTTTGTGCTTCCTTCTGCTTGAGCTTCCTGCTTAAATTGTGTTTAGAGTGTTAGTTCAAAGATACAACTCATAACGAAGCCTGCTCAGTATAATAGATGGGAGCCCAAAGTGCAGCTCCTTGGCTCCAGTTCAGCTGAACAGAACTTGTTTGCTTTTAAGCTGCAGTAACTGGTGTTTGTAACAAACTCTTACACGGATGTAGGTACTTAGAGACTAATTATCAATAGCTTATTATAGCTTTCTGGGAAACGATTCAATTAATGTATGATATTGTCCTAGATAATTCCAGAGGAATCTCTTATAAGCCTGTCCTTTGTTCTGTAATAATATCCAAGCAGTGGCAACCCTGTTGTGTCTAATTTTCACTGGTACTGGCATGTTAAGATTTGGGTCTTGAGTGACTTCAAATCAAGGGTCCTGCATTTGTCATGCCCAAGAATCTGTGGGTTTGGGGGTCGGCAAGCAAATTCTGGTTTTGAAGTGAGTATCAGTGATATAGGCTTTCCCCTGAAGGGTTAGATATCTGTCAGTGTGAACTGGAGATGTGCATGTTGAAAATAACATTTTATATTTTTGGGGTAATGCAGAAAAGGCAGTGAGAAACAGGCAGCTCCTTCCTGGGTGTTGTATTTGTAGAGGTTTTTGTTCTCTTCTGTGATCACGGGTGAGAGAAGCTGGGATATCCATTGGGATATTTTAGAGAGTTTATTTTTAATTAAAAATGGAGATGCTTCTTACTTGATTCAGTGTGGGTTTTTGAGTCTTGTTAAATATTCCATGTGAGGTATTAAATGTTACGTTGTAAATAATAATTTTGTAGTCTAGGGAGAGATTGTTGTCCTTGAGAATCTGGCTGCATGAAATAGGGAATTCTTAACTCTTTTTGGTGTGGAGCTCCAGTAGTGCAGGGAGCACTGATTTTTAATCTCAGGATTAATAATAAAAAATAATCAATGTTCCATGCTTGTGTTTTGACTGGTGAGAAGAATAAAACATTTCATGTGTTAACTGTGACAGGAGCTAACGAATTTGGATTTGATACCCCTGGGAATTATGGAAGGGGAGACACAGTCGGGTCTATTCTAAGGAAAGGAATTGCAAAGTAATACGAAAATTGGTGGTCAAAACCAACTGGAGAAGGGTGGGGAAGAGGAAATGCAACACAAGAGGTCAATGTGAACTCGTAAACCCTCAGCTAAAGTTGGTGCTTTTTTGGTGCTCCAAGTTTTAGGGATCTGGCTCTCTTTTGATTCCATTTTCTTTTTTGTTAGTTAAAGCAGTGTCATAGTTCCTATGAACCTGTAGCAAATGAAACTGCTCTGAGGAGAGCACTGCTTCAGTGGAGTCTGGCACTTATGTTAAAAGGTGTGATTAATATCTCAGTTGTTTCAGAGTTTATTTGGCTTTACATTTGGTTAAGAGGATTTAATTCGAAGTGTAAATTTGCTTAAAAGATAGATTTGTTATAGTTTGCAATGGAGGTGACATAAATAGTTTTCCGAAGAAATCTTTCATTTTTTTTGAAAGCTTTACAGGAACAAGGGCTTTATTTTTCTCCAGTTATAAAAATCATGGCCATTGTAGCTTACAAAAAACAAAATCAAACCAAAATTATCTGCTGTATTTTCATTACTTTTAGAGATATTTCTTCTGCTCAGCAGAAATGATTTCCTCAGCTCGGGACACCTTGAGGAACTGTCGGAGGTATTTGGCAGGCTGTGCTTTAGGATTTGGGTTGTTAATTATGGATTGGTCCTTTTGTCTTTTGAGCAAACAAGGTAGGAAAAGTGAGTCACACCTGCACAACCTTCCCTTTCTTGGAATGGTGGCTCTTTCTCAGTGGGGGACTCAGGATGGATGGATGGACTCCCCTCTCTCTGTGGAGGATGATGCAGCAACTGGGAGAGTTGCTGAAGGTGGGTGAGTTCTGCGACCAAATCTGCCAGGAAGGGAACAGGACTGCCCTCAGAGCTGCTGAGGTGTGCTGAGCAAAAACAGGCAGGAGACACTTGTTGCCTGGAGGCAATTAATGTTTCTGTCTGTAGCCGTGCTGGGCCAGTCTCTGTGTAATGACACAGAACTGCTTAAGAGGGGAAAATGGGAGGCAAAGTGGGATGGAGTTTCTGCAGCAGCAAAGCGCTGTTTTATAAGAAGTCATGCTGTTTTCCAAATACATGTTTCCGTGGCATATATTGCAATAAAATGTAAAAGAATCCCAGCTGCTGAGAACTAGGGTAATTTCAATTATGCCTGTTATTCTCTGAAATTCATGGGGGGGCTTATCAGGCTCCTTTACCCTTAGAGCAAGTGAAGAACAGCAAAACATGAAATGCTTATTCTAGCAACAATATTATTGCATTGTCTAGTGCATTTGTTAATCATTTTTTCTAATATAATATTCTATGTTTTCTTCTGGACAGGTGATAAAATGTGAGAAGGAAACAATCCCCAAATTTTGGGAAATAAGTTTTGCTGTAATAAAGCAAAAATGTAGTGGAGAAATGTGGATATATTGGTGTTCTGAAAAAGGCTTTACCTCTGATATTGTGTACAGTTTGCACTTGTATTTGTAAACAAAATACTCTTGTACTTGATGTTTGTAGTAGTTGTTAGTTAGTCTCACTTTGTTAAATTATACCTAGGGGTTCTATAGCTTCAAACGTAAAAAACCACCAAGAGTTCCAGATGGAAAACCCCCCCAATTTCATTTACTTTTGAAGTTCTGCTTTTCCTGTGAAATAGCGAAGTTCCACAGATGTTTAATTTTTATAGGTTACATTTACATATAGTGGTACATAGGTGAGATCCCAGTGAAATGTGTGTCAAAGTTTCCTAATCCTGGGGAGAGGGGATGGAGAGGGAAAGGGAGGAAACGTTTTCAACACTTGGAGAGTCTTTCAGCTTAGAAATTGATTTGTCGGAATTGGCTTAAAGCAGGTGAGCGTGATTGTAGCAATTGTTCTGGAATGTAAATAGTATTAGGATTTTTGCAAATGTATTTATTTTAAATATTCCTTTTCCCTCCCATATTCCACTAGGATTATAAACACAAACAGCCTGTTCAATGTTGAAGAGGTTCCAGGGAAGAAAATGGCTTCAATGGCTTGAGCCTGGGTAGTGTTCCGGAATTTAATGTTCTTTAATTGTCACTATTCATCTTAGCTTTTGATTACTTTGCATATTGTCATCATTACAGGGTACTGCATAAGAATTTAACATCACTTGCAAGAATAGATTTATGAAGGAGTTGTTTTCTGCCCATTTTATAACATAGGAACTTGGTTGCAAGTAAGATACAAAGTAAAAAAGCATAAACAAATACAAATATATACAAGTAAGTTGCCAAATTTCTTTTATTGTCATTAAAAAAGTTAAATCCTTTTGCCTTCTTAAGAATCTCTAATGTCTTCTAAAAATATAATACTTCTAAGCACTTGCAACAGTTTTTAAATGGCGTTCTTAAATTCCCAAATGCTATTGGCACAAGTAAGACCTTCATGGGTGTTGACTTTTGAAACTGTATTTGACTTCAGTATTAAATATTCTGTTTTGCAAGGACATTTATGGAGTGAAAAAGAATATTCTGCCTGCCTCCCTCCCTGTAATTAATAATTTTGTCATGTGCCTTCTCTGTGTCTCTTCAGTAACCACCACTCACCTTAATACCAGTGTTTGACATTAGAAGCCTCTCCAGAGAGGAAGAAAATCATTCAGAAATGAGCTGTATAAAGGTTATTAAACCAATGCTTAAGATTCTGGTCCTGCACATTTTCCTTTACCTCTAATTAAATGCCAAGAACAGCAGTGTAGAATTTTCAGTGTATACATATGCTGAATGTACCTTTTATCAGAGGAAAAGTACTTACAGGGAACTGAAAGTTTACTGCCAGCAGTTGCATCCTTTTGCTTAGATGTTTGGAATGCTGTTTTGCAAAAAATGGGGAGGAAATCTTGGGGACTGACTATCCTAAAACTACATGTTGAAGTTCATATATCATGTGATTCTTCTCTTAGCCTTTCTTGTAGCTTAAGTTCTTATTAAGTGCAATGTTACTGGGTTTGTAAGTAAAAGCAAATTGCACAGGCAGGTTTGGAAGGCTGGGTCAATTCTGTGTATGCCCATCTCTGCTTACAAACTCCTCATTTGTCATTTCCCTCCAGGACTCACTTGAATATCTATATGGACCATATGTGGAAGAGTGTATTAATTTCCTAAATAATGGAAAACTTTGAATTGTGGGCCAAAAACCCCCCTTACCTCATGTTTTTCTGTTTCTAAAACTTGTAAAAACCCTGTAGACTGGGGAGAAAAATGAATTTGGAATCACAGAGTGTCAGGTGCTTCGTTAGATGCCCTTCACAGGAAGGAGCCCCTGGCAGCTGCAAAGCAGGGCTGATTTGCAGGGGTGCTGCTCTGACCTGCAGTGCAAGACCCTGGTTAAGTCAGGTCCCTGCAATTAGCAGGGTGATGGTGTGAAATCCCTATGCTGGTACATTCCTGTTGCCAGGTCCTGCTGCTGATTTACAGTGTGTTACACAGGTTGGCCATTAAAGTCTAATTCTTTCAATAAAAATTTAACACAAACTTCTTTTCCTAATTTGAAAAACTATCCTTGTCTTTTTCTAACCAATTTTCTTAAGCTTATGCATGTCAAATTAATGCTTGGAAAATATAAAAGGTCTCTGGATCTTTAGCCTCTTGTGTTGGCTTTTTTTAGTGTACTTTGCATGATATTTTATTAAATGATTTTACTCCCATGAGTGGTAAACAGGTAATTCCACTTAGCCAAGTACAGGTGCTATTTTTGATATTTAGCGCTACTGAAAAATGTCAAATAATTGTGGCATTTCTAAAAGATTTAGAACCTGATTAGGTTGATTATGATGGTGATAAAAGCAATAAAAATATGGCACCCCAAAGGCAGGTTTTTGCCAAAATGAGAATTTCCAAAATTGACAGACCTTCTAACAGAAAGAGGCTTTTCAAGAAACACCCAAGGCAATGCTAGAAACCAAGAACTTGAGAAGTATTAAAATGTGGAAATTCTATTTCATCCATAGACATTGTTTATAAAATAGCATTTATTTTAGCTTATTTTGCGGTTCTCCAAATTCAGATCCTACTCAGCAAGAAAAAAAAACTGGAATATCAAGGATGAACTCACTCATCTGATAAGTCAGAACAAGAGACAGATACTGTAAAATTATGCTGCATGTCCGTGCTTTTTTCTTTGCATGTATTTGTAACATGCTGTTTGTGTCTTCATGATTTAGTTTTCAGTTCAATACCTATGGAAAATGGTAGCTAAACTGGGTAGAAAGAAGTATCAGGGTTGTGTCTTTAATTGCGATTTTCCCAGTTTAACATCTGTGAATACAAATTCTCTTTTCTTAGCTAAGCATGCAGGTTTTTGGTTTTAAAGTTTCCTCCTCTTTCTCCACTTCAACGATACACTCACATTTTATGGGTTTGTGAGCATATTGTAATTCTAATTGGTAAATCAAATAATCCTGTTTATTTCGAAACACCTTTCCCAGGTGTAGTTAGTGTTTTGCCCCATGTACTATTGGTGTTCAGCATGGTGGGAATGGTGCAGGATTTCTGCTGCTTTTTGTCTCTCAAAGTTCATGTAATTTGCTTGAAAATCAGCTTTTGTGGTGCACAAGAAATGAGGACATCTGTGAGAAAACTTATAATGTTATTTTTAGAGAGGTTCTTCATTTGAATATGTTTCTTTTCATATTGTTCTACTTTTTGGTCAGATGAGGAGGAAACAGCTGCACTACAGTGTTGTAACTATTAATACATAACTATTCATACCTTAGGAGTGTTTATACTTCAGTTGAAAGATGCAAAATTGAGAACTTTTCATTAAAAGCTTATTTTATTTTTAGCCAATGTAAAATTTGATAATACTAGTTCACAGAATCAAAGCCTTTAACACTGATGCACCTGCATCTGTTCCAAATTTCCAAATTTCTTTGTGATATTGCCTTCAAAATAAGTAACATGTCTCCTTATATTTCTCTGCCTTCTGCTAGGTATTTGGTGGTTTGCCAGAAGGTGTTTAATTGCAAACTAAGCCTGTGCAAGTATTGATTCAGAGTCACAAAAGTTATTCTGATTTTGGGATCTAATCCTTTTTGATGATTTTTCTTACACAGACCATGATATACCTGTTTAAGTATTTCAGAAATGTTTAGGCACTTTACATTTGCCTTTCAGTGTTGTGTTTTTGAATTTCTTGTGTAATGCAGTCTGAATTGCTCGCTGTAACTGGTGTGGCTTATCTGTTGCTCACACACGTGCATGCACACATTTGTATTTTCAGACTTGGGAGCATATCCATGTGTATCTGACTCTCACATCTATTTTGGAAGGTAACTTGGGAACATGCAGTTGTCAACATGTAGAAAACAATTTTTATTAATTTAGGAGTCTGGACTGCTGCTGCTTTGTCAAAATCTGTTGATCTGTAGTGAAATTAATAGAGCAGATTTAATTAGGTGAGTTGGAATGAGTCTTAATTGAGAGAAAGAAGCATTCTGATGCATGATTGATGCTAATGCCGGTGTTAGCAGGACAGGTTTTGACCACATGATTCCTGTCTTGAGATCTGGAGGATGCATTGCTGGTATATTGAGGGGAGAAACTGCAGGCTCATTGCTGATCTGCAGCTGGCCAGGGGATTGCAGCCTTTCATTTCCTAATGGTGGTTTTAGAATCTACTGTCACTGCTCTGTGATCTGGTGGTTTGTTGGTTTGACTGGCTTAAATCTGTTTTAGCCTGTCCTGTCCTCTGTTGTAGTTGGAAGGGAGCAAAGTTCCTGCTGACAAAGCACGAGTAGTGTCAAGGCCCATTGGGAATACCTGGTTGTCAAGCTCAGAAAGGGCTTTCAGCTAATTTCTTGATACCGTCTTAGTTCTTAGACTGGAATGTGGTTATTTGAGTCTGACTTTTATCTCAAATCTCTATGAAATGAGATTTGTTGGAAAACATGCACAGCTTGAGCTTCAGTCGAAAGCCTTCATGTATGGAACCCATTCCCTTTCATGGTCATCCACAGAGCCAACATCTTCCAATGCTTTACAGACAATTCATTTGCTTAATCCTTTTTTAAGTTGCATTTTGAATCTCAGTTTTTAAGAACTAATCTTGTAACACAATTTTTGTCATAAGGGCTATATTGACACTTGCAGAAATACCTGGATTCTAGTTCTTGTGTTATCACAGACTTTGTGACTGTAGCGAAATTCACTGTATGTTATACCCCTTCCACAGGAAGTCAGGTGCAATTCGTTTTCCTGTTTCCATATTTGCTTTCATAATCTGGGTTATGGCATACAGACTGCATCAGTTCTGTATGTGACCAGTAGCTCAGTAACCAGCACTGAATCACTTTGATGGGTAAAATCCTGACCTTTAACAAGTCTCATCAAATGCAGTGTATATTATTGTGCATTGAGTGCCTGTCTCCCCTGCAAGTACTGCAGTAGCAATGGGAAACAGAGACATTCTGGACAAGGTGTGCAGTCTGATTTATTTAGTGTACAGTTGCTTTGAGCCTTTTTGCAAAGGAAACTGGTGGTACTAATGAAGGTCTGTTCCTGAGGAACATATTCACTCCCTTAATCCTTTGTTTGTTTGTTTTTATTGGAAGGTACTGTTGTGCCATCTTACAGTGCAATAAACTCAAAATTTGTTGTAAAGCTATAGGGTTCCATTAAAACTGACTATTGTGACTGTTTGCTTAAATCCAGTTTTGGCAAAGCAGAAAATTAATTCAGTTTCTAAACCAAGTAAGTCTCTACCAACCTCTCTCATTTTATCAGTGAGAGATTTAATAGTTTTGGGAGTCTTCCTCCATTACTGATACAGATCAGTGGAGCTGAAGCAACTTAATATTTATTCTGGAGTGGGGATGAAGGCAGAGCCTTTCCTATGGCAGGCAGCAGGGCTGGGGGCTGCCTATGGACCGGTTGGTTGTAAGACCTCTTTTTTTTATCATAATGCCTGTAAAACCAGACTACACTGGTGTCCTGTGTGCATGGAGACCTCCCTTCTACTTGACTTAGTGCAACAAAAGAAGTGGAGAGGATGCTGTTAGATGGACAGTCAAGGAACTGAGAAAACCCGAACTCAAAAAGGGATGTGTTAAAAAAAAATTTGAGCATCATTTATGGAATATTTCCCATGAAAATTGTGTTACTACTGCACTTTGGATGATTTCAGTTCTGTGGTATTGCTTTATATTTTTCATATTCCTTATTGCAAAATACTCTGGAAGAATAATTTAAAAATGCCCATGTTTAATACTGAGTAAAACTCTAGTAAATTCAAGTTAAAAACTTGGCAAGTGTTAACTTTAGGAATATGTACAGTCTACAAAATCACATAAGCTGCATTTTATACTTCCTTTTATGTCAATCTGGCATCATCTATATGGGATCTAGTATCTGGTTTCTACTTGGAGGCTCTAGAAGGGTTATCTAGGTGAGCTGTGTAGTCCTCTGCCAGGCAGGATTGTGAGGGAGAGAGCTTAGCTGCTGAACAAATCAGTCTTACTGATGTCTGTAGGGGCAGCAATTTGTCATGTGATAGGTCAGATTCTGAGGTGAAGATGACCCTCACAATTTCTTGTCTCAAGGTCTATTAACAGCAAACCAGACAAAGCCGCAGTGCAAGCATTTGGTGTAAGAGCACTGTAGAATTAGGGCTCAATAAGAGGAACCTAATTAGAGAAAGTATCAGATTATAGTTGGGTTTCTTTAGAAAGTAATGTTAAAGATTTGTGTTCACGTTGCATGGCTTGGCAAGAAATACCAGATAAGGCATTTTGTGATTTGCAGATGAATTATACAAAAAACATCTTTTAAGAAGTTCAAATTATTTTATGTTCTTATTATTCCTGTTTCCTGAGCGCTTGGCCAGGTTGGTGTCAACTTTCAGGCTCTACTCTTGAAGAAAGGAGATGAAAAGTAGCTTGTTTTAAAAAGAATGGAAGTATTTTAAAACCTGTGGCTATTCAGTGTTAAAGGAAAATACTAAATATTGCATCCTGCTAATCCCACAGTGTTTTGAAGTGTTTTTGAAGTCCTTGGAAAGATAGTTCTAACAATAGGCTGGACTGGTTTTTTCCTTCATATTTGTCTTTACCACTCTAATAAGTCACTCTGAAGTGTTGGTGTGCTGCCTCATGAGTGTTTAATGATGACTTTCAGACAGTGGAAGCTGTCAGTAGGTCAGAGATGCCTCATATCTTGGATGGAGTTATGAAATATCCTGATTTTATTACCCTATTAAAATTCATTTTAAATGTCAAAGTTTCTAATTTGAACAAGGAAATTTAATTTAGGAGCATCTTCAAAGTAGCACACAATTTTCTCCTTGAGTATCAAGTGAAGTATCCGATAAAAATATAAGACCTTTACAACATATGATATTCAACTCTATGTTTTAACTTTAGATAGTTTGCAGAGGTGGGTATAAGAAATAATAATTTTTTGTAGTCTTTGCTGATTTGCCTTTTGTGTTAAAAACAGCTGGAGAAAAGATGTATTGAAATTTAGCCAAAAATACTCATTATTAAAATGAACCAAAACTAATATTCTTAGGCATTTTTCCTTTAGAAAAAATTCTGTGCTTTGCTATCCCCTGAATGCCTCGTTGTTTGCCTTGACCCAGTTTGTACTCTGTGCTGTTCTGTAACTCTAATTTAATTTTCCAGTCTTGCCAAGCTATGGCCTGTCTGCACCAGGCCTTGCCCTCTGCTGCTCTGGGGTGTTGGTTCCTCCTCTCAATGCACTGCCTAATGAATGTCTTAGAGCAGGTAGAGAATTGCAGAACAAAGGCATGGCCAGGCTAGATGGAAGTGTGGGTCTGAAATTGCCCAGATGAGCAGGAAGATGATCAGGTAATGATCAAAGGCAATGTTTTTCTGAGCCCTTTCACTGTGCTTCTGTTTCCAAAGCTGGACCCACAACTATCCTGTCAGCTGCTTGTAAAACCTGAAGCTGCAGGTTTGATAAAGAGATTCTTTTCTTGTTAATAAAGAAATGTCATTAATGATATCAGATAACACAGGTACTGGTTTGTTGCTCTGTGATTAATTCCTTGTGTGGCAGTATGAGATTAACAGTGGTGGACAAAAGACATGATCAATTTGTTTAGTGATAAGGATTTAGAGAGAGTGATCTGGAAGTACCTTGCTGGTTTGTGAAGCTTAAATGTTAAATTCTCTCATAAAAAATAAAAAAGAATTGTGTTTCTATTCAGTAGCACTACATCACTGTTGAGTTTTGAGGATGGTTAATGTGAAGCTAAAGACAGCATCAGGGAGGCAAATAGCATGTATAATGTACCTCTCAAATATTTAGATATCATTTGGTATCACACAGTAATTTTCATTTCAACAGGAAATTGCAGCAGCATGGGAGAAAAATAATTGTAAGAGGCTGTTTTAATTGCAATGAATTGGAAACAAAAGTCTTTGTGGTTGATACCTCCATCACAATGGAGTAGATGTAGCACCCACCAGAATCCCCTCATTGCTGTAACTTGTGCATATTTACATGTTTTCATACTTGCAGTTCAGGCAGAGGTACCATTTTCAGAGATGCTGCCCTGCATTCTGAGTTGGTCACTGCTGTACTTTGGTGTCCTGAGTAGCTATGTCTAAGCTCAGGAGTCTATACTGGGGTGAGAAGCTCGTCTTGTATGCCAAAATCCTTGTTAAAACAACTTTAAATTGCTTATATAAAAAAAGGGAATGATATTAACAGTAATAAAATTTAGATTCCATCATCAGATTTTCATGACTTGAACTTCAAGAGCTTCAATGACATCATACATTTATTTAAAATGTAAGTCAGATTTATTCAGCCACTTAAACTTTAGCCTTCTCAGCTGGATCTATTCCCCTGAACAACTGTTCAAAAAATACTAGTTTTGCTTATTTCTTGTGACCCCACAGAAAAGAGCCTGGGTTTTGTTCTACAACATGAACAAGAATGCAAAATATCTTAAATTAAGGTATTGATGTAGGAAGAGTTAATATTGGGAAATTGAATTACTTTCATGGGTTCTAAATGTATGTTTCAAGACAGTTAATTTCACAATGGCATATCTCAGCAGATGTGTGGAATTTATAATAGATTTCATCTTCACTTTGAGCCTTAATATACAATTATATAAAAATTCTAGAAATGTCAAGAAGGGAAAAATTCTCAATGCAAATCAATAACAATTTAGCTGTGGTGCCAGATCAGTTGTATTCAGTGGTTTGTAATTTTTCAATGAATAGACAATAATGTTTTACATAAGCAGTGTAATTGCCTTTTTTATTGATTCATCTTAATAGTTCCTTCTAGTTATTAGTGTGACTATTATTTGTTTGACACTACCACCTAGCGAATGTGGCTCTTGTCATAAGCTGCAGTGCCAGTTTCTGCTCATACATCGAAGATACCTCGCCAATAATACCAAAAGCGGGACAAAATGTTATCTCCCTTTTACAGATGGTTTGCTTAACGTGAGTCCTTACCTCGGCTTCTGGGCAGGATTGTACAGTGCCTGCTGGAAACTTCTCTGCCACAACTCCATTGTCACTAGTTCTTTCAATAGTAAATTTGAAGCTATTTGGATTTCTGTGTGTTCAAGCTGCAGAATGAGCTCTTGGTTTCAGTTGTGTGCACAGTGCACCCCTAAGGGGTGACAGGTTCTGTCATTGGCCTTCTATTATTAAGAGGAAATACCAAAAGCCTCTTTCAAGCTCCATTTTTTTCATTGTCCATTCAACACAGTTCCTTGTATGGTTAGAGCCCTACTTTGGTAGAAGGCTCATGTATTCAGAGTGTCTTGTATTAAGCTCCAGAAAAGAGTTGAGTGGAGAAATCACTGTTTGCTGCAGGAACCTTACTCCCCATGGCTCCTCCTTCCATCTTCTTCTGCTTTTCTGATGTTGCTGTGCCACAGAATTTCTCAGTGAATCTCATTGCTGCTCTCGTCACTCAGGCTCTTAGGTCACTCTTCTGTTCCACTTAGGAGTTGATAGTGGTTTCCAGAAGTGATGTGGTCCCTGGCCTTGGGTGGAGGGTGTTGACTTGGGCAGTGTGTTGCCTGTGGCTCTTCACTGCCCTTGAGTCTTGCTGGGTTCTTCACACAAATGTGTTTCTTCAGATAAGCAGACTGCAAAGAATGTTCTACTCTTTGACCCCTGTTGTGATCCCTTGAATTTATTGAGGCAAATTATTGCATCTTGATATTGAAGGACACGTATCACGTGCTTGCTCAAACAATGGGTCTGTTTGGTTTATTCAATTTGTGTACCTTTAATATTGTTTAATACAGGTACTGTTGAGTGACCACATACACTCTTAGGGGTGACACAAATTAATTCCACTCCCATCATGAAATCTCTCCATGGATTTATCATAAATTGCTGCAGCTGTGAGTGATTCCATGCTCTCATAAGAAGTACGAGATTAAATTCTGACACTACTGTACTATTTTTAATTAATTTAACCTCCAAACTAATCATTTCCCAATGCCGGTTTCTCTCTCTTTGGTCAGTAGATAAATTAGTTAATGTCAAATTAATTAGTTGATGCAGTCAATGTTTAAAAGCTTCACAAAAGTGATAAGGACTTGTTCAGATTCTGTGTGTATTATTTATGAAGTAGGGGCTCATGATTTTCGAGGAAAAACACAAATTGTGTTTTCACATTTGTTGCTTGAGTAGTTGATTTGAGTATGGAATATGCTCAGCTACAAGAGCAAGGGGGGGAGCTGAAATACTGTAGTGCCAACAGCTGCATCGTGAAGTGAGATTTTTGTAATAATTTGGAGAATAACAAAAGAAGACAGGAATAACTCTGACAGAGCTGAAAAGAATTGAACTGTGATGCATGCTGGAAGGGGCATTCTATTTCTTTTGGAACAGAATTTGATGTATCTCAAAAATAACCATAAATTTTTTTAAGCTTTCTGAAAGAGTCTGAAGTCCTTAACATTATCTTATTGCTGAGTTTAGTCTGTGTATTCTTACTGTACAATGTCTTTTTGTGGTGAAAAATGGGAAAATGAATGAAATAAACAGAGGATTGTTGCACTTTTCCCATTTCAGTGAAGAATGCTCATGCATTTGAGTTTCCTGGGAGATGAGCCTTACAAGGAAGGCTTAAACAGGGAGCAGAGCAGTGACCCTTGAAAAGCAGCAGTACCTGAGTTGGTAGTGTCTTTTCATCATCTTCCAGTCCTGACCCTCAGCGGTGCCAAAAGTGAGAGGCTGGAGCTGGTGACATTGAGTGACATTGCCAGGCACAGGGGGGAGTACAGGGGTACAGCCGGTGACCACAATCTCCCTGGGGCAGTGTCTGTGTTATGAGGCAAGAGATTTGCAGCTTGGTACTGGTAGAACACTGGGACTGAGACAAGTTGTGTCTTCCCAGGGGTTTGGGGAAATCACCAGCCAGAGGTAAAACAGAATGCAAGCCCCTCTGGTTTTGGCAAGTTAAGTATACTTTACTTTAAACGAATGGACTGTTGTCTCCTTTCAAACAGGTATAAACCTGGTCTTTCATACATCAGTACGGTTGGTTCTCCCTTCTGCAATGGCCGGGACCTAAGGGTTATAACACAGACACACTAGATTGATAGAGCCTTCCAAATAAGCCAAGATTGAGGCTGAGTGCTGAAAAGAGAAAGAACAAAAAAAAAAAAAAAGTGACTAAAAACTGCTTTCTGTAGGAAAAGAAACACAAACACTGGTTTGGTTTTACACCGTTCAACTCATACCCATATGATTTTCTTAATACTTACAAAACTACCAAATACACGTGTAAACTTTGCACTCTTTCCTTTACTTGAAAACAGTGGTTTTGATTTCTTGTGATTTCTGAAGACATGCCAGACTTTAAACAGTTGTCACAATCAAAATTTGCCTGTAAGACTTAAGTGCTTACATTAATACTGCTGGCCATAATGGGATAGGGGTTCACTCTGGTAAATCTGCAGTAATCTGAGGCCCCTTGAGATTAATTTTGTGCAAA
This sequence comes from Campylorhamphus procurvoides, assembly GCA_013396655.1. Lineage (NCBI taxonomy): Eukaryota > Metazoa > Chordata > Aves > Passeriformes > Dendrocolaptidae > Campylorhamphus > Campylorhamphus procurvoides. The sequence continues at coordinate 1,113,956 of WBMV01003161.1, read as the reverse complement.
ACGATCATCACCACCATCAGCAGTGCTCTTAACGGAGTATTTGCATTAGTAAAACCAAGGTAATGAAATATAATGCAGGCTGATTTTAATAGTGCAAATAACATGTCTGGGCACATTCATGACAATGTTTTAGTTCTGGGTTATGAGTTAGGTTATTCCAGTTACATCAGTTTTCTTGCTGAGATCTCTGGTCCTCACAGTCCCCTCTAGGGGGAAACACAAAATCTGGCAGAAAATACCCTGCAGCAGTGTATTACAAACAGATCACCTTAATTTGAGATGGATAACCGGTAGCAGGTGCTGCTGAACTTGGACATTATCTCTGCAACTATGAAAATACTTTTGATAGGCTCTTTGTGTATGAACTTGTTTCCCCAGTGTTGCACTTGGAAGCTGGAAGTTGTGAGATCCCCTGTTTATCCAATCACTTTAACAGCTTTTCTAAATCCTGCTCTTGCATTTCTTCTGCTGTTTGCAATTGATAAGTGCCTGTTATTTTATCATGGGTTCCTAAGTATCCAACTACACATGTCTTACTATGTATTTTTAGTCTTCTTCCAGACTGGAAAATTATTTCATTTCTGTATACTGATCATTTTCTCTATTGACAATGTTGACCAACACTAACATTAGGAAATACCATCAGCACTTACCCAATACTAATAAATATATTCAATAACCTATTTAAAAATGTTATTAACTTTTCCTCAACCTGGTAAATCTCTTCTCAGCAATTCTGGTTTGCTTTGCTTGAGCCATCCTCTTACCAATACTGGAGCTTCCCCTGCTGTGTCTGTGTAAAGCTGTTGGGACTTATGGGGAAAAGTAAGTCCATATATAGGTGATTGTAAGAAGCTGGGCCAGAAAGACTCTGTTTTACTGAAGATAAGTAGTATATCAAAGGGATGTCTTCCCCCTGTTTGTCTTATACCATCTGATTTGGTTCTTTAGCATCATGGAATGTTTTGAGGAAGTTTTGATTAAGAATTTTCGGTATTAATTCTGGATTCATGTATTATGTGCTCGTCTCCACCAAATTCCATAAGTATTTGTGCTAATGATGACTGCTGAACTGGACTCAGGAATTGTTTGCCTGAAATACTTCCCACTAAATGAGTTAATGTAATATTTGGGGAAATTGCATGTTGCCATACCAAAATTAATTTTAAATCTAATTAATTAGTTGAGCTAGTCTGACAATCAAATAAGGTACACCTTGCCCTCTGTATTTTGTGCGTATTGTCAGTTGCCATATTAAGGACTTCAACACTTGAATTTTATTACAAGTCATGTTTTAAATTGGATTTACTGCCTTTAATACAGATACTGGCTCAACAGGGAAGATGCAATGCATGTTTTGCAAGTTTAATGAACCATCTCAAATGACACTTTGTTATTAGTTTCAGAAGTGACATTGTGTTCTATCACAATTTTTTTCTGAATCAGGTGTAAGTGATAAAAATGGAGGTGGTTGTCCTGAAGGGGCTCAGATAGGAGACAGCAAAAACTATTGAAATTATTAATACATAGCAAATGGAATTATTTAGAATGAGTGGCTGAATCCTTGCTGGTTAAATGGGTGTCAGAACAGATAATGGCTAACATGATTGGAAAAGAGGTAATTTCTTCAAAACACAGTGGCTCATATGAAACAATTACATACACAAAAAAGTTGGTAACAATTTTAGAAAAAGTGTTTCCTGTTATGCTGCATTTAGTTGAACAGGTTTAGTGTTGTTGTTTAGAGATACAGAAAGTTGAGAAATTTAGTGGGCGGTGATGGTGAACTGCACTGAAGACAATGTGTTTAATTTTAATGGAAACTTTAACCCTTATTTCATATTTTCAAAGACCACAGAATTAGTTAAAAAGAAGAAAAATTTACAGGGCACTTGCTGCCCAGGCAATAGAAAAGTGAAAAGTAAGGCACAATTTTTCCCTCAAAAGAATTTTTTCCAGTCTTTATGGGTTTGAATGGTGTGAGTTCTAAACTCAGTTATCTGAGTAGTGTTTATTTAAGTATGGAAGATTTCTAGGTATTTTAATTTTTTTCTCTGCCAAAAGTTCATTCCATTTCTTGTTTACTTGGTGTGTCAAGTGCCATGTATGTGTTTAGTAGTGAGTGTTAAATTGCTTTATCTGAAGAAGCCAGATAGGTGAAAAGGATGAATCTTTTGTCTTCAGCATTTTTAATTGTCTTGCTCTCTATTTTAGTCTTACAACCAGATTGTTAAATTAATTCATTATTTTGAATGTTTTTTTCTAATCTCTGGGCCTCAGAATTAACCCTGCCTACTGTACCAGAAATGGAAAGGAAAGAACATTTTATTTGCTATTGAAGCACTGCCTTTTTGCTTGTAGTGAAACTCTTGCTTATTCTCTGTGCTTGCAGCTGCTGGCTGGGCATTGCACACAGCATTATTAAATTACAATTATTGCTCTGTGTGCTGGCAGGATGAGCTGCTGTGTCAGAGGTGTTGATCACTGAGAACACTTTCTCTTCAGGTGCTGGCACCAATACAACTCTGCTGAGATAAGTGGCCAAGTAGTGGAGTTTATTGTAAGTATAAGGTTGTATTGCTACTAATCCCTTTTTGCTTAAAGAATGCACTTCGGAAGTGAAGAAGTTCAAAATTGTTCAAGATTTTGGTCTCCTTTAATATAAACACTATGAAATTTTATTTTTTCAATTTCTAACTGATTTTACAAAGCAATCATTGCAATTTTGAAAGTAGTTGTGATCTTTTAGCTCGTTTATCAATTAATGAAGTGGAAAATGAATAGCGGAATAGATTTACTAGTTTTATATTAGTATATTGTGTGATAAAGAGGATTTTGGGCATTGGAGGGCCTTTTCTTTCTGAGCTGACACTGAGGAGCTGGGTAACTTCAGGCAGAAGGTTCACCCTCTGCAGGTTGAATCTCATCTCTCATGTCCACCTTGGGCCTTGTGTAGCCAAGAGGTATTAAGTGGCCTATCTGAGAGCACAGCCAGGGACAAAGCAGGTTCAGTGCCACATCAAAGATTAGAAATAATGAGTTTCGTTTATCCTTTGAACTTAGTCCAGCTCCTGCTCAGGGTAGAGATAACTTTGACTCTGATTTAAATTCCGATTGCTTAGAGCCTTGTCCACTAAAAATCTCCAGAACTGGGAGATTCCACAGCCTGGCTGGGCAGCCTGTTGCTTGGAGGGGACTTGTGTATTTCAACTGGTCCAAACATCTGCTTGCAGCATGATTGCTGCTACCCAACAGATCAAGTTGACCATGGACTTGTTTAGTTAAATTTCTGAGGATGGTGATCCTCTGCCATCCTTAATGCACAGCTGAATCTCCCCAGACAGAATTTGTGACCATTGTCTCTGTAATTCAACTTAGAAACCTCCAGTGATGAAACTCCCAAGCTGCTTGGGTAGTTTTTCAGTCTCTAACAAACTGTGTTGTAGTTCTTGAATACCCTAATTTTTAGAAAGGCTTTCTCGTTTCAGTAGAGCAGAATCTGGGTGAAGTCTTCTCTCAAGGCATCATTTTTGTGAATGTTTTAGGAGACTTCAGATTTATGCCCTGCTTGGGTGCATATGGGGCTAATTCTACTGTAGTTTGTTTTTAATACTTCATGGCATTCTGCTTGTGGCTGAGGTCAGTGTGTATAATTCAAAGGCTTATATGCTTGCTCAGTGTTTATGTGAATCTGTTCCTTGAAACTTGAACTGCTGCTTTTTCTGTATTATTTTGTTTTTTTCCTAGTGGTCCCCCCCTGTACCCTCCATGCATTGCTACCTACTCTTTAAAATATAATGGTGTTTCTTCAGTGATGACTCAGGTATACTTGGAATTTTATTGGTGTTTCCTGTGTTTCATGCTTAATCTTTTCAAATGCAATTATCCATGTGATGTATTATAAGCTTCTGGGGAGAACAGAACATTACAGTTTCTACATGAACAGCTTGTAAGAAAATGACTAAGTGGACCTGTTTATAGACCTTACACATCGAGTTTCAGCTCTAAAAAGAAAATAAGAACAAGGGACCCTGGTTAACATTCTGTGGAAGTCAGCAGCTTTGATGTATGTATGTACAGATGTCTGCAGAACACACGTAATCAGTATTTGGAAGAGGTGTGCAAATTAAAGATCTACTTGACCAGTCATAATTACAGCATTGTAAGGGCAGATTGGCACTGAAAAGTAATAAAATGGTCTTTAATCTCTTGCGCTGTAAATTATAATTTGCTTATGGTTGGGAGAAAATAATTTGGTGGCTGAAGGATTCAGTTCATGTGACTGCTATGTGGGGTTTTAACTTAGAGAATTTGGTCCGAGCTAATGAGCAAGTATTGCTCAGGAATTCCTTCAGAGAGGAACAAATGCTAAAAGTGTGGCTTATTTCTTGATTAAACATTCATCTCTCACTGGAGTCTGACTGCTACTCTGACTTCCTTTCTTTGGTACTGAAAGGCCGTGGGGGTTTATTTTATCACACTGAAATTGCCTGCGTTTTATTGAGATACTGCAATGTCTTATTTAGCATTTTGAAATTCAACATTGTCTGTCTTTCAGTTTCAAGAAATATCTCCATGTGGTTGTTGTGGCAGTTCTGCCCAATTATTGGTCAGGGCTTTTAGGTGCAGTAACTTTTACTGTATTTTCTAACATCGCTTTTCTTTTCTATTTAATTTTTATCTACCCCACTGTGAATTTGTGTTTATTACACCGAATGGAATACCACTATTTCTTGTACTTAAGCTTGCTATTATATATCTATAATAAGTATATTATCTACCTGTATATTTCATATATTAATATGTTTTCAACAGAAAGTGTAAAATGTCAGATTAAATGTTCAGAAGAAAGCATATCAGGCTGAGTTTTCTAGAGAGAAAATGATGACATTACAGAATTGAACATAATCCTGCAGTATACCGTGAGACCTGGGGGTAAACATTGAATTACTTTGCCTTCCATTGCAGAATGCAAGTGTTGATGTTCAGAAATGCCTGTAAATTTCTCAGCCCTTTACAAGGGAATACCAAAAGATAACATCAAGCAGCATCTTGTAAATATTTCTCTGTATGAGAAAAGCAACTCTAGTGCACCTTCAGGTGTAATAAAACAGGTACTTGACATGTTGTATGAACTATGTGGTACAATCAGAGATGATTTCTTACACCAGGGGATTGAATTTACACATTACTGCTAAATTGTGCTTCTCTCTGCTTTTTTCTTTCCTAAGGTAAAGCAAGATTTACATGTTGCTGTGTCCTATGCCCTAAAGTGCCAGTTTCTTTGCAGTGAACTGTGGAATTTGCCACTGGCTTTTTGATGGCCATGGTACTGCTTTCTTTCAGGGATAGTAAAGCAGCAATGGTTAGGAAAAGTTTTTTATTGTGAGTACAGCCCTACACTGGTCCCTGTTGCAGAGAATGTCCTGCGTGTGTGTGGAACAGTCATGGCAGAAGCCGTGCAAGAGGTTGGCATTGCTGGCGTTTCTGCATGGGAGTGGAGCTCAGCGTGTACAGATGGGTTATGCTGAGCATGCTGTATATTCCACTGCTTGTACCACTTGGTTGGTTTGCTCTGAGCTGAGATCCAGCCTTGGAATCCATTCTCAGGCCCTCTGGACTATTTCCATAAGTCAGCAGGAGTAGTGGGAGCCATAATTTCCACTACAGTGAGTACAAGTAAAGCTAAGTAGAAAAGATGGCTGCAAGAGTTAATGGCACACAACTGTGAGCACAATTCAGTAATTTTAGTCTGCTGGGTGTTCTAGTGACAATTACTGTTTTCTTTCTGATTATGAGAATAAATAATTCTTATGATGACTTCTGTAAACACTTCAACAAAAATCTTGTCTTTCAGCAGATACCTGCATTTATAATAGGTGTGGTAATATAGTTTACACTATAACATACTAAAAACTTTAGTATTTATGAACAGAATAAAGTTCATGTGGTCTTAATAGCTGCACTTTAATTGCATGGATAGTAAATTGGGAATATTCTGAATTTTGAGTTAGAAACTTAGCAAGATTGGGAATTGCTGGTGCTTTTTTTCTTCTCTTACATGAAGAGTTACTTTTCTTCTCCATTTCATTTACATTGTTTTTCCATTGGCCACATACACTGACAATTGGAATATGGTGGGAATAGTCCTGGTTTTGGGTTTGCAGTTCAGGCCATTAGTTCAAGTCTTTAAAATGTCATTTAGTTTTAGTAGCTTTCACAGTAATGTTAACAGAACTATTGTCAGCACCTTTGCTGTGTTATTTAAAGTGCTGACACAAAAGGAAGCCTGAACTAGATCAAATATAGATTTTTTTTTTCCTATACATAACTGCCATTCTCTTGTTTCTCTCATACTTTGATCTTTATAGTCAAATAGTTTCAAGCATATTCTTTTCATTGACTCACTTCTTTTTCCTTCAGATGCAGTTAGTTCTGTTGCACGGGTGCTATTCAGGAAAAGATGAACTGATTGTAACTCTGCTGTGTCTCTTGTGACCACACCAAAGTACCTCAGACCTTTCGAATCTTGCCCTGGGTGATAAAAGCTTTAACCTTCTTTGCTGTTGCCCTGATACCAGTGCAGGTACCTTGCCCATGGTTTTGTTATATCATTAGAATGTTATATGACTTACATTGGCCAACTTGAAAAATCTGCTACAATTATTTCCCAGTGAAATCTACCAGGAGAGGCAGCACTGTTGTACAGCAAGTGCTTCAAATAATTGAAAACAAACATGCATCATCTGCATTCTTTTCCACCCAAGTGATTTCTGTGATTCTTAGTTTTGTTCTTTGACCGAAGCAGGCACCTAAAGAGCCAGATGGTAGTTAAAATGGAATATTTTAAACTGGAGAGAAGGTTTTATTATTCAGCATCTAAGTAGAAGTTTACAGTATGTGGACAGACAGGTTCTCCCAGTTAATTCTATCCAGTGTATCCACTCCACTGACAGTCTGGATCCATTTTTTGTTGTTGTGTGATTGTTTTCTGTAGGTTGAAGCCTCTTGACACTCTGCCTTGCCTGGGAGGTGTCACTAGCAGGAAAGCAGGATGGAAACAAAAAGCAGCAAAGGAAATGCAGGATTCCCTTAGGGCAGTAACTTCTGCTTTTATGTAGCAGCCATTTTCTGACAGGACAGAGAACAAGCTCCCTGCATTTTTTCTTCATGTGACTTTCCATGTTCCACACAAGGCATACAAAGATGTTTATACCCTTTCTACTTCATTAAAGCACTTTCTTGGAGGAACAGTTTCTTTTCTCTTTATGACTCTGCTTGCCTTGTTTTGTATAGCATTACAAAGACAGGGGAGGTTAATACTAAGGTTTTTTTCAACGGGAGCACAATATGTGTTTTTTTTCAAGACTCCTGTGTTAAGCAGGCTTGAAGTCAGGATCAGAGAATGGAAGTAAATGCAGCTCTTACAGGCATCTGTTTTATAGGGAGTATTTGTTAGGCAACACAAAAGCCTAGACAGACTTAAAAAAATATAAATAATAGCCTGAAATCTGATCACTCATAACTGTGTACTGATCTGAAACATTCTTCAAAACTGTAGAATGACTTGACTTTTGTAATGCCCCCCTACGTCTTCATCAGAATCTCTCTGAATGAGATTTTCTTCATTTTGACAGAATATTAACAGAGAAACAGGGATGTCACTGGCAGGAGTGATAGATCTACATTGTGAAGATGGATATATACCATATATATTTATTTTAAAAACAGACTCCTCTCAAGAGACCATCAGTAAGGATTTGATTAATTTTATTATTTGGGTGTAGTGATGTTTGAAAAAAGAATGGTGAAGTGGTGCTTCAAAGACGTTAAAATGTTAGTCATTACCTTCACATTTTATGCAAACAATCCTTTAAGCATGGCTTTCTTCAAGGCTTTTGTGAGACAGTTAACTTTGGAATAGTACTGAAAAGCAGGTTAGTCTATACAAGGTTGTTCTGCTCTTTTAGATAGAGTAGTATCGTATATATGCTCTGTCATATATAGAGCAGTAGAATGAACAGAAGCATTAGAAGCTTGTCTTTTTTCTTAGATGATCCCTTTATCTTCCTAAAGGAATATGGAAATGCTTTTTAGGCTACTGTTTCTGTGAAACTCTCCTGTTTGGTGTTTCAAATGGTAAAGGTATCATTCTGATGTCTGAGATGTGGCTCTGGACCACTGCTGCTTTTCTTCACAAAGCGAGATTCCCCTGGACCGAAGGGGGAACACGAGGCACTGAGGGGATGCTTTCAGAGCTGGTTTTCATTCTGAGCTTGCAGCACCAGTTTGAACAAGGTCACTGTAGGGATTTGAAAAGCAGACCAATGTTTAAAGAAATTCCAACTGTTTTTGCCATCTGAAACAATGTGAGATATGTGCAGGAGAAGCTCTTGGAGTCTTGGAGATCTGTGGTATTCTCAAGGCCTAAGAGAGATGCACCTTTGAATTTTAATGCAGTGGTTTTATGTATCACATAGGATTGCTGGCTTGAAGGTTTGATTTTTTTTTAATAATGGATGGAAATAAGGTCTCAACTCTGCCTATGGTAGCAGATATGTTAAAATCCTATATGGTAAATTGATTTCAGTGCTTGGGGTGAAGGTGTGTGAGTGATTCCAGGGTAAGAGTTTTGGCTGCTTTCCATTGCCAGACCCTGGGCTAAGAATGTTTATAACCCTTTAAAATAAAACAAATGATGAGTCCTCTTCCAAAGAAACTAAATGCTAAGACTGATTTCAATATAATTTTGCAAGTAATTTATCCTTGAATAAGAGAAATGGTAATTGTTTGTGAAAAGACTGCCTAGGCATGGTGGCCACTTACAGGATTCTTTTTTATTTTCCCTCTGAATTTAAATATATGTCACTGTTTAGAAAAATATGAAAAGTGGCAAGTATACCAGGGAAACAGAAAGCAGACATAATGGCATGTGTAATGAAAATTTGCTGAACAATAAAATAGATATTGACAACCCAGATTTCTTTGAGAAAGACAAATGACACATGACATAATGGAAACAGCAAGTGTAGTGCTTTGTGTTACAAATAAACAAGTCCCTTGAGGAACTTGAAGCATCTTGTTAAGCGGAGACATTACTTCCACTCTACTGAAAGGCACATTTTTACTACTTCTGCTTGTGTTATGACAGCGTATTTATATGAGCAAAATGCTTTCTTTGATTCTTCTGAACACAGCTGCACCACTGGAAGTTCTCACATTGGTGTAATTCTTCCTCCTTAGGAATTACTACCCTGTAATGCTGATGTATATCAGTAAAAAGTATCTGTTCTGTGGCTTTTATTGATAGGATCGAGTTAATACTACATCACTAGTTGAGGTATTTCATCTTAGGAGACTCTTAAATTGTTCACCACTCTGTTGGTGGGTCTGGGAAAGGGAAAGATTGCTGTAATATCACCCTTGGGATAAATGCAACCAAAGACTGTTGCTGCTGCAGTTTATCCATCACATGTGGAGTGTGTTGTTTGTGAAGAGAGAATTTTGCGCATAAAAATTCTCTGTGCTCAGAAGTCTGATCAGTGATTGTACCTTATTTCTCACATGACTGATGTAGTTGGGCTAGCGCAAACTTATCTATGTAGATACAGATTATGTGACTTGGAATTCTGGCCAAAACTGAGCTTTTACATGCATTATCTTAAGCTAGACTTCTAAGCCTAGGAATGCTTAGAAGGTATTGCAGCCTTATCAAAGAAAGGAAAATATTTAAGATAAAAGAGGGTAGCTGAGAGAAAAGACTTTAGACATAAAGGTTAATAAATATTAGAAATACTCAATACTGGTCTGATTTGATTAATTTTGAGGCTATCTAAAAGATTTCTCTCTCCATATGCAGTGTTTCCTGAAAAGGTAGAAAAAGATTTGAAATTATTCTAGCTGGTATGAAATATGTGCTGTTTCTTTCTTGCTCAGTTTGGCTGTGCCAAGCCCTTATTCCTATAGTAATATACGTGTGCCTAACCTAGATTGTGGCATATGTGAAAAGCCATTGGAATTCATGGGAAGTTATGAAAATATCTTAGGGTAATTTTGCATTTGCTCCAAGTTTCTGGAGGTCAAGATCGTCTCTTTGACAGAATCTTCAAGAGCTGGAGGAATACTAAGACCTTTTGCTGTTGTGACCCAAGAAATAGGGAGAGCAACTGCTCTAATCTCCAAGGAGACTTCAGCTGTGACTGTCAGGCTGGATTAAACATCCAAACCATGACCTGTGAAATGATTTGTGCAAATCCTATTTGTGTAGGTGCTTAAATATCTGCTTGAAAACCGTGATGTAATAATTACCTTTGAAACATTTGGACTGAGAGAGTTGCTAATAGAAGCAGGGAAACAGAAGATGAAAGCTGTGGGGTTGGCCTTGCAGTACCTGGCCATGATGCAGAACAAGCGTTTATGAGCTGTTCAAGTAAGATTCCACAGTGGTGGAACCACCAGCAGGGTCAGTGAGGGCTGAGGAAGATCTTAACCAGAGAGGTGTCAGAGATTTGAGTGTAACATTTCACTGAGCATCTGAGGCCCAATGGGTAAGACCTTTTTGTCTCATCATGGTATGATATTATTTTGTTTCATCTTACTGTGTTTCCTTCTTACCCGGTTGAATAAGAAACATTGAAAGTTTGCTTTCTATTTTTGAAGGCTTTGTGCTTGTTTTAGGAACACATGGCAAATGGGGTAGCTTTAGGGAATTATTGGGCATATACTGTTTTTCAGATTATTTGAGCACATTGTACTTTGGAGTGTAGAAATTCAGATATGTGGCTTAGACCTTTGTATATTTGTGACGTTGTATATGATGGAATGTTCCAGGTGTCATAGTGATCTCGGGGAACTGGCACAAACAGGTCTCCTAAGTTCTTGCTATGAATTCCTGCAAGAAATGTTCTAAGATTCAGGTACGATCAATCTCACCTAAAAATGTCATGTATTGTTGCTTTCTACTGTCTAATCCTTATTTTTGCAGATCTTGGTGCAAAATGCCAATCACTTTGTAAAGGTCAGCAAAAGAACTAAGACAAATCAACATTCTTTTTTCCAACTGCACCACTGCAAGTCTTGCACAGGTCCAGATTATTTTTCCTTTTCAGAAAAGCCAATTAAATATTGGTTTAAGCTTACATGACATGAAAACTTTTCAAAGATGTGATTATCAGATTTCTGAGAAAATCCAGTTTGTTTACAGTTGCTGATGCATAAGATGAAGATTAATGGGGAACCTGGCTGGCAAGAATTGCAGTTGTCTGGCATTACATTACAAGCACTTCTACCTGCTCTGCTGTTCCCACAGAAGGTACAGTAGTCATGCTGAAAAAGCAGAATGGTTGAAAAATACGTAAGCATTAAAAGAAATTAAATTACTGTGACTTTTATGGACAGCAAACCCACCAGGTTCCAGTTTTAGCCTTTCTACTTTTCCGCATGTTTCTGAAGAGCCTCAGCTGTTCTGAGAATGTTTTTGGTTTCCTTCAGTTTTGGCATGGGTTGGAACTTGTCCCAAAGGAAGGCCCTTCAGACGTGTTTTAGGAGAGATTTGAGTTCATTTCCTGACCTCCCCTTGGCTTCAAGGAGCTAAGTGGAAGAGTAAGGTGGTGCTTCAGCAGTTTTGCTGGTATTTATGATAATAGTAAAGTTTCTACCTTAAAAAATGTCAGGAAATTTTGAGCTGTTTGCAGTGTCCTGTGTAGCAGTCAATGAGGAACAGCTGTTACTTGAACCTGCAGCACTTGATTAGCCATGTCTTTGAAAAAAATCAAGTATTTGAATTCAGTCCCTCTTGCCTCCCCTCCCTGTGGCTGGACATCTTCTGCCATCCCAGCCTTGCTTATTACGTGGTCTCTGCGTTTGCCCCTCTTTGGGATGACAGATGTGATGGATGTGCAAGAATTCAGAGTTATTGCCAGGCTTTAAGCTTTTTTTGGCTCAATGTAATGCTTTCATATACTTCTTTCTTTGTAAATTATTTTTTCAAACTACCAATACCAGCAATAAAAAGCATCATTGAATAGTTTGGAAATGTGTAATACCTGATCATGCTGACTTGCTATCCACAGGATGTCATTTTGATCTAAAACTAGCTAGGAGTCTTGAGTAAATTACACATTTTTCTTCTGTATTTTAATTAATATGAGCCACATTTAATGTATCTCACCATGGCTTTGCCAGCAACCCAATTTCTTTTTTTTTTTTTCTTTTCCTAAATGACCCCTCTTATAAACTGTGCTCTTGGGGAAGGGGCTCAGTCCTTGACAGGGCATCTGCCTTAGGACAAGCTTTCAGTGTCCTCATCTTCATTCTCTTGCTCACAGGCAACAGAGACTTCCGGAATGTTTCCGTAGTTTGTTGTGTGTCGATGTTTGGTTTGTAATGTAGGAGAGTTCTTGTTGCAGCCTGTTGTGGGGAGGGGTGGTGGCTTTAGATGGTGTGGAGGGAAGGGGCAGGTGGAGTTGCAGCTGCTTCCGTGTGTTGAGAAACCAGCCAGGAATATCTGGTGTGTGCAGACCATGGATGTGGTAACCAGTGGGATGCTACAGAACTGCTGGGTTGGGGGGCAGACACATCTGTGATGGCTCCTGAAAGCTAAACCCTGTTTTCAGTGCCTGTCCCCTTACATCATTCATATCTATAGACTGTCAAGACCAGCCCTGTTGCCTTGACCCTAAAGATAGACCTGGAAAATCTTTTTCTTTTATGTACTTTTGGTTGAGTTGTTGCTGGGATTTTTTGTTTATTTGTTTGGTTTGGTTTTTTATAGTTGTGACAAATTTGCCTTCTGTGAGCTATTTCTTAAAAGGAAAATCGGTTCTCAAGCTTATCTTGTACAGTGGGGTAAATGGACCCGCTCCTCACTTTGACTGCATGTTCTCCTATGTAGGCAAAAGTACAACGAGGTGTTGACTTCTGCTCCAGGGGCTCAAAATGACAATTGGAGGGTATTTTGCACCTGGGCAATTCTCAATGTGTTTCCAAAGTAAGTGGCATGAGTAGGTGGTGCTGATATAGTTGAAGTGGGGGAGTGCAGATGTTTTCTGTGTGCAGGTTTTGTCTTGCTGAGTCAATGGTAATACTGGACTTGGCTCACTGGTACTCTTTGCTGGATATAAATTCCAATTATTGTTATAATGATTAAAAAAAAATAGTGGCCCTCATATAAGTTCTTGACACTCTGTGATCGCAATGGATACACCCTTTGGAAAAAGGAATGGTATAGTGTGAGGGATTATTTTCTTTTTCATCTTAAACTCATTTTAGATTACTGTAGTGAAATATTAAAAATTCAGCTTTTGATGCATTGGAATAAAACTGTTGCCACTTTGGTAGCTGGTGAATTATCTGAATGTTTATATGGGTTTTGTTTAACTTTGTTATTACAAATAATTGGACAGATACATGATACATACTACTTAGCTGGTTTGCTGTTACATTGGTGTTTGTGGAGAGAGTAGGTTGAGGTTTTTTTCATGTCCAAAGCCTTGTAAGTTCTCAGGTGGGCATTCAAGCCTTATTTCTGAACCCTCTAGAGTTGAAGGAATCAATCTAAGTTTTAATTTTGTATGTCACTTGACAAATAGCTGTTTCTTATTTGCACTGAAATAGTGACCTGAGTTTGCAAGCTCTGGGAACATTCTCAGGATTTGCTCCTGACATCAACCAACTGGCCCTTGTTAAAGCCATGGAAATTCAAGCGATGGGTAAAAAAGTCATCTTGAAGTTGGTGACGGAGCAAAGTACTGAACTCAGGTATCCCAAATCTCGGTCTAGTGGCTAGATAATAGAATTATGCTTGCTGAATAAACTTTGGAAAGAAATTTTATGTGAAGTGTAAATTAAACAAAATAAAGATTCTACTTTTTATTAACAATGAATTTATTTCTAAGCAATAGTAGTCTAATTTGAACTTACTTCTGTGAAGGGGGTAGTTCAGGAAGCAAACCTCTCCAGGGATGCTCTTAAAGAAAAACATGAAATTTTGTGGTTATTTTTTTCCTTATAGTGTTTTTTGGGGTTTTTTTTGACATTAAATACAGAAACTAAAAGATGGGGAGAGAGGGGGGAAGGAAAGAAAGAAAAACCCACACCTTGGAGCAGTCACTGGGGAGACAATCATTTATATTTCAGATAATTATGGAAGGTGGGAGAAGAGTTTTCAAAGATTCGATGCTACTGCATGTTTTCTCAGCCTCCCTGCTGACTGCTACTGACAGCTGCTTCAGGGACATTATTGGTTGTAGTTTTTATTGTAAGAATTTTAAAGCTGTTTATAAATAATGTATGAATAAGCCTAATGGAAGCATATCCATATCTGTGCTTCTTTAACCAACAGGCTTTCAGGAATATACTGACTTTCTGAACTTAAAGTCAGTCTAAATGAAAATATGTCTAACAAATTTATTTCATACTTTTGTCTCCAAATTAGACCTCAGTAATCCTATGTGTGAGTTTTCAATGCAAAGCTTTCCATGTAAACAGCGGGAAATAGGTAATGTGGCAAGAATTCCAAATTCATTGAGTAATTTTTAAAAAAAATAAGTTTCTTTATAAAGTGGTTTGTACTCAACTGAAACTTGTACTCAGACTGGAAGTTCTGTACTTTCTTGGGTCGATGGTGAAGACAAGAACAAGGCCTGGCCTCAGAATAATTGTGGTGCTCCTTGGCTCTGCCTGCAGTGCTGCCTTTGTGTGTGGATACTGAGTTAGTTCTTTGGTTGGCTTCACATATTTCTTGCCTTTGTTTTTATATGTTTGTGTTTTTGTTGTCTCACTTATTTGTGTAATTCTCTACCTTCAGTTCATTCATGTTCTTTTTGGCTTTGTTCTTATGCAGCAAATTGATTGGTATAAGGCTTAGATCTTTCCTACAGTGGAGTGAACCATCATAAATCCTTTTTTTTCAGATGCAAATTCCTGGGTATAATAATGTTTTTTTGCTTCAGTTACAAATCCATTGCATTCCTAGAACTTGAACTCTTCCTCAGCAATTAACCATGTTGGCTCACTGTAGGGTGCCTTCCTGTGATAGTAGGCTGGGAAGAGTCTATTTAGGATTAGATTTAGGTCTATTTTCTAAATGGTAAGTAACCCTTTGTGGCTTACTTATATCTTTAATTCCATGTCTCTGTTAAATGCAAAGGATGCAATTAACTGGGTTGGGGGTTTTTTTGTTGCATTCTGAAAGGCATATCATTCTCCTTTCCAGCCCTGGCTCTCTAGTCCCCTCAAAAACCCCATGAAAACACCCCCAAGCAGTGTCTCAACTCCCACGAATATAAAAGAACTTTGGGTTTTGAGATGAATCTTAAAAAAAACTTACTCTCAGTATCCTCTCTTCTGAAGATATGTGCAATCACCTGTACTGTATCATCTCCTATTTGCCTACTGCTGCACAGTTTCACTGATGTGGAAACGTCTGATGGAAAGAAATTCAAGATTGTTGTCTTTTTACTGCATTGAAAAATACCTCAACTTTTGCGAAGCTTTCAGAAAATTATTTGCAGTCCATTTAGAGAAGCTGGCTGAGCTATCAATAGATAAGTCAGGTTTTTGCTTGTCTGAGTTATCCTTGAAAGCCTGAATTTTCTACTTGAATTTAACAGCTGCAGTTGTTCCAGAGTGAGCACTGAAAAAAAATTACTGCATATTTTTATCCAGATCTTCTTTTCTGAGATGGTAATGAGGGTTGCTGTGAGCATTTATTTTTGATAATATAAAATTATTATTTTACTTCTGTGGTAACATGCTTTCTGATCTGAGATTTCCTTAGTTACTCTGCCATGAAAATAACAGTATTTTCAGCTTTTGAGGTTTAAGGATAGATTAGATCTTGCCATTCTACTTTTATGATTAGTAATGGGGTCCTGTGGCCCTGGAGGGAAGAGAACATCTCAAACTCTGAGTCTGCAAGTTGTGTGGATCTCGGGCTGAACCCCACACAGAACTCTGTGCTCGTGTCAGCCTGTATCTCCCTGTGCTGGTTTGGCCTGGGGTACAGTTAATGTTCTTTACAGTAGCTGGTCAGGAGCTGCTTTGGGTTTGTGCTGGAAACAGTGTTGGTAACTCAGGGATGTTTAGTTATTGCTGAGGAGTCAAGACCGTTACCTGTTAAACTGTCTTTATCTCAACACACCAGTTCTCACACTTTTCCTCTCCCAGTTCTCTGCCCTATCCCCTGAGGGAAGGAGGGGGGGATTGGCTGTGTGGGGCTGAGTTGCTGGCCAAGGTTAAACCATGCCCATTATATATCATCCCTCCTTCCCACTGGAGGGTCTGTCATCCAAATTTGATGCTTTATGAGATTTTTGTGCTGCACTCTTTGCTTAACAGTTGGACTTGATGACCTTAAAGGTCTTTTCCAACCTAAATGTCTCTGATTCTAAGATTTTTTTGCATGCATACATTATTTTTCATTCCTAAGTATAAAAGGCATAAATAAATAGACTCATGAAAAGAGTTCCTTCTCCCTTTCTTTTTAAAGCTGTTTTTTCCTAGCAGTGAAACATTTAAAGATTCTGAAAGTTCAGGATAACTTTGACTGGCACCATTTTGTGAAGTGCTAACCAGGTTCAGAGGAGTTTGGCAATAGTGAAGTAAAGGCTGGAGGAGCGAACAGTTTTCTGTTACAGTTGATGGAATCTCCACTGAGAAAATAGTTTTAAAGATACACTGTTAAATCTTTCTACATATTAGGAGTACTCAGGTGTTTTGGAGCATCCCTGGTGCTAGAAGTATGGGGGAAGAGGGAGGTTCTGCACCACCTTCCTGTTCCCTTTGTATAAAGATGATGTAGTGACAGCTCTCACTTGGGGGTTTGTGGTCAGGGAGAGAAGATGGTGATGTGTCCTTCACCTCAAAGCCCTCAAAGAACAGTTATTCAGCCTTTTTTGATCATTTCAGTGTCTGTTCCCTTGTGTTTGTGCTTTTTGAACTATGAGTGAGAGGAGTATGGACTTTGAGAAACAACGCTGGTGATTTAAAGAATCAGTCTTGATAAAATATATCTTTCTCAGGGAATTTGTGTTCCAGTAGATTAGCATTATTGATCATTCTCTCCTCACGTACTCTACAGATGATTTTAGAAATCTGAAGCTATTATTCTTTTCTTGTCTGATGTAATTACCAGTACAAGAAATAATTGAATTAGAAGACAACAAGGATGCCTTCTAATTGTTCTAATAAATTATGTTAATGCTTTGTGTTTGCAGTCAGGTTTAGTGAGAAATTGTTTGACAATGTGACAACTTCTCTTACAGCACAAGCAAATATAACTTCAGGTTTCTCTTTGGGTAGTGGATTTGAAACCCTCTCTTAGAGGATTTGGGCTCTTCAGGTGCATTGCAGATCCTTAAACATCTTTTCCTGCCAAGTAGTGCCAGTAAACTGTGCCATGTTTAGTTGCTGGGAAAATCAGGTGATCTGCTAACTTATCCCAGGCAGTTCTTAAGCAGCACAGTAGGACAAGAACCAGTCATTCAGACCATTTGTGAAAGATTGTTTTGAGTCAGGTCAGAATCCTGACTTTGTGTGGGATTTGTACCTATCTGCCTCTGTAGTGCCCATATGGTTTCTAGCATAATTATGGATGTGTGGCATTTAAAAATACATGCAAGGTGGATATGGTACCTGGAAGATACCTCTGGTGTATTTGTTTTGTCAGTAACTTTTTAATCATCCTTTGTTGCTATAAGTACTTAGAAACCAGATTAATTTATCCCTTGAAAAGCTGTAGTCTATTTCCAGTAGTGAAGCAGGACTCTGATAACATTTATTAATATTCATCCTTAAATACTGAAAATTCACCAACTTAAAAGGCAAGTGGCATCTGGGCTGTGTGCTCACCTGTCAATAACCAGTATTGACTAGCCCAGTGGGGTGAAGTTGCTTCCAGGGCTGCAGAGAGTTCCGTGCCTGGCTGGCAGCAGGTCACTGCCCGAGGCTGCTGGGTGCATGAACAGAGGCTGTAACAAGGATTCTGGAGGAAAGCTGCACAGAACTGCTGGGAAAAGAACTTTCTCCTGTGTTCATATTTGCTGTCTAACCTTGAAAACCTCAGATGTCATTCCTCTATTTCATTCCTTTTGGAGAAATCTGGGCTGCTTTGAAGTTAGTGGAAGCTTTGCTGCTGATTCTACATCAGCAATTCATGGCTATGGATCGTTTAGTTAATGAATTTGGGTTGCAGAACACTAGGTTTTCTGTCTTTTCTGTGATTTTGTATGTCCTTTTTGTTTGCCTTTTTTTAATTATAAAGGGAATAAGGAAAAAGTTGAAATTCCTTTGCTGAGGAAGCTCTCAAGAAAAAAGAAAAATATCTGAAGATTTTTGCAGGTATGCTGGAAGGTGATCAGAGCAACTGCATTACCAACATCCTGTTGTACATCCTGTGTACTCTCTTAGAAAGCTTGTGCATAACTAACCCTAAGGTATCACTTGAAACTGCTCTAACCAGAGGAGAAACTTCCCCAGACAAGCATGAAAAACACAATGGATGTTTCTGGATGCTTCTTTCTTGAACGTTTTATGGCTTATTTTGAAGTGAAATTGAAAACCATCAGAGCAGCAGCTGCCTGCCCTGGCAGAGAACTGGCTGACCAGAGTGTTGGAGACCTTTGGGTTTCTGTGCAGCCTTAGATTTCACATACTGGACAAAAGTATGTTTTCTGCTCTTTAGCATGTACCAAAATACACTCTCAGATTTCTGGTGTAACCAGGGCATGGACATGCTCTTAGATAAAGAAAAAAAAGAAAAAAGGCATGAAAGTCAAAATCCATTCGGTAGTTTCAGAAATGGGTTTAGAGTAGTGGGTGTGGAACCATGTACTGTCATAAATGATGTGCCTGTGAGGTTTTCACTTATTAACTTGGCATTTCAGTTGTAGTCTTTGGGCAAATATTTGTTGAAACTTAAAGGTTTTCCTGGGCTTAACCTGGTTCTTTTCAACTGATTCTAATATCAGTTTCTCTTCTGATGAACTGCAAGCCAGGACAATTCCAGGTGTTCTTAAAAGAATGACTGGATTTACTGGAAGTCACCCTAAGTAGAGGAAAAAGTAACTTGTGGAAGTTTTTGCCTTACTTGTTTAGAGGTCTGAACATTAGTCTTATTTTAAGATTCACATTTCTCTCTGCTAGCTGAGGTACAGCAGGTATTTATTTATCTCATTGAGTTAGACTCAGCAGGACTCCTGGGAGCGACGGGTTCGAAGTTCAGCCTTACAGAGCTGTGGTTGGGAAGCTTTCCCTGCATTGACTGTGTATGCTCAGGGATGTATTGTGTGCCTTGGTTGGTTTGTTTTTGTAGTGGGGCTTTCTTATTTTTCTAAAAAAGGAATATAAAAATGGAGAGAGAATAGGCAGAGAAAGTATTTTAAAGAGGCTAAATGGAATTTAAGGCCTTTCACGTGAGAAGCAAGGCATGCCCCTAAAACTGGGGGAATATAAGAAAATGGGGCATGGATATGTCTCAAGGGGATAAATCTTTAGTGGTTTTTGTTTTCCTTTGGTTTTCTCAGTTTCCTGGTAATTGGGTTAGGGTGCAAGCTGAGTCCTGCCTTTCTATAAAGAGGAAAGCTGGTTGTTTTTGCAGGCCAGTCTTTACACGGTTCTCACAAGTCAATACTGGGAATCATGTTAGTTCAGTGGGCTTTCTTGTGTTGTTGGCTTTTCTTTACAGAAAATTCTGAAATGCAAGAACTTTAGGTAAAAATGTAAAGTGTGCCATGATCAAGGCCAGAATCCAATTAGTTCACTGTTTTTCTAATTTGTTATGACAGTTTTTGTAAATTCACTGCAGTCTTCAGTGTTTCTGTGCTGTTCAGCACGAACTGAGTACCTTAAACAGTGCACTGTTCAGTGTTGCAGCAACTGCCAAATTTGTCTTTAGTGATTTAAGATCTTTTTCTTTTCATGAAAGATTTGTAAAAAGCGCCAGGGAAGAAGGGAGCCTACAAGCAAGATGGAGAGAGACTTTGTAAAAAGGCATGTAGTGACAGGACAAGGGGGAATGGCTTCAAACTGAGAGTAGGTTTAGATTAGATGTTAGGAAGAAACTCTCTCCTGTGAGGGGTGGCCAGGCCCTGCCATGAGTTTCCCACAGGATCTATGGCTGCCTCATCCCTGCAAGTGCTCAAGGCCAGGCTGGATGGGGCTCTGAGCAGCCAGGTCTAGTGGAAGGTGTCCTTGCCCATGGCAGAGGGTTGGAATGAGGTGATCTTTAAGGTCCCTTTCAATGCAAACCCTTCTGGGATTCTATGATTGGAAAAACTGGTAAGGCTGAAAACATTTTTAGGTTTTTTTCTTACAGACATCTCTAATTCTGAGGTGTAAGGGTTCTGGATACAGTCTTTCAAAGCTTAAGGGTTGTGATATTTCCATCTTTTTGACAGTCCCCAAACACTCAGCTCCTGAAGTTTTTGTATTACCTTCAAGAATTAGAATTTTAGGATGATTTCACAGTAACCATCTAGTCATTGTGTTATAAAAACCCCTATCTTGAAGCATGGCATGAAACTATTGTCAGGTTCTTCCAAATGGTTTTGAAATTCCTCTGTCTCCTAGCATTCCAAAACTTTACCCAGATGTCTGATAACCACCAGATTTCAAGCAGTATACTAGACTTGGCAGACTCTAAATTCAGCATGATGTAGATTGCATTCAGTGTGCTTATCAATCCTCTTGGTGTTTTCCTCCTTCTCTAGACTCAGCACTGTTACTCCAGCGTGTCCCATTTAACAGTGAGCTGGAGTTCAGCTGCATCACACACTGAAAAGTCTCAAGCAGGACAGTAGAAACCTGATATTACAAAAATTGCTTGTTATTTTAGGTCTTTATTATTTTTTCACTTGGCTGTTTATCGTAATTGCTCTTTTTTAATGTCACCAAGCTGTGGCAGTAGCTGTTAAATAAAGTATCCATCCTAAAGTGGAAGCTGCTCTTAAATGACTGTTTTTTTAGCAGCTGCCACTTTAAGGTTTGTGCATATGGGTTTTGAAAAATAAAGATTTTCAATTTTCAAGCAACTGTTCTGTGTTTTCAAGCAACTGTTGTGTGTTTTCAGTCTGGTCTAAGCTCCTCTCATTACCAACAATCGTAAAACTTTACAAATATTTCAATTTCTCAATGTATTTTCATTTGTAACATATATCATAGGTTTGACAAGCCTTATTCCTATAAATTGAATTAGTGTTGTCCTGACTAGTCAGGCTGCAAATCAGGAGCCCTTTTGAGAGCTACAGGGAGTAAGTTCTCTGATCCAGGGAGCTTAAGGTCTCAAAGTGGAAGGCTGGAAACAGTCAGTACAGGCAAGTAGGTGGGAGCATGGAACTTGGTGAGATGACAGATTGAGCAAAAACAGCCCATACACTCTGATAAATGTCTCATTGTCTCTTTTACATTTCAAATGCCAAATCCATCTAAAAATGTCCTGATATTTACAAAATTCATACTTTCTGCTTTGATTTTTTTGTACCTTTTCTTAGAGCTCTCTTCATCCTCCAAGTGACATGGTAATTAATGATAATAACAATTACTAATTTATTACTTTAGGTTATAATGAAAAACCCACCAAAACAATCAAGTGTCTTGCTGCTCCTTATTTAAAAGGCTGCCCTGGGTCCTGTCCTGTAAACCGGAGCCTGTACCTTTGGGTTTTAAATCCGATGTGCTTTATCCAAAAGAATAAAAATAGTGGGGCTTAAAGCCACACCATAGAAGAAGAATGCATGAAACTGAGACTGATGGAGTTTCAATCTAATGAGCTGAAATCCTGCCTGTAAACTTTGATAGTTATTGTTATATATCCTTCATGTGTCTCTCTGCTTAAGTCTTAAATAATCATTCTAAGACATACGTGTGTGATGTCAAAAAACTGAAACATTAGTATAGTTCAGAAATGTACCTGGAATATGTTCAAGTAAAAAGCTGCTTAATTAGTAGCTGTCTGGGCTTTTTCTTTGTTTTTCTGTCATTCTCTTCAAAGTATTGACTTGAAAACTAGTGTATTTATTTATCTATCTTACTCATATCTAAGTTGGTCTCTAAAGTTACCTATCTGCTTAGCTTGAAATGTAGAGGTATGCCTTTTATTTTTTTCCCTTCAGGATAAAGAGTAGAAGGTTTGTGGTTGAATTAGTTAGGAAGACAAAATATTTTGGTGTTTCCTTTCAAAGGGTGAGAATTTTTTTTTTTTGCATTATAATTTCTTTTAAGAGCTCAGATTCTAGAATTATGGGTGAGAATTGAAAGAGCAGTATAAAATCTGCTAGCCATGAATGGAAAAGAGAAAGGGGAAAAAAGGGGCAAAATATTAATTCCTGGAACATCAGTGAAAGCAGGTGTAGATGTTTCATAGCTCAAGTGAGGCTGGTGTGAATACCTGAGCCAGTGCACTTCATTCTGCCATGCTCTCCCTGCTGAAGGGTCTCAGTTTGGTGACAAAGGCAGGCCTTGAAACAGCAAAGAAGGTGCACAGGAATTTCTCCAGAGATCTGGCACCCTGTAAAATGATCCACTTCTGTTAGAATGGCTTTATTAGGTATCCCCTTCTAGGTGAGAAAAAGAGAATCAGCTTTTATCTTCCTTTTCTTGTCCTTGGCAATGGTGAATATGAATAACTACCAGTGATTCAGTGTTGGTCCCTGGTGATGGACCATGGAGTCTCTCCATGGCTGTGGACTATTCTGTGCTCATAGAAAGATGCTTTGGAAGAATACAAAACCAAGTATGAATTTCTCAATTCTTCTGACTCAATAATTGATCTTAAACACTGGAATTAGATTTTTGGAACAAAATATTACTGCTTTATAAAAATGTTACTTTTATGAAACTGAAAGGCTTTCATTGGATGACAGCATTCATATGGTTGGCAACAAAACAATAAATAACTTACTGGCAGGCAGAGAATGTGCACCTGGATGGAGGGATTTAATAGAATCAGCAAACTACTACTTAGAGCACTTTGCAGTGTTTTTAAACACTCTGCAGAGTGACAGAACGCCACATTAGGTTAATTCTGTTCATGATGTCTTTTTACTTGTGCTTAGAGAAATGTTGCTAATTTGCAGTAACAGTATGGCTTGTTTCACATACTTGTCTCCTAAACATTGGCATATTTCTTACCCCAGGCTTGTATTTCCTAATAACTCATTATCAAATCACATTTGGGAAGAGGGACTGCTGAATTACTTAGCTAGAATGCAGTCATAGCTTTGGCCTTACTCATGACCTTCACCAAATAATAAGAGGGAGCTGCATACATCTTGTGTATGACAGGAATGTTAATCTCCATTCCCCTCTAACACACTGGTGTAATTGATGGTGAAATGCATAGGGGCATATTGTCCTTTCCTTGCACACTGCAAAATCACTCTCATCATCCTCTCTACTGACTTAGATGGGATGGATTTTTTCTTATCCTTGAAGCTAAAAATACTTGTGTAGCTAAAATAGGTCCTAACAAGGAGCTCCTAACAGTGTACAAGAATGAGAAATACCTTTGCTTTTCTCCTCTCTTCAGAGCATGCTTTGGTTTACTGTGTAGTAGTGGGAAGTTCATGTCATTTCATGTAACCCCTTCTGAAGTCTGATTAGCTCTTGCTGTGCTCTCTGTAAGGATAGAGCTGGCACTTCTAAAGCAGATCTAATGAAAACCTGCAGTTCCATAATATTTGGGCTGAGGCTTAAAAGAAAGCCTGAATGAAAAGACATAATGTTGAAGCTTCTCACCAAAGAAACATTAGGTTTGTTAAGGTTTTGCTTTATGGCAAAATTTTTGTATGGTGGTTATCTTAAAATACATATTGGTGGTAATGCTTTCAAATTATAATGCTGTTTATTAAGTAGACATTTGGCAACTGGTTCTCTAACAGGTAGCAGACGATGCTCTAAATATGAATGATTATTGAATTGACTTGGTTTAAATGGTTTTATGGCAAAAGTATGGGGGGAAAAACTCAGATACAATTGAATCCTCCCGAACTGAATTGTTTTGTTTTGTGGAGTTCAGGAAGATTCCCATGGCACGCACACCTTTTCCCACACAACAAGAACTTGTGGTTGAATTTCTCCATTGGGTAACTCGGTGACCCTCTGTAGTAACGACCTCTGAGCTGTGTTTTCTTCTTTCAGGCAGAGATTGAATAAATGTAGAAGGGATCTCTTGCAGCCTCCTAGTTTAAGTGTGTATTTCTCATATGAACTGCTCTGTTTAAGACGTAAGACCCATCAGTGATTCCTTCACATGATTGTGACAACAATGAACCAAAAAATGATCAACACAATCCATGTGATGTGTTCCCATTTCTGTCCCTATTTAAACACTGACTGGAAACACCTTTGAGGGGAAAAACACCCCACCCCAAACCAGGTAAATCATGTAACAGGAATCCCTGTGGGTCTCTAAATTCACATGCCTTGTCTTTGAACTGGGAATACAATCTTGTTCATCAGAACATTTTAGAAAGAAGCATAGGGATTACAATCGATCCAGTGATGCAAAACAGCTTTAGGTACTCAGGACTCAGGCTGCATGTGAGGCTCTTTGTTTGAAAGAGAGATTGGGCTGGCCAGTCCAACGCCCAGTAGGCAGAGCTGGGGTGAAGTTATTTCATGATCCCTGATTGAGCTTATTCCCCGGTAGCTCTTGCAAAGATATTTAATCTGATCACAACAGCAGATTTTATGAAGCCAAGAAGCTTGGCTTTGGTAAACAGAGTACCCAGCTGTACACCCCAACCTCTGGAGAGGGATTGACTTTCTGCTGAAATATGTTCTCCTGCTCTCTCCTGCTTTCCAGCCTATAGCCCTCTGCATCTTCTAATTCTTCATGAAGCTAATGTTATTTAATGGGGAGCTGAATTGTTCAGCTGGTGTGCCTTTGAGAATTCTGAAATTAAAGTTTCATCAAGCCAGAGTATCTCCAGACATTGAATTCTTTGGTCTTTTCCATTCAAATGTGTGTGGCAATAATGGAACCCCAGGTGATCATGCTAGTGAGCTGGTAACTTAATAGTGATTCCCTGGAGAAATTATTTAATGAAATCAAAACCATTCAATAGTGAATTGTTAATTTTGCAGGGAGAAAATCTCACTGGTTTTAAAGCTAAAAGGAAAATCTTACTATAAAAATACCTTTTAATCTTATTTGGAGCTACCATGATACTTCTGATTTGGGGAGCAAAGAAGGCTCATATGTTTGGGCTTTGTTGGTCTTGTTATGGTGGCCCTCTTTGTCAAGATTGTGGGTTGTTTTTGATAGATTGCAGTGGACTGTAAGGGGAAAGACCCAAGAAAGCATGAGATGGAGTTATGTGGTTGGCATTCAATGTATTGAAGTATCAAAGCCTTGGCTATATCATAAATTAATCATCTGTGGTCTCAGCTATTGGGGGGGGGAAGTAAATTATGTTGCTGCTCTGCAAATAAATTTCTTGGTTGATATAGAACTGATGTAGCTGAAGTGGCATCTCACTTGGTTTATCATCTCGAGTACTTCTCAGTTTCCGAGTTGCCGAGAACTGAGGTTGTTTAGCACGTAAATGACCATTGTAAAGAGGGGAAGGACTCTTTCTTTTTTTCCCTAGGCTTAAACAGAACAGACTAAAATGTAAACAAAACTTGAGGTTAGATAGGGATTACAAGCCTAACTGGGCATGCAAATGGATCAAAAACTCAATAATCTTCCCACTATGAATACGAATATGAATATGTCAGGACAAAATTTGCGTCAGGCAACCATGCAGCTTTTATATTCTTTCATCATCTTTGGTGAGTAAAATGCCTGATATAGAAATGGCCTGGGTTTATCCTGCTGTGATAATATGAGTAAGATCATATGCAGGGATGTTTGCTTGCACTTTGTCTCACTAAATGGCATAAAATGTACATGCTGCAGGAAAGTGCATTCATATTTTTATTGAAGACAAAGAATTACCATCAGTCAGTTTAAGAATAAACCCATTATTAAATCTGTGATGTGAAAGGAAAAATGGTTAATTTGAAAAATGCTGGATACATTTTGATTAATTGTTAAGGGTTCTTTAAAAATTGTTTTGAAATTGCTACTCAGGCAGTAGTTTAGCTCTGGAATGAGCAACTCCAGCAATTGATGTATTGGCAGACATATACCTAGTAAATGAGTTCTAAATTATTCACTGATAACCAGCAGCTATTGCATATGTGATGTTCATCCCTTTTCTCTTGGATAAAGCTGTGGATGGTCATTATCAACTCTTCTTCGAAATAACTATTGCTTTTTGAGGACGGGGAGAAGAAGTTGCTCTTTAATGTTGCACTTTATTTGAGGAATTTCTGCTTCCTTAACTATGACAGAGTTTTATTCTTCTATAAACAGGTCACTTGGAAAAGGGAAACAAAATTTAAAGTTGTACCCTTTTCTTTCACATATACCTTTTTCCTTCTTGCTTTTCTGCTATGACCTCTGCTTTACTCCAGAGAAATGAGGTCTTGTCCAGTGGAGGGATACTCAAAGCTGACCAAATAGCAGGAGACATTTTCATTCTAGTGACAGAAGAACAAATAGATGCATCTTTCCTAATCCCAGCATCACAATTAGGTGAGAAAGAGGCAGGAAAAAAGGCTGAGTCTGTTGGAGACAGCCTGTTCCCCACAGGAGATGAAAGGAGACAGCTGAGTGCTGAGAATACTGTGGGGTTTTCTCACCTTCAATGTGTTTTGCTGTGGGGTTTTTTGCCCCATTCCTCTCCTCCCGTGGAAAGGGGCTGGAAGGTGATACAAGCGTGACTAGCACACATTTCCACTGGTGCAACAAGGTGGTGCTGGTTCTGTCAGCCTGTCCTTGCTCTGGAGCTGGGCCAGGGCAGGTGTCTCTGTAAGAGGAGCACCAATATTGTCTTGTGTGAAATATACAGTAAAATTCCAGATAGCCAAGCCTGTGGGTTTTGGTCTCTGTTGGGGATGTGTGAATATGCTTGTTCAAATGCAGTGGCCTAAATTTAGGCCCTTGGAATGATTCCCTTCAATCATCTTGATCTTCAAAGTTCTCTTGACAAATAAGAAATGTGCTGTTCCTTATTGTATAACCAGATCACCATTGGGGTACATCAGGGATAGTTTGCATAACACATACTTTTTTCTATCTAAATAAATACAAAAAACGTTATTAAACTACTAGTATTTTTTTAAGTCTGAAAATAGTGATTGTGCCATTTTGGATCTTTGCCTGATAGTGTCTGTAGTGTATTGCTTTTGAAACAAAGAAGTTAGGAAAGAACATTGGAGATTTTAATACATGATGTGTTTGACGTGGGTTTAGTGAATCAGATAAGAGGTGTTTGTGACTGTATCTGCTTGCTGAGAACAAACCAGCTGGTATTTATTTGGGAAGTATTCAGAAAACATCCTCTTGTTAATGATCCATTGCATGATCTGGCATCTGGTAGACTAATACGTTGTCATCTTTACGGTGAAAGTCACTACAAATCATTAAAGAACCATTCAACTTCTTTATGCTTTCTAAAATACAGTAATTATGGTAAAAATTGTTCTTATTAGCAACATTACTGACTGGTGCAACCCAGGATGAATCTCAGAGTAGAATGTGGTAGCACAGACAAAAACAAATGTGAATTCCACAGGTGGTTTCCCCCTTCAGCAAGCAGATGGCTATGGTTAGTAGGATTTGTTTTCTGTATTGCATATAGTAGAATAGAGTGGAGTTAATATTTAATGCAGTCTTGTAATCTAAGCTGTTTTATTGATCCCTTCACTGAAGAACTGACCATCTGGAGCCATCTTGACTTGATTATATTTGTGTCAGTGGGACTTGTTATGGTGGGTTATTTTTCACTTTTGAAACTATGTGTGCCCTTGGATGTGTAATGAAGACGATGTCAAGCTCCATTTGAACCTTCCTGAGAATACAATTCTGAAGGTAGCCTGGATTTCCTCAGAACCTTGCCTTCATTAGGACAGTTTCTGTTCTCTCTTCTGCGATTGGTCAGAACTTAAAAGGTAATATTTAACTGTAGTGTTCCAAAGTACTATTCAACTTGATATTTCATACAATTGGTAAAGATAGTATTGTTTTATGACTTGTAAAGATGTAGAATTCAGGGTAATGTCCAGATGACAGAAGATGAGAGTTTTAAGCTTTTGAATATGTAAATGGAGCATATTTTTGATGGGCAGTCACTGAAGATTATATATTTGGTTTAAAACCCCCAAATTATTGAATCAAAACTTGAGTAGAAGGCTCATTACAAGCAAAATGAAGGTTCTGAAATAGATGGGACAAGATTTATTCCTTCACTGAAATGAGCAAGTTCAGGCAATAACATTTGGAGATGGAATCTCTAAGACCCATTTCAACTGTCAGGATCTTCTTGTGAGATCCTTCAGTTTGGTTTGGTGTCAGTTTTCTCTTTTAGTGAACTTGTGAGCAGACAGGGTTGTAATGCTGGTGATTTAAAGGCGGATGGATGCAAAGTCTATTTTTGAAAAGGCCAGACATCTGTCTCTCCCTCTTTCTAGATTTACACAATAACTCTTTCACATGCTTGTCACCTCTTAAAGTTTATGCCACTTGTTGCAAGGGTTGTCATAGTGGTTTATTTTCCATCGTAACTATTCACTGTGTGAAGCATTTCTTCGAGCACTCCCTTTGAAGATGACCTTTCCTTAGCTCAGGTTCATGCCCTTTGTTGTTATATTTGACACAAACTTCTATAGCCTTATAAACTATACCTTTTGTTCTTCTGCAAAATTCTTGTGTCACTTGGCAAGACCTGCTGCTAATTTATTTTTCTAGAGTCTAGACCGCATTTCTCTAAGGGTTTTTTTTAATTATCCCATGACTTCCAGTACCTGCATGATTGAGTGATATCTTTATATCTCTATTTTTTGCATTCTTCTTGTAAAGCAGTGATTGGAAATGTGAGCATTGATGCACTTGTGCTTTGTCTCATTAGGTATGTGCAACAGATAATGTTCCTCTAAGAGCATGTCCATATGTGAAACCTTTGAAATTTGTATAACTGAGTAATACTTGTTCCATTTGAAGCCACAGTAATATAGGTTTAAATGTTCAGGGTTTTTTCATGGTAGTTTTTACTCAAAAAATATTTCTGTATAATTGGCTACTAAAGAAATAACCCCATTTATGGGCATAGTCTGCACTAGAAAAACTTAGTTACAGAACAAAAGCAATCCAGGCTTTTCATCAACTGAATTTCTGCACGAGATCTACTTACTTTAAAAGTATCAGCAAAAATGGTAATTTGTGAAGGTAATTCTGTAATTGGTTTAAGCTATTTTGGGTTCTGTAAGAAGGAATTTACTATTAGAAGACAAAAAATAGTGTCTTCAAATTCTTTGATAGAACTGTTGCTTAAGATCGTTTTAATGGTCTTAAATTGTGTTTTATACTTGATGGCCCAGTTAGCTTTTGTGACAAGGAGTCCCCCCTATAGCAGTGCATTCATAAGAATTAGTTGTATGGTGTCCATTGTTCCTTTATGCTCAACACTTTCTTTAATACCTGAATTGTTTAGCAAATTATTGGAGGGCACTTCCCTCTTTTAACTCTCTGCAATGTCTTTTAATAAAAATGTATTCGCTTATTTTTTCCAAAGCTAAGCTGCCTTGGGTCTTAGCAAGGTTGTGTTCTTTACTATAAACTAAAAGCTGGTTTGATAGATAACGTATATGCTTTATGTAGGCTGGAGATCTGACAGTGGTTACTTCAACACGCAGCTAACTAACTGTTTTAGTGATACTGTTAGCCCTTACCCACAGTTTGTTAGTTGTGGTGTGTCTTCTACGCCTTACTGTATTGTTCCTTTCATGTGCCTCAGTTCTCTTTGTATCTATACAAATTCATTGTTTATCTCTTGAAATGGACTCAAACGATAACATTTTCTTGGTTTCAATAGTGCTTTGCTGCAGGGCTCATTGCAAGCCTCTGTTGTTTTCTTTTACTTCCTGTAAGGGAAGGGACCAATTTAATAATTATCACATAGAATTCAGTTTTGCACTGCACAGTATGATAGAAAACAGGCTTTCTAAGGAAACTATTTTCGAGGTTGATTAGATAATCCTATTTTCTTTAGAATTCTGTAATATTTAAAATTAACTGCATGCGAGGCTTATAAGCTTTATTATAAATTATTTTGTATATTTTCATATAACTACATTGTTTGTGACATGTGCTGGTTTTGTCAGTGTTATGATTAATAATCAGTATTATTAAATACTGTGGGACCCTGGCTAGCTGGCAGTGCACACGAAGCCACTCCATCCCTGCCCTGCTCAGGGGGACAGGTGACAGGAAATACAATGAGAGGCTGAGAGGTCCCATCACAGGCAAAGGAGACACGGCTTGGGGAAATTAGTTTAATTTATTACCAATCACATCAGAGTGGGGTAATGAGAAATGAACTCTTCTTGTATTTTAGCAAGCATCCTTTTGTTTGAAAATATTTCTTCTTTTTGGTTATAGAGAAGTGCTTTGGCTACTTCTTATGTCCCATGAATAGCCAGTCCTGTGCATCAGCATTGCTTGGTACCTTACTGTCAGTACTACTTTTTTGAAATACTTTTTCTTTAATTCTTATTTTTTAAGATTATTCTTAGTTTAATTTTTCATGGTGTTGGATTTTACTTAGCTGGTTTGAGCAAACTTTGTCTGTCTAACCTTGGCCTTGAAGAGGAGATTTTATTTCATTGTCCATTGTTTGACTCTTTTGAGTTCTGTGCCACCCATGAAAGGAAAGGTAAACAGGAAGCTGAACACAGTATGTATTTCCATGGATATGTCTAAAAGGGAGAGCAAAATGTGCTTTTCTTTTTTCCTTCCCTCTTTTTTAAATGCAGCAGTGCATCACTTCTAATACTGCAAAGTAAAGGGTCATCACCAAGGTGCACTCTGGTGAAAAAGCAGCAACATGTAGGAGTTAGTAATGACTCCTTTATAAATAATATAGAGACAATAGTATAAACGAATATCTAAAGAAATAATGCTCACCTCAAATAGTACAGTAGGTTACGGACTCTTTCTGAAGATGAAGAAAAATCCTGACTCCAAAAGCAAATTTACACGCACACATGAACACACAAACCCAGAGGTTAATTGTCAGATCCTGCCTTCATCTGTTCGGGCATTTGGGCTGTGAGACACAATAACGTCCTGTGCAGACTCTGCTGTACAGGCATGAATAAGATGTTCTTGTCATTGTGGTCTAAGGGGAGAGAAACAAATCCCTACGGGAGCCTTGGTTTGTGTTAAGGAGAAAATAAAAAGACATATGAGAAGTATCCCTAAGATTCTGTTAGTTTTCCAGTGTATCTTCCCTGACTGGGTCTTGCTTTATGAAAACAAAAATGCTTTTAAATCATGTGTATATTAGCAAAATTTCCCTGTCTAAGTCTTAGGCCATACTTACCTGAAATCTGCTGTCTCGGGTGTGGATTGTTTGTCTGCAGTTGCTCACCAATAGTTGGCAACACCTTTTGGAGCAGAACGGGCCATGAATACAAAATATTAATAAACCAGAAACAGGTAGTTCCAAGACAAGCAGTTTTTAAAAATTGCATTATGTATACTTAATGCCTAACTGACCTTTTCTGCTGTTTCTTAAATCTCTTAAAAATTCATCTAATTTCAAAGCTGAGTATTAGCCCATTTATATGTAAATTGCCTTTAATTCATGCATTGATTTGAAAGACTAATCCAAAAGATCCTTTACCACAGGTGACCTTTTTGACACTGTACTTCTGGGAAGACTGTCAAGTGGTTTCTTATGACCTCACATGCACCTGTAGCATAAAACATCTGCCTCCTTCAGTCTGTATAAATCAATCAAAAGAGACTGGTTTTCAACCAACATTAAATTATTAACACTCTGTCTTGATTACAGTCATAGTTAAAGTAGGTCCTATTTAAACCACTATTTATTTTCTGTTGCGTATTTTAGATGTTAGACTCGGTTAAGATGTTCACTGTCACTGATTGTAGCCCTTGAATAATAAATAGTGGTATAATCTTGCTTTTAATGATGATCTCCAAAGATTGCAAATTTCAACAAACAGTCAATATTTAATATTTGTCAAAATTTCATTCTCCACAAGAGCTGCTAGAACAAATATGTTGAAGCTGCCTTCTAAGCCTTTCCCTTTGCAGAAGAGAGTGTACAAACTGGAATTATTAAGTATTAGGATTTATAAATATGTTTTCATCCATTCATGCTCCAGAAAGTGACTCTTGATCTACACCTACTGCAGAGTACTTTTCACTGCAGTGAAGGCTCACCTGGCTTGATGGGCAGTCTATTATTTACTGTTTTCTCACTGTGACACGTTTTGGTGGGAGGCTTTGTAATAATTCTGCAGAATTACTGCAGCATTTTTAAAATATAAAATGTTGAGGAAAATAATTGCTATATTTTTCTCAGATTTCTTTTTTTTAAATAAAATTTGCTTTTTGGATTAATTAAAGCTTCAGAAGAGAAATGGTACAAGGATCTAATCTTAAAGATCATTGCCTACTTGTATAGTCAGCAATAAAATGAAATGATTGGGTGTTCTGAAAATCCATTTTAGTTCAGATGTGATGATTTTTTGGACTAAGAAAAAACAAAATCTGTCTTTTTAGCTCCATTTAGGCAATGAAGTGTACCAGACAGTGCTGTCTTATAGTGTTACTATACAATAAGCTAAGATTATTTGTGTTGTGTGCTTCGTGTGAGAAGGCATAAAATACTTTAACAGTTATAATAAAGGAATTATGCTTTGCCAAGTTACAGACGGTCATGGAAAAGTGCAGTAACTGAAACAAAACTGTGCAGAGGATGGGATCCAAATTGGCCTGTGTACAAGTACCACATACTTTGTTTTATCAGGATAAAGAAGTATTAATGGTCTTTGTTGGGGGACGGGCTTGTCTGCTCTCTGGTGACAAAGGAGTTCTTTTTCAGGGGAATGAGAACAAAATGACATCAGAAAGAGTGTTTTATCATTTATTGTTAACATACACACAAAACCAGCCACAAACCCACCTACACACCATTGTTTGCAGAATAAGATAAATTGTTTTAAGAAGAATGATGAAACCCACAAAAGAAGCGGCTGCTGTAAATAAGAACGTTTCCTGACAGACATTCTTAGTCATTAAACTATCTTCTTACCTGCTGTTTTAGCTCTAAGTTGTTGATTTTATCCTTACTTGGCTTGTAGAGATTTCCTACCATTAATAAGCTCTACACGGCTACTGGTTATAGTGTTTGTTTCCCCTTCTGAAATATTGATCAAGCATTTAGTTAAGTAGTGTTGTCTTGGCCTATAAGGATCAAAAGGGGTTTTATTTCATGCAAGTAAACATTCAGGAAACCTGACAGAACTTATTTAGTGAAAAAAGAAATTGGCATTCTGATGAGAGTTGGAGAGTTTGGTGAATTGAACAGGTATATGTTGAAAATGTTTGGCATTTAAAAAAAACCAACTCCCAAAACTCCAACAGAAACCTCTGAAACAACTGCTCCAAACCCCCATTGATGGTGGGAAGGCATCCTGGTGATCTCAGTCTGTACTGATGGTCTGAAGGGCTGTACCTGTGAAAATCACACACGCAAGGAAACCGGACAGGGAGCATCCTCCATAGCCTTGGCTGGTTATACTTGTGCATGTTATTGATTATCCATATTATTTGCCATGGTAATACAGTTGTCTGCTGGAAAATTAGATATAATTAGGGAATTAAAGAAATAGATGTAGGAAAGGCTATCTAAAATTAGCTCCTCCTGCTAACAAATGTGGTGGTGTTTGCAGCTGAGACAAGGCTGAGAACTGAGCTGTCTAATGTGAGATTGGTACTTCTGGAAGTTTCTCTGGGTTTGAAGGTGCTCATGAATAGCTTGAAATGCTAATATTGGGGTCAATTCCCAAACCCAGCAGGCAGTGTCCAGGTAGAGGTTGTTTTGTTTCCTGTTATCACACTGTGGTATGATAAAGAGCAGAACATTGATCCCTGTTACAGAATTTGCCAACTTCTGGGTGGATTGGAAGGAAATGCATATTTCAGTTTGTCCTACACTGGTGTAAATACAGACAAATATATGTATATGGGCTTATTACCCAGAGAACAAAATGCAAGAATGTAGTATTTAGGAGTGAGTAAGCTAAGTGGAAAAAAAGTTTTAATTAGTGCTAGTATTCAAATGTTCTCAGAATCTGTTTTCTCTGGCTGTATAATTCTATACTGGATATGTTGTCTTCCAGAGTGTACACAAGAAGGATGGACAAGAAAAAGCACATAAAGGCACCAACTTTGAAGTGTTTTCTGAATTAATGAAGAATGTGTTTCACTATGAAGAGTGATAATACCCTTACAGCATTTCTGTAGTTTATTACAACAGTGAACCTGTCCCAGTAATGCCAGTGTTCCTGGAAGCTGTGTCCTTTATGCTCCTGGCTCAGGACTGGGGTTCTGTTTAGCTGATGTGGAAAACGCAGGGCAGCAATGCAGAGAAAAAAAATCCCTTGGATTTTCAGCTGTTTTGAGTGGCAAGGACTCGGCTCTATGTGTGTATGCACGTGAAGATTTGTGAGGTTGAACGGTTGCTCATACAAATACTCATAGTTACTATGTGCTAAGTGTATTAAATTAAGAACCTATTTTTCTATAAATATTTAATTGGTATTTTTACTAAAGTGCAAAGAGGTGTTCTAATATGTAGTAGGCAATGATGCTGCACTAAGGATTAAGTTAAATAGCACTTTGAATGGGTGTGAAAAATTAGCTGGAGCTTCGTTTCCATGTTGTGGACCTGTGGCATCCCCACTTAACTGTTGCTGGATGTCTCTCTACCAGAGAATACAACAAACTCGCCTCTCAACAGTGCTACTTTCAAATAAAGCCTCTGTGGCAGCAGGGAGCATTTAATGGGGTGGGACAACTTTATGGAAATCAATTCCTGAGAGGTGAATTTATGTACAGACCTGGGAGGATCAGGGAGATTGATAATGATATATTCACAGGGTACCTGTCAGGAAGAACAGGACTGCAGAACCAGGGATAAATGAAGATATTGGCTCAGCAGCATAATACATAAATCCAATTCACAGAGTGACAGCAAAAATAAGATGACAGAAAAGATTTATATTGATCAAAAGAAATGCTAGCCTTGGGCTAAAGGAACAAAAGGATTAACAAAAAGTGATGCAACTGGCATTCAGTGTCTAAATTCTGACATGATTCAGTGGTCACGCCTTGGAAAACCTGTAAATTCATGTGTCGAGGAGAGGGTTTGATGGCTGTATTAATGCTCAAGTATTCCTCAGCTGGATGTAAACATAAAAGAAAGAAAGGGATAAAGAGATATAGGAGACTGTACTGAGCTCCTTTACAGTGTTTCCTGGGTGTTGTGATGATACCCCCGATATCACAAATTGAGGAAGGGCTGCATTAACTTCTGAGCTCCAGAGAAAGCTTCCTCTGTGGCTGAGTGGGGTGTGCAGGGTGTGAGACTCATCCACCACATGGATGGCAGGACTGGCCTTCAGAAAAGAACATCCACGGCTGGAGTAGCACCCTGTTACAGCAGTGATGCACTAACAAAGCAGAAACTTATTTTTCCTCTCAGAGGAAAGGAGTGATCCCATCCTGTCGCATCACCTGGGGCTGGGTGTAGGTGTCAGCTGCTCAGTGAGGGCTGCACTGCTCTCTGCTCATAGAGCAAAGGAAGCAGAGCTCTGGGTGCCCTGTAAGCTTCTGAGAGAAAGGGCTCGAGACTCTGTGAAACACTGTCTGACTTGTGCTGTGCCTCCAAGGAGCAGCAGCAGTAAATAAGTGCATTGAAGATAAGGTTCAGCTGGATTCAGGGACGTGAGCTGGAGATGAACAGCCCTGTCAGTGCTGGTGGATAACCAAGCCTGAGCTGTGACAGGGAGGAGGAGCACATCAATATGGGGGTGAGGAGTAGATGGACAAGTGTGTTTGAAGTAGTCTTATCTTGCTCAAAGGATACTCTGAAGTGTTTCTTGGGATGTATAAATCAGCAAATCCATGCAAAGTGAGATTTGCCTCTAAGCTTCTATTGCACTGGAATTTATGTCCTTTTTAATTATGTTTTTAGGATTCTCTGGCTGATGCCAAGACCAGCTTAGATTTTTGCCTTGAATTTTCAAAGAAGAAAAGAAACTATGACTGTAAGAGTCTAATGGGTTCTAAGGACTGAACTCCACCATTTTCTCAATCACTTTCAATAGCAATAAATGAATTAAACGGTGTCAGTATTGCCTGAAGAGATCTCCTCTCGCAGAGGGGAGATCTCTTGAGATGCTGATGATCTTTAAAGTCTCTTCCAACCCAAACCATTCTATGATTCTGTGACATTTACATCTTCAGTATCACTTTTGTTTGCATATCAGGCAAATGGCAGTAAGAGATGGGAATGTGGAATGGAGCTGACCCACAACTGCTTGAGGCCTATATAAAAAATACATTTCTGAGGTGAGAGGTGATTTAATGATTGTAGATAGATCTCAAGGCTTTCTGAGCATAGTCCAAAAACATGACAACAAGCTTTGACTGTGAAATTTTGTTGAGAGAACTATTTCATGCTTTAGCTGCCCCCTGCTCTGCTTTTTTTGTTTCTTTTTAGACTATTTAAGTTGAAAACATCCCTGCTAGGTTTTTATTTTCTTTCTACAGCCTTATAACTTCCACAGTCTGCAATACTGATTTTGTTTCAGCCCGTTTTTAATTTCTTCAGCACATTTATCTTTCTGTTCAAAAGGAACCATAGATCATAGATAGGAGTTTTAACAATCCTTTGCAGGCCCTGTGTTAGATGATGACTGATGTTCTGGTACTTCTGGAACTTGCTGCGCAAAAATATCCAGCAAGGAATCCACAAAAGGTTATATTTCTAATTTACAAGAAATAGTCTGAGAACCTTTATATATCTTGTATTTCTCTTCCCATTTGAATTGTGATACTAGAGCAATTGTATTGTTTTTTGATGAAGTTCAATTTGGAGCTTCTTTTATTGTTCCTCAGAAACTTTCTTTTCATGACAAGTGGAACTGATTTTCAAGATGTTTAATTTTTTTGCCTCTCGATATAATAGATAATCCAAATACCATGCAATATTGGGAGAACATTTTTAGCCTTCTGCAAATAGCATTTCCTTGTGTGAATTCTGCAAAGCAAATTGTTTTGCTTGTCCAATTTGTCTTGTGTAATATGCAGTTAAACTAAAGTGTAAGGGTCACTTGTTCTT
Source organism: Campylorhamphus procurvoides (assembly GCA_013396655.1). Classification (NCBI taxonomy): domain Eukaryota; kingdom Metazoa; phylum Chordata; class Aves; order Passeriformes; family Dendrocolaptidae; genus Campylorhamphus; species Campylorhamphus procurvoides. Next base: position 1,076,694 of record WBMV01003161.1, on the reverse strand, counting down.
CCCATCTGCAACCTATTTTATAGTTTTGATATAGTAGCTAGTTTTCGGCTAATTCTCTGTATTTGTAGAGCTCTAACCATGAGGCATATCCTTGTCTGATATTTCTTTCTTCTGGAAAAGAAACAAAATGGAGCTTGTTTATGTCTTCAGTTAATTATTTTTATCTCTCTTTAATTTTTGCTGTAGCACCTCTTGTCATATTTGTAGGGTGTGCTGGTTTTGCTGGAGAAGGAAGCCCAATCTTATAGAGGTTATTTGCCACTTGAGCTGAATTATGCTGATAAATGTGATGTTTTGAGTGAGGAGCAAAGTTTGAGCATGTTTGGTCATCACCTTGGAGCATTACTCCTGCCATGGGTTGTTCCTGGCTGTTGGTCTCTGTGTTACATTAAAGTTTTTCCTATAGCTTTAGAAATAAAAGTCCAAAAGAGAGAAAAAGAGTGTGTTGGAAGTTTTCAGGCTGGCTTAGTAGGCAGGAAGTTTAATAAGTGGTGATGGGTTAAATATCTGCAGTAGAGTAAGCTATCTAATGGAAAGTAATGTATTGAGCAGTCAGTGACCTTAATTGCTTGTGAAAAATCTCAATACACTCTTTTCAAGTGGTATAACTGAGTGATGACTGCAAGTTTACTAAATGCAAGAGGCACAAGAGTGGTGTTTTTATAGGTAAGCAATAATATATATTTATATATGTATTTTCTATTTAAAGAAAAATAAGTTTTATTATACTCTTCAGTGGAGTATATCTACAGTGTGAAGTAGCGTCTTTGAGTAGTGGGCAATAGTTAATCTGTGTTGGAAAAATGACAATATTAGGGATTTTTCCTTATGTACAGATGATGTTACTGTTTTGCTTACTGGGTATGTAAATACATCACAAAGGACTTGATACCTTCAGCTACAGTTCTGTATTGTGATGTAAATAAAAGCAGGTTGTCCCTAGTGCACTTCTGTTATAAAGAATAAAAAGTAGTATAAGACTGTAGATAAAACAACAGGAAGATTTTGTGAAAGGTGAAAAGTGCAAATGCTCTTTTGTTTGAAATTTAAGTTATTTGCACATAGTATCAATACATAGCTGAGATTTGTTGCTATGTGTATTTAAGAATCCAGTGTCAGACTTGACATTACTAACTTGAGAGAAACAAGTGAGAGTGGGTTATAGTAATATGAATATTCTGTAAATAAATTGGGAGTCCATTACATTTGCTTATTCTTTAATGAAAAAAGGCAATATACTGTTGAATTTGCCAAGTGTTGCTTCAACCTGTAGACTGGTGTACTTTGTGGAGGTACTGCCACATGGTTATTCCAGTTTGCCAAAAAGTGTGTGATTCTACTGCATGGACAATTTCCTGCTCTAGAATTAAATTAACAATTCCCACCCCCATAAAGCTTTTAAGAATGTCCTTCTATAGAGTTTCCCTGTGGAAAATGTTTTTGTCTTCCTAAAAATGGCTGTTCTCAGGTCCTGTTCTGTGGAAAGATCATTGTTAAGAACTCCTGTAGATTGGTAGAGCCCAGCATGGTGATGATAAACCAGTTTCAATATTTAGTATGTTAACTAATAATAATGAATTCTACTGTCACACTGATTTACTTTCTTAAGGGAGGGCCTGGCTGCTTTGTGATTCTGTGAAGGTCAGGACTTCGGCTTAGAAGGATCAAAGAACTTGCTGTTCTCTTAAAACATTGAACAAGAATAAACTAGATCATGGTAATACTTGACATTTTTCTTCCTGAGCTAGAGGACTCTTATCCAAAAACACATCTGCCTTCATACAGTCTGAAGCATAGGAAGGCTCTCTTCATATTGATTATGGGGTTTTTCTTCCTGGTTACTGATTGCAGAATTTGTTTCTTGAGGAAAAGAAAATCACAAACTTCCCACTTTATTTACTGCCTGTAGATCTAGACCTCTCAGAATTTTCCCTTCCAGAGGATTCTTCAGAGCACTTTTGCAAATAAATAGCTAATCACTTTGGTAGTCCCCTTGCAGTAAGTGTGATGTAAATAATGGCACAAATAGAAGTTTTATTGACTTCAAAGTAGCAACAATAAAATGAAAATTCAACGTTGCCCTCAAATACAACATTTCTTTCAATTTAGTTCAGTGGCCTTTGGTTTATTTATTTTGAAATCAGTGAAACTTCTGATCAAATAGAAAATTATTTCACTTCCATCTCTTCTTTCCTCCTGTCTAAAAACTGTTTCTTTCCCCACCACTGATGGTCTTTGTGGTTTTATATACATTCTAACCTATTTGAACAAAGACCAGAGCAGTTCATAATGCTGCCTAGGGAAATTTTATCAGCATCAGGATAATATTAAGAGGAAGAACCAAGCAATTAATTTATTTCAAGGTAAGATCAGCATATCTGACTACATGTTATATTACTATGTATAGCAAAATTTCAAAGTTAATTTAGACTATGGGAAGTAAAGTCGTCCTTTTTCAAATGCATGAGAAGAGATGATTAAATTCAAGATTCTAGTGTAAATTAGCTTCTAAACATACAGGTTTGCAGCTTGAATTGAATCAAGGAGTGTTTCAGAGGTTCAGAATGTTAACTATTTGCTGATGGCTTTGCTCAATTCATTTCTGGAAATGATATCTCACTGGGGTTGTCCAATCCACAGTATATAATGGATTAATGGTTTGGAACTTTATCTATAATTCCTTGGTTTTATGTTTAAACACTTCATAAACTCTTGATATCCTTTTCTTCCCTCTTGAATTCATTAAGAAAATACCATAAAGGAAAGCTAGCCCTTTTTTTTTTTTTTTTTTGGATTCTATTATTTAGAAAAATGCATGGTTCTATCAATATTCTAAACCACTGGAACATAATAATTTAAGGACTTTGGGGAAAGAAGAAAACAGAAATCAGTTTTTTATTGAGTCTCTTTTGTTAAGAAGAGCTAAAATGGACAAATCCATCAAATGCCTGGTGGGTGGGGTGGGTACCTTTTTAAGGCTTAGAAAGCTAATATGCCTTTGCTTTTCGGCTCTTGCAAATTGTGTGATGCTGTTACCCTGAGTACGGCAGCTCTTATATGCAAACCACTGATTTCATTAACACCTTTAATACCAACCCTAATTCTAACCTGGGTAACCTGTATTCCCATGCAAAGGTTTGCTTCATAGGTTTACTCACTGAGAATAGAGAAATGTTTTGAGACATTTTTTGCGCTTCCCATTTTCATGTTCCTTTCACTGCTGTTTCTTACCTCTTTATTTAAAACAAAAAAAGAGAAACCAACCGTCCCCCTGCAAAGATCTCCCCAAAACCCAGGAGGAGCCAACTTTGTCCAACATATACCATGTTTTCAACATCAATAAGCTGGAGACAAGGCCCACATCTGTGGAAGCAGCTCCCCTTCGGATGCTCAGCTGGGGTGTGTAAGTGCAGCCGATTCCAGCCAAGGAGGCCCTGGGCCAGCTGTGGTTTCTCAACATTCACAGATGCATAAGCTCTTTCAAGGCAATATTGTTGGCTTGATAATGCCAACTATGAGCTATTCAGTGCCTTCTCTGATCTTAGTTTTCAATTCTGGAAATCATACTTTGGCAAAGAAGCCATGTTATTTAGAAATTGAGGAAAAAATGCAGGATGGGTATGTTTTTCTTGTTTCCCAATGTATTTAGCCAAATGCTCTGTACAGAGAGATCTGCATCTCACCAAATAATTTTTGCTCTTTACTCAGAAGCACTGTAGCTTCTTATCTCTTTTTTTTTTTTCTCTTGAAATTCTACACTGCTGGGAAGCAATGTGAATAATTGATACCTTTTATTACTCATTGCTCATTGCTCTTGCATAAAGGAGAAAATTGTCCTTTATAGTTTGCTCTCCTGTGTACTAAACTGGCTTTAGGCATGCAAAAATTAGCAGCAGTAGAGACTGCCATTTCTGAAGAGGTGTTTCATTTTTCTAACTAACTTGATGGACTTGAACTTTTAATTAACAGATCAACAAGCACTAGTGTGGTGGTATTAGAGCTTAGGTCAGAGATAATCAGCCAAACCCATTCTAATGAGTGAAATTGCTGTAGGGGTTAATCTGATGGTACAAAATCAAAGTGCTATGGAAAGAGAGTTACTATTCTACTTCTTTGGAAGATACATCCATTTTCCTTCCAAAACCTTTTAGAAACAGGTAGATTTTTTGAGATGTTACAAGCTCCTATGCTGGGAGCTAGTCAATATTTGAGGTTTACATCCTGCACAGATTTGATGCTGATTGAAATACAAAATAGGACATTGCAATTCTTGTTTCCAAATGCATTAACACTAATTCTGGTTCTAGGTAAGTTCATCTAAAAAGAAGAGGGAATTCGTTTTACAGACCAGCCTGAGGTGTTCCCACTGGTGTGTGCTAGGAGCTGTTCAGTGAAGGTTTTGCAGGCTGCTGTCACAGTATTTTTAATACATTTTAACTTTCCTTTGGCACACAGATAGTCTAATGCGAGTAGGCTTTGTATTTTCATGTAAATAATAGGATAAATGTGAAGCTGTGTAGCCTTGCAAGGAGGATAAGGAGCAGGGTGTCATATCTAAATTCTGTCTCCAGCTTTTTCACTGTTAAGACATTTGCCACGTTACTTATCCTTTTGTGCCTTGTTCAATAAAAAAGGGATAATGATGCCAGCTTAATATTGTAAAGTGTTTTCAAGATGAGAAAAACTTGCAATGTGGTGGCATTGCTTTTTTCTCAGTGTGTTACTGGTGAACTTCAGGTCTAAAAAAACCCTCAATTTTTTGGGAAGGAGTCTTCTCAAGTCTGTCCCCTGCATGTAAGACTCGTGGAACAGCAGTGCTTTGGGAGTTTTAATGAGAGCCTTATTTAAAAAGTGCTGCTACCACAAGAGCAGAGGGTGATCTCTCACTGTATCGCAGTGAATTAGTGACTCTTCTGCTTTTTCTGTAGTGCTCTTTAATTTTTAGCGGCAGGTTAAAGATTTTGACAAGCTAGTCTTTATGTGCAGCTATTCAAGTTGGAAAACCTTGGATTAATTAAATCTTGAGGAGTTCTAGTTTGTTTAATGACAAAATAAGGAATTTGAACTGTAACCAAAGGTAGCTGTTGGGCCGTAGTTCCCGGCTTGATTTTTGTCTCTGCCACTCAGTTTCTTTCTTGAGCAGTGACAGAAGCTTTTGCTTTTAATGCCAAGTGGTTTATTCTGGAAATGGGAGTGTCCTTTTCTGTCATGTTTATGTTTATAGTTTAAAGAAATGCTGTGCCTGTGAAGTGAAGAACATGGATAGATGGCACTTACCCACAGCAGTTGTTAGCTCCAATTTAACAGCATGGTTAGGTACCATGAGGAAAATATTCAAGTGTTTGTTCAGTGCTTTTCCAAATCCTGATAGAGATCAGACTGTGACAGTTGAGGACTTTGATTTGAAGTAATGTAGCAAAATTGTTTGCACTTGAGGTCTTTGAGCCATTCTGGGATGTTTTTCAGTGACCCATCTTTTCCCCTCTACACATTGTTTAGATAATTTGCTTCTAGAGGAGAGGGAAACAGAAGGATAAAGCATTGAAAGCATGTCACTTGGTAAGATGAATACACCTCAAGAAGTAGCATACTTCTGTAAAATATTATCCCAAACATTAACAGAAAGAATGAAAAGAAAGGCATAGCCACTATAAAATGATGCCTTTGCTGCAGCAGGAAGGGAGCTTGGCCTAAAACTTCAGTGATTCCTGCATGGTGGAAATGAAAGCCAAGCAAGTATTGATATAGTACTGGTTTAAGGAAAAAGAAATCGTTTTTAAAGACAGCAGAATTCATGTGGTGCTGTTTTGTAGAGGGTATGGTTTGAGTAACCTTTTCTATTTTGTGCCTTGTGCTGCCAGCCCTCAGTATATTGTAGCTTGTTTTTCCAAGAAGTCATTCTCAAAGCACTTGGGGCTGGGGGTATCTCCAGGGCTCTCCCTGCTAATCTGTGCTGTTCTTTTTTGTGAGGAAAATGAAATTGTGGTGAACTACCAATTCTCTGCAAGCCTGAGCGTTTCATGGTATTCTGACTTGTGTTCAGTGCCCACAGGCAAACTTTATTAGACTCAATTAGAAGAATAGAAAGCAGGAATTCAGGAGTGAGTCATTTTGCAGTACAGTTCAGTCTTGGTTTTCTCTGCTTTATGACTTTGTGGAATAAGGAAGTAAAGCCCAAATACTCAACTATGATGCATTGAAAAGAAGGCATGTGCACAGAGAGGAGAATGAGCAAACTTAATATAGCATAAGCATGATGTTTGTCTTATCATACAATGAATTCTTTTTATGTCCTAGACTTTACCAGTTTATTCTTGTCATGGGAACACAGGGCTGTTATCAACACAGCATTCCTGAGTCTGTTTTCCAGAACATCTCAGGTTCATTATTCTCTGTTAAGATATTTAGAGGCTGAATTGAACAATGCCATTTCATTATGAAATATAATGATTGGAAAGAGGGCAAATGGTTGTAGCCTGAATCTTGTTTATCAGTTAATTCTTTATTATAGTATTGTGGCAATTGCATATGCAAAATGAGATACTAATTACATTCTGCATAGCACTGTAGTAGTTTTATCAATGCTATTTAGCTGCATAATGCACACAGTACAAACTATGGTACAGCAATAAAAATAATTGGTTTAATTTGCTATTAATGAATCTACAAAATGAAATTATATTAGTAATTTCAGAACAAGTGGTTAATTACAAACATCATTTGCATATACCCTATGTTGCTGCTGAATTTATTTGTTGACATTGGTTATAGTTAGTTTATGGAGATTTCTCCTAGTGGAACACACCTGGAGGATAGTGCTGTGTAGGTTTTGGCCCAGGCATCTCCCTTCTTCAGGACGCTGCACTAAGCTGATGGTGAAGGTATTCTGGGTTTTGGAGTGGTTTTGGTGACTTTATAGTGGGCAAATAGAAGAAGGAGGAAGAGATGCAGTGGAAGGTTGCTTTTTCTCTTGCACCAGAAGCATTGTTTCATGTTCGTTCTGGCTGTAAAATAATTAGGTCTGGAAATGGTGATTTATCAAAGCTCATTTTTCCTACATCTCTTTTATGAAGAACTTTGCTGTCATAGAGGATGGTGTTCCTGACAGTGCTGCAGTTCAGCAGTTTAGTCATGTAAGCTGGATTTTATCCCTGCTTTTGCAGGAGAAGGAGAATGGAAGTGGGCCCTGAAAAACAGCCAGTCAGCAAACATAGCATGAGGTTTCATTATCCAGTCACTGTGTGTTTTTTAGGAGAAGCTGGGTGGTAGTTAAATATACCTGAAAGGCTGGCACCAGAAAGCTCCCTCCCCCAGTTCCATCATTGTCTTGGCACATAATAAACCATGATGGAGAGGTGACAATTGTGCATTCATGGCCAAGGCTTTGTTCTGCAAAGGTAACTGGCATCAGATAATCAATATAATTGGTACTGAGAGATGTTATCTTGTCAGGGGAAAGGACCACTGATTGCATCTCCTTTTGTGGACAAGGAAATATTTATTGCTAACTATGGTAAAAAATATTGAAGCTGTAAAGATGAAGTTCAGATGTGTTGACTGTCTCTTGAAAATAAGTGTTAAATCATCTCTTTGAATGTGTTTTTGTCTGCCTTTAAGCAAAAATTCCTTTCACTGTAATCTCAAAATTCCCATTGTTGTCCTGTTTTTATTAAATTTGCTGTCATTCCCTGTTGATCACAATCATTGCTCTTTCATCCTAACTGTCATTTACTAACAAGCAAGTTTCCTTTTCATCTTTTACCACTAAGTGGTTCAGTATCTTACTATTTTAGAACTACACTGTGTTGACAATAAGCTTCTAGCCTAAATAATAGAAGGAGCTGAGCACCTCAATTATGCAGCTGCTTGCACATCTGTGACTTCATTGATAACTCAATATGAGGTGCCTGAAGTTAAACAGAGCCTTTCTGGGCTACCTGTGTTTCTCTCCCTCCTCTTGTCTCTGGATTGAACAGTTGCACCCTATAACAATTTCAGGCTCCACTTATCCTGGTCTTAAATAGGCATAGTTTGTTTCTTGTGTTGTGTGCTCCTAGGAATCCAGGAATTTTAGCATTACCCATGAGTGCTTGCAGGTCTGATGGGGTACTGCTCCCTGCAGATCTCTTTTGATAGCTAGAAAAAAGAGCATAGAAAAACCAACATAACCTGTTAGTGGAACTAAGAGGAGAACAAGTCACTGTGCATCAGCTTCAACTCGAGGGACAAGGCCAGCTTGCCTTAGCTAATGTCTCCTGTGCTCTAACTATTCGGAAATGCCATCACTTCTTTTCAGATCTAAGGCTTTCCCTTTCCTTTGTTTTCTACCCAGTGATGTTTTTGGTTGGGGATTTCAAAAATAATCAAACAGTTATCTGAAATGTTATGCTTTAAGCTGCTGCAGGCTATTAGTTAGATGCTTGCATTAATGTTTTGTCCTGCCCATGTCCACAGTGCCTTCCATCAGGGAGAAGATGCAGCAGAAGTCCAGGCCCATGGTCTTCATGGTCCTTTCCCCAGTGTCTCCCATCAGTTTGGTTCTGCTGTTCACACTCTCTCAATGGTGTCAGCAATGAATGGTGTCAGATATTTTAGTTCTTTTTCTGTATTCCTGCTCCTTGATCATTTACTAATATTTTTTTCTCCTTGTTTTTCATCTTAGAGAAGAGTTGCAGTAGCCTGGGGATTTCAGTTTCTTCACATGAAAAGTATGTTTGAGGGGAAGGTGAACACCATGTTGAAACCTCTGTCCCTGCTTTGCTCTTGGTTCTTACAGACTCTAACATCTAATTCTGTTGAAGTTGTACTTCAGTTGACTCAGAATTTAGTTAACTTGACTGAAACAGCTTTGTTTTTTGACCCTGCTTTTTCTACTCTAATAAGAAGGATGAAGATTGTTGCTGTTGAAACGTGCACTGTCTGTTAAGTCACATGAACCTACAAGTCTTTTTGCTAAGATTTGAAAAGTCAGACATTAAGAGGAATCAGGGAAAGGGGACTGACTGGTCAACAGCAAGTTTATCCAATTCAGTCTCGTGATTAGACTTATTAGGCTTCATGTCTACTTCTGTGGGAACAGACACTGCAATTTCTTTTGATCTGCTCTAGCTGTGGACTCAGAGTGCCTGTATTAACCAAGGAAAATGGTTAGTAGTGAATGAATTTAATCTAGATTGTTTTTAATGCTATAACATGTGTCCTCACATCTTTCTCTTAGCAAAACTAGCACCTCACCTTCGGTTGTTTACTTGGTAAACCAAGGATTTCCCAAAGCAAATTAGACTTTGTTGTTATATAATTATTTTTGTGTTGGTATTTTTGTTTCCAGAAGTGCAGGTCTCCTCATATTGCATCTTTTCCTAATTTCCACACAGACTGTAGTGGAGGGCAAAATTTTCACCCACACTTTGGGAAGTCTTCCATGACTAAATGATAAAATATGCACACAGTCCCACTGTTTGAAGAGGGTTTGGGGTGAGGTGGGAGGTTTGTGTGTTTTTAGCTGAAGGTAAGTATTAACTGCTTAGGCCTCGGGTGCTTGTACAATATTGATTTTTCACTTTGCAAAAAAGGCCCTGGTGTTTGTATTTAAGCAAAAGGAATTGGGAAGCACTGTCTTAGAGCAGAGAGACCACAGTTGACATAGAAGAAAGATTAATATTAGCTACATCTGACTACTTGTTATTCTATCTCAGCATTTCATTACCATTGTAAGGTTGTTTTGCACTTGGTTTCCAAGGGAATATGAAGCTTATATTTGAAAGACATGTAGTCTGGCAGTTCTGCCCTCTGGAGAGCTTAGAAACTGCTTTTTCTGAGGACTGACTCCTTCCAGGGCCTCTGTTGTTGGGCCTGCACTAATTATTCATACAAAACTTGCCTTTCCCTCAGCAGACATCAAAGGCAGTTTTGTCTAATTTATTTTTGAGGATTTGGTCTGGAAATAGAGATGACCACTAGGAAAGTCAGAGCTTTTTGACTTTCATCAAAGCTGTCTTGTATTAGGCCATCTTTAAGAAAATGAGTCTTTGAATTAGAAGTTTGAAATGGGCATGCCAGAAATTATCAACATTAAATGTTTATTAATTGAAGTATTCCAATATTGAAATAGTTTCATATTTCTTCTTGTGCTGCTCAGCAAATCTGTGAGGTTTAACTTCAGTTCCAGAGAATGGGCTTGACATTATAATGTGGATGAAAGGAACCCCTGAAAGTAAATGTTCTAGAATTCTTTTTAATCTTTAACTTGCTCTCATTTTCCAAAGTGTTTATCCTGTAGGTTTAAATCTAGCATCCATAAAGTTTTCTGAAAGTGCCACAGAGTATTCAATATTGCTCCCCCCCCCGCCCAATCTCAAAAATACGAATTAGTGAAATGCAGACAGGTTAATGGTCTTGTTCTTTGTGTAGCTGAAGCCTATTCCTTCTGTTTCTGAAGGAAGAAAACTGCACAAACAGGAAGCTTGTGCAGAGCTGTGGGAGTTTGATCTTGTTGGCAGAACAAAGATGTAGTCAGGCAGTACCCTGGCTGGAGTGCTGAAATGTATGGATCCAGGATAAAAACTCTGGGAATGGGGAATTTGTCCTATGGAGAGGAGAGGTCTGAATGTGTGGAGCTTTGCTTTGAAATAGGTGATGAGTCCATGGAGAGCTCTTTGGGTAAAGATCATTAAGTAAATGATCATCAGAAAAAGTCTTTCTCCATTGTAGTGTTCTAGTTTGAATGCTAAGAACTGGAAATACTTGGCACCAGTTATTGGTTCCTGAGAACCTTTTGTCTCAGCCCCTTTGAGATGAGTGAACTTTGAGGGGAGTGTATCAATATATTATGAAATATTTGCATATGATTGAGTAACCTGCATACTAAAATTTCAAGACTAATGCAAGGTATTCCTTCCCCTTCCTTTTGCTAAATAGAAGGGAAGAAAATGAGTAAAATCATTGAGATGGTTAAAAGCAGATTCACTTCTCAGAAGAGATGGTAATAGATAAATTTTGGCCAATATTTCCAGCCTGAGGTGTACAGAAGAACCAGTGTTACCCATTTCTGTGGTAGGAGGAGCATTTGCTCTACGTGAGATCACTCTGAATAGAGTAGCAGAATTAATTTGTGCTAAAATGCAGGAGGGGACTTTTCAGTGTTGGAGGGATGTAGGTTTGTAAACAGCTTGTGTCAACCACCCTGGCAATATTTTTAAATATATAGACAGAACAGGTGGGAAGAGACACACAATGTCAGTGACAGGTCTGGAGCTCAGAAACTTCGCCTTTAGCAGTGATACTGAATAAAAGGACTGTGGCTGATGGACAGGAAAGAGCAAAGCAAATACTGTCACACCAGGCTGAGATGGAAGTTGCTAAAGGAGCTACGTGGGCATTTCTTTAGTTAGTACTGAAGATGAGAAGAGGTTGTTTTGTTGTTGATATTTTTGGTCTGTGTTTTTGTTCAAAGATCAGTGGTCCTCAGAGGATCATAAAGTGACAAATTGCAGCTGTAATGTTGGGAACTCCTCTCTTCCTCTGTCATCCCAAGTTTCTGCAGGAAGATTTTTCCCATTTTTAGGCATTCAGAGGTAAATTGGCGCCAAAACCAAGTTTTGCCTGATTATGAAAGATCTTGCAGTTGATAAGGTTTGCCATGTCAGTTTTCTAGGCATGGAATAAGGTGGGTTTGATTACTTAATACTTTCATTTTTGGGCCAGACTTAAAAAAAAAAAAAAATCAAAACCCTGTGATTAAACCTCCTACATGCTCCTCTGACTTGAATGCAATTTTCAAAAGCATTGTGAATCCAATAGTTCTCATTAATGTTCATACAAGTCTCTTTCAAGAAAGCACAAGAAGATAATCTGTACTCTGAAACACACCGAGCTGGAAATAAACTAGATTTCTAGCATCTTCTTTAGTAATGACATAGACTTGCTTTATTGAGATAAACAAACCAGAGGAATAGATAGAGGCATGGCTAGTGTTTGAAAGAAATCATAGGCCTGCCTGATAATAAAGAACTGCTCAAGAGCAATTCATCCTTGGGAAATGATCACCCCTGTCACCCTGCCGAGGTCAGTGACATGTTCAGTTAATAGCTACATCCAAGGCACAAGCATAAATTATAAGAGTACCATAACCCCAAGTCAGTTTGAGCATAAAATCTAAAAAAAACCAACTTCAAACCATCCCAGTTTGTAGGGTGTCCCTTAGCCTTTTCAGTTTTTGCATAAGGTTTTCTGGTCTTTCCGGTGGTATTTTTTGTTAACAATTCTCTCCCAAATTGCTTCCAGAAGAGCCCAGGAAAACCAACTCTGGGTTGTGTTCTGGGGCTGCCAAGATGCCGTGGACAGTAGACCAAGGTGCACATGGTCAGTATGTTGGTGAGCCTGGCAGTAATCCTACTAAATGGATGGCACTAGTAATAGTTGTCATTAAGTAATAAAGGAGATTTCTGCCCTCCAAAGCAGAATGTTTCCAGTCTGGAATCACGTACCTGTCCACATGCCCTGGCAGCTGGACTCAACGAGTGGTTCTGTCACAGCCAGTATTCGTTTATACATGAAAGGAGTAATTTCATTTGCATTGAACACAGTTTAAAAGTTAAAATATAAATTTTAAAGCATTTAAATGATGGTGTATCCTGTTGTGCCCCTCTGCCCCAGCAGTCCACCAGAAACCCTTACCACTGATTTTTTTCCAGCTTGATTTATGGTTTATAAATAATTCCCCTCAGTAGGTTTTGCTTTGAAGTCTAACTTTTGAACTTTAATATACACTACTATACTACATTGTTACATCGGCAAACAGTTGACTGAGACGAGGTAATAGGATTTTAAAGCTGTTTGCTCTTGCCTACTTTAATAAAAAAAAGGGAGGAAAAAAAGAGAAATAGCAACAGAAAATGCGATTAAAATGGGCCGAATGACTTAGGGCAAGATGACACTGTTACCACACGAGAAACCTTGTTTCATGTCACACGGGACTGCTGGGGATGCTCTTTCTGTCGGGAGCCTCCTAAGGAAAACAAACTACAGTGGGGAATGATATTTTGTGTTTCCTTGCACTTGTCTGTTTGTTGTGGATTCAGAGTGGGGATGGTCTGAGGCAGAGCTCACACTGCTTTTCCTGTCTGGATGTTGTGAGGTGACTCAAAACACCTTCTTGAGAACTTAATGAGGTTTAATTGCACAATACTTGGAATGGCTTCTTCCCAGGTAGAGACCCTTCCACTTCATGTGGCATGACTTGTGGGGAGTAAGGTTTTAGGTTCTTTTTGCTTTAAATTTACAAATTGGTGTTTCTTAGAAGTTTCCTGAACTTTATGAAAGTTTTATTTTTTTTTTTTTAAATTACAGTGGCTGTGATGCAGGGATAGCAAGGAAATGTAACTATGTTAATCAAAGCTGTCAGCTCTTGTTACTGGAGCACTTTTTGTATCAATTTTTAAAGTGTTTAATAAAACATAGGGACTGTTTTTCCTTTTTCTAGTCTGTAGTCATCTGACTGCACTGAAGTCAGGGGAAGGTACTTTTCATGTGCACCACAGTAATGAGAAGAGAACGATAGATTCTCTTCTGCTGAAGGTTTCAGCATCTGATAAGCAGTTCCTTTTTCTAGGTTGAAAAAGAAATCAGCTGAAGGAAATGGCTCCTGTTTAAAACTCTTGATGCATTGTTGGCAACCTTTCCTGGTTAGGTCTGGGGTACTGCTTATCTTCCATGTGAATTTTGGGTTAAATTTTATGTAAATTTACTTCTATAAGTCAAACACAGCTCTAATTCATTTTGCTTGTGTAAGGACTGAGAGGATAATTTCGTCTCTGGGTTTTATTACATATTCTCATTTTGCAATTCCATGCATGTGTATTCAAAATAACTTGAGACAGCCTGGTTTTGCATGAGGCCTGGAAATGCAGTGCCATCCTTTCAAACCTCTGAACTCTTTTGTGTAATAAGTGCATGAGTAGTTCTGCTGGGTTTCCAAGGTGCAATCATTCCTGAGGCAGACTCTGGCAACTGCATAATTAAGACAGGACAGAGTGCAGCAGTTTAGCCTGGGAAACAAGCAAGAGTATCACAGTGAATTGAAATGGAAATGATGAGGATGCACCTCAGCCAACTCAGGCTATCCAAGCACTGTAACTACAATAGGAAAAGGAACTCTGCAGTTCTTATTGATGAAAACTGAAACTTGTTTCGCTGTGATCTGTGAGAGAATACATGGACTGCAGGCACCTCTATAAAAGTTAGTGCTGAAAATTTTGCAGAATGAAATAGAAAAGTGTTTACAAGAAATATTTTAAAACTAATTAGAATGCAAAGCAGTTACAGGGCTGACACAAAGTGTTCTGCTGACCTTCCCCCCC